>JACEII010000121.1:344908-363220 GCA_014332785.1 Antheraea mylitta | reverse complement strand
AATTATTTCAATTCTATAATTATTTCAATTCTATAATTATTTCAATTGTTTTAAAGCGTAGTTACACGTGTTGTGTTGAATCAAAAGATCGATGTACTTATTTATTTGTTTGGAACGAATCAACAATAGATACATAACATCCGTAATACTTACATACGACGTACATAATAGTTATTGGAATTAATTATGTTCTTAATTGTAGTCGATTACAATTTTCCTATAGACTAAGATATATTGTTTTTTTTTTTAGCTTTGGCAACCAATCTTCTCAATTATTCCTGCCATTGATGAGTAGTTAATAATATTAATAATGTCGTTATAACTTCCAAAGAGTTTTTGTGTCATCTCAAAATCTATGCTCTATGGTATTATTTGCCATCTCCTTTACTTATGCACAATAACCGAATGTCACTATTATAACAGTATTAGTAATTATTTGTAGTAATTATTGTGTTATAATTTGCTAAAAGAAGTAAACAGCTCTTTTGTTTAAACAGGTTATTATAGCAGAATTATTAGGAGTTATTTCTAAACTTTCTTTGAGTGTTTATAGTGATTTATATCTATTATAATACATAGTCCATTTCAGGTTGTATTGTTCATTTCAAACCATAAGAAAAACGGTTACACAAAACGGTTAAACAAACAGTAATTTACTCCAGTCAACCTTTGTACGGATATCATCTAGAACAATTACAATAATATTATATGACTTTCTTTGCAGTAAACATGCCAGTGTTCGCATACGGAGCCAGTATAGGTTGGATGTCACCTATGACATTGCTCCTACAATCGGAAAACTCTCCACGAAACCCACCTTTAACAGATTATGAAGTAAGTGTCACCTTAATTTTTAGCAGTCAGGGCCGGGTTTAGAAAAATGAAAGTGGGGGTTACAAAAATAATAATGATCCAGAAAATTATATAGATTTTTTAATTTTTCGAGTTATAATAAGATCACATCGGTTTGCAAAAGTAAAATTTGGCATTTACTCAGTACTTTAATGGTAGGTATCTCAAAGTATAATTCATGTTTAAATTTATTCAAGGCCTCTAAATGTTTTTTGTCAAATAGCCATCTATAACCTTTGAATCCGGATCTAATATTTGTTAAATTAATTATTACGAGTATATTATCATATTTATGGAAACGTTTTACTGTAATAGAAAGTTGACAATGAAGACGATTATCTTAATCTCAAACAGCCTTTTGAACGCAAACGATAAGAAAGACTCGGTACTTTTCCTTAGCCACAAGCGGAAAATCGCAAAATTCCGCAAAATTCCTTACAACCATAACGGGAATGTTTGTTTAGGTTATACGCTGGGACTGCAAAAAAAAAACAAGGAAACGTGTTTTGTTATCTATGAATTCCGAGACGCTTGTCGACCGCTGCGATTGCAATTCCTTTTTTATCGCGCGGTATTCTTCTTAGATATTTTTTATTTTTTTCTAAACTTGTTGTTTTCGCAAAAGGGTCATTTGGAATTGGTAAAACAAACGGAGAGAGGGCTGATCGCAATTTGATACGATTCAGTACTCACTCCTTTGACGTGTTGCATGAGCATAATATTAAGTCACCGAGATTTGTTAGTCCTGATATAGCTATATACTCGTACAAGTCAGAGTGAAAGTTTCAAAAAGATTTAGATGCAGGTAAGAGAGTCGTTGTAATCAAAGTCCGCTGAATGTCTTGAGATCAGCAATTACATGCTTGACAAAATTATAGAACGATATGATTGTAGACTTCTTTTGCATCAAGCCCAAAAGATCGAATGGACATGTATGGAGATTATCGTAGGTATTTGATTGAAGGGCGTCACTTTGCGGAAACCCATAATTAAATTTTAGAATGGACAAACACGTGTAATCGAAAGTCGAGATTACACGTCAATCTGCAACATAAATTGATTAACTTATTAATAATTATTATATTTATATTAATTATATTTTGTACAATTAATACATACAAGTATATGTATATTGATTAATTGATTATCTTTTTGTCATAGTTAGAAGTAGTAGTGGTCAATCAATCCCAGGCGGGAGTGCAAAGTAGCGTCCACTATAATATTTTCTTAGATTCCCATATCGCCGGACAGCGTAGGTGGGATTGCCAGATTTATGCAGAATAAGCCCCCTCAGTGTTCTTCTCGCATCATTTTTCCGAGTGAGAACTGCCTCTGCAATGTTTTTGTACGATTCGGCAGGTGTTGGTCCTTTAGCAGGGTAGCAAATTATAGCTTAAGAAGGAAGACGCTAGGCCTTCTCTAGCGAACTGGTAGAAGCGCGCAATGAACACTAATGCGCTTTACCCAGATGGGCCTGTGTAAAACGGTGGCGAACGTGCCCGTGTCCTTCGTCGGTTGGCCTTCATTACGGCGGCTGGTTGTCACCAATCCGCCTGTTCTCTCTCTCTCTTTCGCTCCATTGTTTCCTTAGCGAGCATTACTGCCTCGTAGAAAGTGACGGAATTCCACCCGGTCTCACTTTCAATCATTTATCGCAAGTCTAACTTACCCTAACCGAAACAGAGAATAGCACATGGCCCCAAACAAACATTCCCCTTATGGTTGTAAGAAATTTGGCGGCGGAATTCTACATTATTTGGCGATTTTATGCTTGCGCTCGACTATCGGAACGCTTGCATCTGGCTAAAGTAAAAGTACGAAAAATTATCTATGTTTCGATTATTATACATTATTAGTATATCCATTTCGAAGAGTATGCTGATGAAACTTTCCTTCACAGTTATCGTGGATGGCTTCTGCTGCTTACTTGGCGTGCGCCCCTTCCGACTTTCTAGTAGCTTATATGGGAGACAAGGTTGGTAGAAAGTTGGCCCTGATGTTCCTGTCTATCATTACCGCCGTAAGTATAACTTATATTCCATATTTACGGATCTAAATATTCACGATAAGGATACTATGCCGACGCATTTCTTAAATTTTTATTGGAAAATTACCAGCTGATAGGAAGGCAGAAAGTATCTTATTTTTAACTCGTTATTAAATAATCTAAAAGGATGGATTTTCAAAAACGCTTTCTTAGCGCTCACCTACACTGTATATGTTATAAACTCCGGTGTAAAATTTCATGCTTCTTGAACCGTCGATTTAAGCTTCTCTTTGTTTGTCACTCATTTATGCGAATTCTTGGTACCATAGCAGCATTAGGTGTATAAAGGATTAGAGTGAAAAATCCAAACGCTAATTTTAGTACGTAATTTATTTGTATCGTTTTTCCATATATATTATATCAGATACCGAATTTCTACAAAAGCTTTTAGAAACACAAATACAGTATATCTAGCGAGATTGGTATCAAACTTTTTGACAAATCTTATGTAGATATTCTTTTGGATATATTTTTGAATTGGAATTGGCGAGATGTTCATGAATACCATTTGGACAATTTTTATGTTATATACTAGCTGTACCCACAGCTCCGCACGCATTTTTTTGAATGTGTTGAAGAAATGTAAAGTTGTAAGACTATGTACAATTATAGAAATGCTCTTTAAAACAATTGTAAGTACAACACGCACGCCACTTAAAGTAACATGTAGCGTATACATTAGACATACTTGTAGTCCAGTGTAGCCGTTAAGACCTTGCTGGGTCAACAGCAAGATATATAAGATTGAAAAAAAAAATTAGATGTACTACCACTTACTAACGGTGTATCAAATGAGGTTTCTCATGAGCAATATATTTAGCACCTACGTTACCTACCTACCATATTTTGTATATGGTTAAGAACCTACCATATAACTACCTCAGTGCTCACTTACACTGTATAAGGAAGTAACGAAACATCGATTTAAATGTGTTATTATATTGATATAATACGCCCATATTGTCAATAAATAATACTTTTATGGTCTAATATCTTATTAGAAAGACCTCATTTATCTTCAAAATTATTATTACTAATTGTAATGTTGAATTGTACACAATGAATGAGCTGACGTTTTGAAATCTTGCATGAATATAAATCAAGATGTGAAACTTTCTGTGTAATCAGTTTTTAATATTCAATAATAATAAATAGTGCTCATTGAAATTAATGCAATATTTTTATATTTTACTTTGGTTACAGAGTTATGTAGATGAAGGCGCGGTAAATAAAACAAAATAGCCGTCAAAATGACTTAAAAGACAATATAATTTTAATTACGTACATAGATACAGATATATTAATTTCAATTATACTTTATTCTTGGAGTCCAGTACAATGCATGTCTTACGCACGTGTTTATAATGTGTTATTATATATATATATATATATTTTATTTAAACTTTATTGTACACCATTTATATACATTAATTATAAGAACATTCCAAGTTTTTTTATTACAATATGTTATATTTGCTAAACTTCATGCGCACGAAGTCGCGAGTAATAGCTAGTCTAAAATATAATAATCTAAATTACTTCTTATAAAGTCAGCTATCTCCCTGTAATTCCCGTGATAATCGGTACAACCGTTTTGGACATAGCATTGCAGACGAATCTGCGGTCAACAGCTAGTCTAAATTAAAATAGACTAAATTTCTTTTTTATATTATCTGTTGTTTGTTGGTGAAAGACTCGTAAAAACCGGCCGAACTATTTTGGAGATAGTACTGCGAGTGAAGTCACGGTTAACAACTAGTCTAAATTAAAATAAATTAAATTTCTTTTTATGAGGTCCGCTATCTGCCGGTAAAAATACCGTGAAAATCGGTCCAACCGTTTTGGAGATAGCATTGCTGACAAAGCCGCGGTTAACAGCTAGTCTTATCTAAGGTAGCCTAAATACCCCGCTGTAATTTCTCCTATCTGTTAGTGATATTTCTGTCAAAATCGGTCTATTCGTTTTGGAGATTACCCGGAACAAACATACACACTGACAAGAATTAAAAAAAATGCGTTTTTGTTATAGTACCTTGTGTGCTTGTATACTTTCATACCCAATTTGTAAAAAATGTCATTTTCATATTACCTACAGACATTTAATTTTTATTATATGTATAGATTATGCAGTTCATCTGCTATTATGTGATAACTGTATTCTATTGCCATGTTAACCAAGCTTAAAGGAAACCGTAATCCTGAAGCCAATCATAATATTATGCCCCTAAATACTGATGTGGGACGATTAGGGTGTCAGTGTTTTTGCTAGTCGTATGGTTCAGATAGGAACACGATGAACACTGATGCTTTTGCGAAGGTAGCACCTTCGGATATGATATATTAGCGACTCAAACGATAAATTCACTTCTGGTCATTCCATGTTTTAGACTTACTAGGACCATTACCAGGTTCTTAAGTTAAAAGCTTCTCTAAAAATCACAAAGCACATTACCCCGCCTGATAGTAAGTTTAATCACCATGTTATATGAGTTTCAATACATTTTTGAAAGCTATGTTATAGGGTGGATTAATATATGATCTAATTACGAATACGAATTTGATGTCTGGAAATGATGTCGTTCTCTTTGCATTTGCTAAAAACGAACGTAACTATCTATGCTTGTAAAAATATGTATGCTGAAAAGATAAACCCAGTCTAGCTTGATGCCGGTTCTTATCGATAATTGGGTTGGTTGTTTTGGTAGGTTTGACGTTCATAAGTACCTTCACAGGACCTCTATCGAATAAAATATTTGTGCTTTAATTTAAAATTTGCGATATATTTTCCGAAACATGGAAATATAATAATTATTATTAATTATTAATACTAATATTAAATAGAGGTAAAGCTTGTGACGTTGTGGGGTTGTAGGGGGTAATCTCAGGAACTACTTGTCCGATTTGGAAAATTCTTTCAATGTTATTACAGCTCATTTATCAAGGATGGTTATAGACATTACGCTAAGAGTAATGGGAGCGGAGCACAAAAGGAGAATGTTTAAAAATCGAGGATTTTTTCCTCTTGAGAGCTTCGTTAGCCCAAAGTAACTATTCCACACGAACGAAGTCTTTAGATCCCGACGTGGGCGTCGTTCGCTTAAACTTTAAATTCGACCTCTTTAAATTTTCTGTGGCCGGCCACATCGCGAATCTCTGTCCCGTGCGTCACAGGCAGAGAGCTCTCGTTTTCTTACCCGCACATTGTTTGATTGCGTAATCCTGGCAGTATTTTTGTCCGTGGCTACTCGGGTAGTCGCAAAGATATTGTCTCGCGATACAGTACACACCCACATCGATTTTACACATACACAGTTATTCAGACACGCACCTTACACATCTGTGGAAGGGTTGTTTTTGTTAACTTTTTTTCCCTTATCGAACTGAATCGAGTAGATTTAGTTTACCTCCTTTCGAATTACATGTTGTGTTTTTGTATCATGCAATTTTAATTGCATGATCCAAAAATGGATACATGTATAGCTTAGCATAGTTTAGCTAGGATAGATCGGGTTTTCGAGGTAACGGCCAAGCCGAGGTGTGCCGAGCACCCTTGAGCTAGTTACCAAAAATAAAATCGGCTGAGTGCCTTAAGCGCTCGCCTTAGTAGTCCGGTGAAGCTGTAAAGACCTTGCCAGGTCAATAGCGTAGTCAGTTCGAGAAAAAAAAAACGAATGAATTCGCGGACAGAGGCTAGTCCTACATAAATATCACTCAAGTGTGCACGTTTTCTTGCGTTAACTTCTTGTATCGGCAATGGATATTATTTCTAATTACATTTAAATTCTATATTAAAATTAAGTGCTTAAGTATATGAGGTGGGACTCACTTGTGATACACAACTTCACGATGGTAACTTAACCATAAAGGCTTATTGTAGGATACACATTACTACTCGGTCGTCAATGCTTCAAGTCATGTTATGTACTCTAATTGTAAAGATTTCTTTATTTCATTAATTGATTCTTGCTTTTCAGTGTTGTTGGATAACAAAACTCCTATCAATGGATACATGGGCATTTGTCTTAGCTCGAGGAATGGTCGGAGTTATGATGGCTGGTTCTTATGTTACTTGTCCAATGTACACGAAAGAAATCAGCGAGGATGTCAATAGAGGCGTTTTGGGATCCTTGGTAATTCTATTCTTTTGAAAAGTTATATGTTAAATGTTGGCAATTAACCGTTAAGGAATCTCGCAGTTCTATTGTCAATTATTAAAATTTATCAATCAATATCAAATCTATTGATTGCTACTCCTTGAAGGCTGAAATGAAACGTTAATCGAAAGTGTTAATCGGTTATTTTGTAGGTAGTAGAGCCACGCTGAAGCTATTACTGGTTTCATCATGAATGAGTCAGCTCAACCGGAGTAGTACTACTCTCTCACTGAAAACCGACGTGAAGTAACAGTGCTTGCATTGTTACGTTTCGTTCGGTCAGTGAGAGTGCTGGAGACCCACTTACCCTCCCCTTCCCTTTCTTTCTTTCCTTCGTCTCCCCCCACACACGTTGGCAACCCATTTGCGACTCCGCTAGTGTTGCAAGTGTCTATGGACGATGGTGATCACTTAATATCAGGTGACCCATCTTTTCGTTTGCCTCCTATGATATATATATATAAAAAAAAAACTATCGATCAGTGCTGCTTTGCATCAGATGTAAGTATGATGGTGGTGCTTTGAACAGTCCACAGGTCTCTAAGTGTGAATGACTAAGTGAGTCAGAAGGCATTGGGGAAATTGTCAAAAATATTGACAAAATTGATAAATTGACGTTCACTTGGCGAGTGCCTATTTTATTCGATTACATTTCCATAATGTAAAGGAAAATTATGGTTTCATTTTCTTCGTCGTTACGTTCGTGTGAAACCGGGCGGGGAACTAATATCTATACTAATATTATAAAGCTGGAAGGTTTGTTTGTTTAGTTGAACACGCTATTCTCAGGAAGTACTGCTCCGATTTGAAAAATTCCTTCAGTGTTAGCTAGTTCATAGCTTATTTATTGAGGAAGGTTATAGGTTATATAACATCACGCAACGACCAATAGGATCGGAACACCAATGAAGATTGCTTCAAAATTGTTTTCTTTATTTCCTTTTGAGAACTTTCGCTGCGTGTTATCGTTAGCCCAAGGTAATGCGAACAAAGTCGCGGGAACAGCTAGTTGCGTGTAAAGCCTGGTTATATGACATCATGCAACGACCAATAGGATCGGAACATCAATGAAGATTGCTTCAAAATTGTTTTTTTTTTTCCTTTTGAAAACCTTCGCTGCGTGTTAGCATTAGCCCAAGGTAATGCGAACAAAGTCGCGGGAACAGCTATACATGCGTGTAAAGCCTATAGAACAATTCTACCAGGATCTAATAAATAAACAGAAGATTTTGATAAATACCATTTACTTTCAGACTGTTCTCTTCCACACTATTGGAAACCTATTCCTGTATATCATAGGAGACATCTTCAGTTATCGTACTGTATTGTGGATATGTTTGGCGATGCCTGCGTTCCATTTAATACTGTTCATGATGATGCCAGAATCTCCATCGTACTTGGTGAAAAAAGGAAAAATAAAGGTACGCGCACGATTTAAATTATAAAGATGTATTACTATGCCCATTCTCTTTAGAAGACTGGTTGAAACGTTTGAATTTATTGTGAATAAAACACGTTTCATTCAAAGAATTGAACGATCTTATGTGTGTATAAATACCACATATTAAGTTTAAAATTAAACAATCTATTGTACGTAATCCGAGTCTTATTATCACGTCCAAGTCAGTCAAAGCACCTACAGTGGTGAGCCCGAGGCTCCCACAGCCCCAAAAAATCTAGGCTGTGTGTTTTGTCATTCATTATATTTTCATTTCTAAACACTAGAAACTAGTCGTCCCATGTTCATAAAATAAGTTTAGGTTTTTGAACAAACTCCCAGAGCATATTATCTATTTGCTGGACTGTAAGTTTAAGCGCCACGTCAAGCTCGTTTTGGTGTCAAAAGGCTATTAGATATTGGATCAATATGTGAACGTTGGTGATGTCTGGAATTCATTCCTCTCTGTGCAACCACTGAAAACCATTGTAAGGTGTAATGTATTTTAAGTATATATGTTAAAAAGGTAAATCCGTTCGAGTTTCTTGCTGGTTCATCTCGAGGACTGGGATCTTTTTCTGAACCGGTGGTAGTTTTGACATTCATAAGCCTTCTCAGGGCCTAAATTGAATAAAGAATATTTTGATTTTGTTCAATCTTTATGAATATCGATCAATTATATATGTAAATCATACAAAAAAGTATTTAAACAAATAACTTGATGTTTACTTAAGTTCCACAAGTAGAAAGATTACAATGATATTACTCTCAAGTTAATATACCATTTATTATTGTTTCTTTTACTTTTATTGTCTTCCGCATCGTATCTTTTATTCATAAATGCTGTAGTCAACTGTAAATAGTGACATAAATAATTTTTAAGTATTCGCATGTATGTTTTTTTAGCTTTTTATTTTATGTTACTGTTGTTGATTCTATATGTTAAATAAATAAAAATAAAATAAATAATACATGTGAGATATATTCAACAATAAACAAATATCTAACATTGGGTAAAGAACTGTGTATGATATAGTTCTTATTTGTAATATATTAATTATTATTAACACTAGCTACTGCCCGCGTCTTCGTTCGCGTGGAATACTTTGGGATAACTAAGACGCAGCGGAAACTCTCAAAAGCAAAAAAAAAAAGAAATTTTTAAACATTCCTCATTGGTACTCCGCTCTTATTGATTTTAACGTGATGATAAATAGCTTATAGCCTTCCTCGATAAATGAGCTCTCTAACACTGAAAGATTTTTTCAAATTTGACCAGTAGTTCCTGAGATTACGCCCTACAACGCTACACACAAACTTTACCTCATAATATTAGTATAGACGTATGTTCCAGATATTATAATGTATAACAATTAACTTTCATTAAGCCTAGTTATAAATATAATTGTCATACATTTACCTTTATACAAAAATGTTTATTTTGGGATGGATCAGCCAAATATCAGCTGGCTGCTCTTGATTCTATTGAGTGTCGTGCTCGTCGGCTTATCGGTGATGAAGCACTGTGGGACAAAAGAATGCTAAGTTTAGACCATCGACGAAAAGTAGCATGTCTCTCAGTGTTTTATAGGTTACACTTTGGAGAGTGTGCACAGGAATTACATGATATAATTCCGCCGTCCCCATTCCATTTGAGGACGACTAGACGCCGTGAGGGTTTCCACCCTTACGTGGTTGATATTCCCGTAATTCGTACGAAGCGATTTGCTTCCACATTCATTATACATACGGCTAAGGAGTGGAATTCACTCCCGGCGTCTCTCTTCCCGACATCTTATAACTTGGGAGTCTTCAAGAGTAGAGTGAATAGGCATCTAGTTGGTAAGCGCGATACATCGTCGGCCTTATCATCACTTACCATCAGGTGAGATTGTGGCGAAGCGCGTACCTGTTGAGTATAAAAAAAAATAGACAGAGGAGAAAAAAGCGTTGGTTTGTTTAGCAACTGATTTTCTTTATTGAAGTGAAAACTTCTTTAACATTGAGCGGTATTTTTTGGTAGGAGATATTATTAGAACTTATGATTTCGCGTCATGACATGCTAGTAAGCGTAACCGACCGTATTGCGCTTGCGTCAGACTATGGATGGGTGGTATAACAACTTGTGTACATGTAATTTTTTTTTTTTTTTTTATTTGGTTCACAAACTAAACATCACACAAACAATTAATCACATTACATTACCTAACTTACATTAAATGCAAATGTTGGTGTGAGTCCTAAAATAGTGAACACGGCTTAAAATGTAATATTAATATATTGCAGAACGATTAGTAAATTTTATAAAAATCTATGTAATTATTGCTTCTAGTGCCACTACATTTGAAAACAAGACTAATGTTAATACAACTTATTAAATTAAAAAAAAAAACACTCTAAAATTGATTTAAGAATTTTAAAAAAAATAGTTATTCCATTTTTTGAGTTTTTACTTTTATCGACAGTTCTTATGATTAACTTGACTTTTTTATAATTATCTATTTCTATTAGGAAGCAGTAAGAGTGATGGCTTGGCTTCGTTGTAGAAGAGAAGATGATGCGAAGGTATTGAATGAAATCGACATGTTAAGTAAGGAACAAGAGAAAGATGCAGAAAGCAGCAAATTTGCTTTAAAAGCTATACGTAATTATTATTTTCCAATATTTATTCGTATCAATAAATATTCTTCATCTTTGTGTTATTAATATTTATAGTAAGAGACGTAGAATTCAATACATTTGTTTTAAAAATAATAAATCAATAATGTATACAAGTATTTGAGAGGTAAAATTCATTACATTTGTGGCTTTAGAGTTCAATTGTTGTTTCTAATTAATTCTGTATTTCAGAATTGAAGTAACAAAACTGAAAGGCAGATATACAAAATAGATAATTAGTCGTTTTGAAACATACACGTTGCGTATTAGTGTTCTATATTAAGTTGAGGAACACATAAACTCTTTTTTTTTGTATCATAGGAGGCAAACGAACAGGTGTGTCACTTGATGTTAAGTGATCACCACCGTCCATAGACACTCGAAACAGCAGAGAGTCGAAAGTGCGTTGCCAGCCTGTGTTGAGGGGGGGGGGAGAGTGCAAGAGAACTAGGAAGGGGAAGAGGAAGATAAGTAGGTCTCCGGCGCTCTCACTGACCTAACGAAACGCAACAATGCACACACTGTTACTTCACGTGGGTGTTTCTGTGGGTCGGATGGTACAACCCCGGGCGAGCCGACCCATTCATGTTGACACCAGTTATAGCTTCAGCTTGGCTCTACCACCTAACTTTATTTGTTTAGTTGTTTTATGCACTCTATTTGAGCACAATCTCATCTGATGTGATCTAAGATAGTAAACACTCTAAGCCTAGAGGTGGAGGATTATAATCTAAAAATGACCATAAAGGATTATAATAAAACCGCTATAAAGGCAATAACATCGTTAAAAAATTCACTCTCAATAGTAAATAGCTAACCTAAAATAAATATAAAACACCCAATAGTTGCTTACAGATACGGTTTTCTCGTAGTAACAATAAAAAAGCGAAAGTAAAATAAAAGGTGCGGACCAAGAGTCTGCTGAACATAGGTGATCTGGCTCTAAAGTGCAGCTGCTGCAGTTCTTGTTTTTTCTTGAAGTGAAGCTTTCAAATCCGGCTCGAAGGACCAATAAATGTTGAGAATATAATATTGAAGTGGTTGTCAATCATCTCTAACCGCAATATTTGTGTGATGTGTTCTATTAACACAAGTTAGTTGCGAAGTTATCTTGCTCTCGAAATATTAAGAAATATTAATACAGCCTCGAATACTCGAACTATTTGCTCTATCTATTATGTACGTTCTTATCAGACTCTGTCGTGTCAATATTCCGATTTCACTCTATCCATCAGAATCTACTTGGTGACTATTTCGATCAGAATTTGTGAAATTACTGTTCGTTAATAAATTCGTACTCCTTATTTAAAGGTCTCGCAACTGTGGCGGGCTGATAAACGTACTCTATGCGTGTGGCCCGCATATGATCGAAATCAGCTCGACCGAGACCCCATACTATGAACCTGTTTGATTAATAAGGCACATGGTTTCGTTCTTTTGTTGTTACTCCTATTCACCGTGACATTGACATATTTATTACATCCTCCACCGTTTAAAACAATACTTATTCCTAATAAATTATCTGCCTATTCGTTCATTAATGTCCATATAACTGATTGCTAACACTGTGAGTTTATACGTACTAGAAAAATATGTAATACAAACTATAGCGTAATAAATTCATGTCTTTCACTTCCTATAACCATTCACTGTTGAATGTCACTAAATGTGTTGCACACGCTCGCTGTCAGTAAGAGTTAAATAAATAGTATTTCTATATTATTAACATCATCCACGTAAATTGACGATAAACAGTTTAATAAAAACAAGCGTAAATATGAAAGGGAATGAAAATGTTGTAGGACTTCGTTGGGTTGGCTTCAGGCTAAAAGCTATCGCCAAACACCTATTGGTGTGTTCCGACATCTATACCTGAGAGCCTGTGCCCATCTAAGCTTAATTTGTTATAACTTAAGCATCTTAGATAATTTCGACATTTATCATCATGAAAAATGAAATTCTGTATTAGATAAATAATACTAAATGTACTAAATGTAATAATAAATGTACGTCTTATATCTATCTTACATATGTACAAAGTTATTTCTATATTAAATACCGTTTTACTCTATACTTTATAATATTAATATGTAAATCTTAACTTGTATTCATATGTATCTATTTCCATGATGTGATTTACATATATCTCTATAGGGTGACATAATGTCTATATGCATAATATTCATTCGATATCCAATATTAAATAATTATTCGATATTATGCTCGTGATTAAGGATTTATCTTGACACATACCACTGTTTCGCCAGTGATATGTTATTCCCTGTTATAGCTTTAATTCTAATTAGATTCATATATCATTGATAGATAATAAAATTACAAAATTCCTATTTATTAATTCAACTTGTGAGAATTACTGTAACGTCATAAAGTACTGGTTACGATTATTAAGTTTGTTACGTAGTTATGGAGATTACCGCGTTTGAGGAAACAAGAATATTTTAGCAAAAAATTAAAGTAACTTAAAAAATGTTACTAAAAATGTACCAAGACGTCTTTGACCTTAGTTTATGTTTATAAATCTTAAAACAATCTCAAAATAGGTTGTTCTTGATACATAGTTCTGCAACTTGAGTTAAATTAATTAAAACTTTTTCATTGCATGGTAGGGATTTTCTAAGCTTTCCTGACCTTCTACGGCCCTTAAGTTGAATATTTATCGCTAAGAACCTGTTTATGTGTTCCGACAACGCCAATTGAAAGTCGATCCTCCTCTTTTCCTCTAAGTTTAGTGTACCTATCATTTAAAACCACATTGTAATTTGAAATCAGGTGATATTGTTGTCAAACGTTAAAAGCGTACCTTTAGACCCAAATAAACATATGGCAAGAATTGGAAGTAAATAAAGACTATTTGTTTCTATAATTATTTCAGTTATAGTCGTACTTGATATGAGCCTATTGCAGTGGCGGATTTGCCCTAAGGCCCAGGAGGCCCGGACCTAGGGCGGCCAATCGTAACAAAAAATTAACTAACTGGCTGGTACTTACTACATGACCTGGGGCTTAGGGCGGCCAAGACTGCAAATCCGTCACCGGCCTATTGTTCTAAAATATAATTAAAAAAGGTTATTTAGCATTAACTGACAGGGTATCTAATTTTGTCCTTTCATTTTCAGTAACCGACAAGATATTATTTAGAGCGTTTTCTATATCAGTAATAGTGGCGCTATCTAGAGAAATTTGCGGGGCTATTCCAATACTCAATTTTGCTGGAGACATATTTTCATTGGCTTCAAAAGGGACTTACTTAGTTTTAAGTCCAAACCAACAAGCTATGATGTTGGGTGCAGTGCAGGTTATGGGATCAGTGCTTGCTTCAAGTGCGGTAGAGAAAGCTGGAAGAAAGGTAGGTGTTGATATATGATAATATAATATTGTTATATAAGTAGTAACACTGACCTCCTGTTGTAAAGTGTTAAGGTATGCATATCAAGGTTATTAGTTATTATTCAATACGCCCAACAGGTTATGGGCCCAGGCACATTGAGCATTATGTAAAAGGAAGTTTTCGACTATAAATACTGGTTCGTCAAGAAATTCCGTATTCACCGGCGGTCATTTTGTCAAGGCGTACGTGGCAATCAGAAGGAATACTTGCAAAGCTATGAAGTTTCGACGTTCAGGATTAGAACTGGAACGTATGGAAATTTCAAACCATGATCTTGTTGAGAAACCGGAAAAACTGGAGACAGGGAAAGTTGAAGCAATGAATGCTTAGGAAACTAAGGATGCAATGATACCGACAGTTTTAGTGACAAGAATGACCGAAGAAGTCATGCTGCATATTATCACGTGAAACCGAAACAAGTATACATTTAATTTTATTCAGAGTTAACCTTTTGATTGTGTTTACACCCGATTGATTTTAAGGTTTGAAAAGATTAATTGCTGAACTTCATATCTAGGTCATTGCTATTGTTTTTGTAATCTTATTTATATTTAATCACTTTGATTATTACTCGTTAATTTATTGGTTCTGTTTTAATGATTTCCTTCATTTTTTAATTCACATATTTGTTTATTTATTTATTTACAATTGTAGGTAATGAAACAGTAAACAGTCTGATGAATAGGATAATAACAATAATAAGAAGGAGTGTACTAGATTGAAAATCTAAAACGCTCTATCAAAACGACATAATTTATAATATTAATAATGATTAAAATTAAATTATGTAACATTAAATATCGATAAACATTTGAAAAAAAAAAAACGAAATAAGATTAGACTAAATGAAATAGTGAAAATTAAATCTTCTATAAAACCTAAAATTAACCTATGCAAAGGAAAACAAGGATTTGCTGACTGTAAATGTTTATGTTATGTTGAACTATCCAATGCTAAATAATTATATCCGCACCAACTTATCCTACTTAATTCATTGAGATAAAAAAACCCAAGACACACAATCACGAATAAAAGTAGCGCCCAAAACCGGCCGCAAAACTCCCCAATAAACATACATGGTTATAGTTCAGCGATAAACTTATGATTTTATAAATTCAACCTTACCTGAAGGATTTAAAGTTGTTTTTGAAAGGACGCAAGCGACGCGAAACTATTTAAAATGAGTGCATAATCCAAAATTATGCGCTCATTTTTTTTGTGCCGGCTGTGACACGTTAAGTCTGCATCTTGCATTTTTGTATATCAATGACCTAATTATTTAAATTTCAGCCTCTGCTGTTCCTTACATCTCTGGTTTCTGGTCAAAGTATGTGCGCCTTGGCATCTTGGTTTGTGGCTCAGAACAATGGCTTCTCCCCTCCAGCCTGGCTGCCTATCACTACTCTCTGCCTGTCCATTTTCTGCGACTCCTCAGGACTCCAACCAATTTCTGTTATTATTGCAGGAGAAATATTTTCTTATAAGGTATATGATCTTGTAATCTTATTATTGATTTAGTTAAGTATTTTTTATTTTTGTGCCTGATAATTTTGCCTGAATAAAAATCTGTCACTTTGCGCCTGTGGGTATGTTTTTTTTATATCATGGCAGGCAAAGGAACAAGCGTGTTACCTGATGTTAAGCGATCACCGCCGTCCATAGACACTAGCAGCACGAGGGGGTCGCAAGTGCATTGCCAGCTTGTGTTTGGGGCAAGGGAGCGGGAAAAGGGAGGGGAGAGGAGTTGGGTCTCTAACGCTCTTACTGACCGAACGAAACGTAACAATGCAAACACTATTACTTCACGTCGGTTTTCTGTGAGACGGGTGATGCTACCCCGGGCAAGCTGACCCATTCATACTGAAACCAATAATAGCTTCAGCGTGTCTCGGTTGTTCTCGTTGTACGACATCAGATGTATTTTTTATAAATGGTTATAATTATATTTTTTCCAAAAGATGTCGAATGATTTTTTTAATGCTTATCGTTTCTGCTTATTTATGTTTACTATGTTCCTTTAATGTCGCAATAATTTCGAAACTTCTATTACAGTATCGAAGCACCGTCATGGCGTTTACTATGTCCACAGCGGCTTTTTCTGCTTTCTTCGAAATGTTATTCTTCAAGCCTTTAGCCAACCTCATAGGCATCTATGTCGCTTTCTACTTCTTTGCGATTGTGTGCATATCAACTTCTATTTATGTGCTGTTACTAGTTCCTGAGACTAAACAGCGAAGCTTAAATGAGATCTATGAAGATTTGAAGACAAAGAAAGAGAGACAAAAGGAGATCACTAATAAAACTGATGGAGAAGAAAAATTTAGAAGTACAGCATTTTGAATATATTTAGTTTTATTTAAATTTATGTCATTGATTTAGTATGATTTAAGCATTGTATTTTAGGATAAATTGATAAGAGAATAAAAGAAGTTATTATAAAGCTATTTAATAAATTTTAAACTGCACGTGGGAAAAAATCTCACAATAATCAACTACCAAAAAGAGTGTTAGAATAATAAAACGTTTAGGGAGAACAAACTTCATTACAATCAACTGAATATACAGTTTAAATTTATATTATTAAATCAGGATTATTTTGCAAACTGTCTAGTATTTCGCTTTCATTCAGATGGAAGGCGATTTGCAGTTGCACAATCATATAAGTGGCAATGGTATAAGTTATTCGTAGCGGTAACGTTGCATCTATTGTGAACAGACAGTATACTCTCATCTTACTAAACGCTGCTCTGTTCACCCGTTGTATGTTCTTACGGGCTTGTCGCTCCGATGCTGAAATTAATATATCATTGTCAATATAAATATAGAGGATATTTAATGAAGTAAACTCTTTTATTCAAACTTTAGGCATTAATTCGGCAATATAGTCCATGCAGTATAGACTAAATAGTCGCGGAGAAGCAAGCTTCGTCAACAATAACCGTTACCATGTCAACTAAAATGTCTCTTGAAACTCATCAATTTGTGAATTAAAAAAAACCGACAATGATGCACCAAATGTTATACCTATATAACATTTAACTCTACCAATATAGCTGTTAAGCGCGTTACATATCGGTATGAAGCAACATATAATCCTGCTTCAGAGAAGCTTACAGGCCACATACGTTGTGGAATGGCTTTTTCTTTCGAACTTTTTTTTCATACTGACTACGCTTTTGGCTTGACGGGATTTCACAGCTTCACCGTACTTATACTTTTCTATCCCTTAGCTCTTCTTTTTGGTTAGTTTTACCCAAAACTGCCAGATACGAATTACATAAACGAGTTCGTGTGGCACTTATGAAGGTACGCAAATATGTCTCATCAAAACATACAGTGTATCGTTAGCTTAGCTCACGTCCATAGTTTAGCTCGATATGCGATACTGAATGGTAAAAACCTAAGTCGACATCCGATTAGTTTGGTACCTTTCAGCTCGTTTCATTTCGGCTGAGTACCTGAAGCGCTCAATCAAAAAACGCGGGGGAAATGTGTAAGCTCAACAGACCTACGCGGATAGTCAGTTCGTAAAGTATAACAGGAACGATTACTAATTAATTGTGGATCTGTTAAAGATCCCTGTTGTTTTTTGATTATACAATGGTTACCATAAGGTCAAGTATATGCATTAATAAAATATATAAATTCACTACATACCAGATAGATTGTCAAAGTTGTCTACTATCATAGAATACGACTGAGCTTCGTTAATGGCGATGTAGAATCTCTCAAATTCCAAGTTCAGTGCTATATT
>JACEII010000121.1:326049-339908 GCA_014332785.1 Antheraea mylitta | reverse complement strand
CTACTATAGTATCATTTTCTATATTGCTTACAAGCATATTATAACAAGAAAGGATTAAATAACCTAAAGTGACACAGAATGACAATACTCTATTAACAACACCAATAGGCGTAATGAAGTTATCACGAATTCTATATTTCGGATAGAAATAAATCTTTTGTATTAGATTGAGAGGTCGAAGTAGCTTTTGGAAATCTTCATCAACGTTGTTATAAAGTAAATCTACGCAATCGCGACGGACGGACATCTTTCCAATCTTCAATTTAGAATAGAGTTTATTAATTGATTTCTTATTAGAAGTTGAGAATCTGTAAGACTTGTGATAGCAGATTAAGGACTAAACGTCGTTCAAAGTATTTTCTTTATTAATTTCCAAATGAATTGAGTAATGACATAAGTATGATAGGTCGATAAACAAAAGAATTTAATATGATTATAATATTAAAATGTAATAGATTATGATCAATATCTCCTCTCTGAGTACACACTATTACAATATATTAATTCATATCTTAATATCCGTAGCACATAATTTATTGTCGACTTATAGAAATTATATGTTCGTTGTATACAGCATTTCATTGAAATCGATCCAGAATAAATCTATACATATAATAAGAATGAAGTGTCTTTATGTAACGTCAAAACTTTAATATTTTGCTTTTTATTGAATTGATATGAAAGTAGCACGTTACTTGTAACAAATGGCCAATTTTAAAATAAATTGTAGGTCTGTCTGTTTGTTCCGAATAATTCTGGGGTGTAAGGGGTGTCGAGTAACATCTTAAAACTTGAGACACCCAAGCCAACCTCACCTGCACGTGGTGCACCCTGCTGATCAACGAACGAGGCAATGGCGATATCGGGGTAGTAGGGTTTTACAGCCCGACTGGGTCGCAACCACCATGTACATGGCGAGAAAGCCCGTCATAGTGACTCGCATCTGCGCGTCGCGTTTCGGGATCAGCCTGTGCATATCCAGTACCGGATGACTTTCGTCATTATGGCCGGCATGACAGCGGCGAGCAGCGTTGGATAATCTGTCTTTCGGTGGTCGCTACTGTTTTTGGATTGTACTATGCTTACCATCAGGTATAGTGCAGTCATTTTGCCGTGCTTCAATAAAAAAAAAATCTTCCAAATGGCTGGACAGATTTTAACGCAGATTTCATTGGTAAATAGATGGAATTATAGAGAGGAATCTGGACTGTTTTATTTTAGACTATTAATTATATGATTGATTTATTTATGACATACTTGATTTGTCGATTAATCGGATTGATGAGGGTACAAGTACACATCGTGATTGACGACATGCCTTTATGAGTGCCCTGATTCCTTAATCCTTAGCAATATATAGTAACATTTTCAGTATATGGTATCAGATAATGTATAGCTTAAAGTTTTCATCACTTTCTTGGATATAAAAGCGAATACGCGATAACCGGCAGGCATCTACAAGAGAACTGATTACAACTGGCTCTGGTACTGCCTGTGTTACGGTAATTTTATATTTATTATCGACTAAATTCATATCTGGTCAACAATAATTTGGTGCCCAGTATAATATGTACTTCGTTTCAATCAGTTATCATTGTTCCTTACTAAGAAAGCCTGATTGACAGCTGATAAGTAAATAAGTCAACACAACAATGTTATTCTAACAACACATCATTGTGATTGAAATTTAACAAATGTTATTTATACTGTGGAGCATAGACGATATTTTAATCACAGATAATAAAATGACCTCAAACCGTGTACTCGTCTCTCTAGAATATATCGAATGTTTACGGAATAACCTTCTTGATAACGAGATCCAACAACTATTGAGACCGTTGAATTTACTGCAAAATATATATTTATATCCTAAATATAAGATAAATAATAATTTTATCGTACCAACGGGCTTTTTTTGTAACATAGTATCATTATGTGCGACAATTTCATACATTTTGATTTTTATTATTGGCATAAATTATCACAGTCTACCGAATTTATTCGTGAGACATGATATAATATTCAACGTTTGTGTTATTATAAATTGTATTTTACATATAGTGGGATTTATCGTGAACTACCTTGTTAATATAAGCCAGACTCATAATAACATCCGGTTGGTTCTGAATATACAAAAGATAATGAAAAACCTAAAATATAATAAGCATGATTATTACGTAATTAAAATGTACAATTGGATCAATGTACTGTTTACAATTTTTTTCAATGCACTAACGTATGTATTCTTCCATTATGTTTTCAATTATTTTGATTTTATTGAGCTTATGTGTAACATTGCCGTATTGTGCCTCGATATTAATTTGATTTACTCGTATTTACTAATGAAAATGATAACCGACGCTTTGGTTGTGTTGAATAAAGAAATAAATATAAATAAACTAGAACGTTTTAAAAAAATTAACCTGTGTTGGTCGGAAAAATTCTTAACATATAAATATATACTACACGCGTATGAGTTATACACGAAAGCATTCGAATGGTTGGTAAGTTGATAATTAATATTTCGTTTATCGTAAAAGCTGATTTAACCTTACTTGATGTTCAATTACGATGTGATACAAAATGACAAATATGCTAGGCCTAGAAAGGAACTGGCTTAAGTGCAATTGTCAAAACAGACCAATAAGATCTTGGTGACAGATTTGATAACTAGAAAGGTGGACTTGTTAAAAACCCTTTTCTTTAAACTGGTCTGGCAAAATGACTGTACTGTGTACCTGATGTTAAATGCAGTACAGTCCATAGATAACGGTGACTGTCGCTGTTAAATAACAACGGCAGTCATCGCTATCATGCTGACCTGCACATGTGCCTCTTTACGCCTCGTTTGAAGGACCCCATGTCATAAGAGGAAGGAAACACACTGGCTGGGAGGCTATTCCACATCTTCACAGTACGACAAAGATAAGAATTTTCGAACTTCTTCGTTCTTGCCGGTATAGTTGCTACTGTGAATCTGTGGAGACGCGTACCCACCTGTGTAGTTCTGTATTGGAAAGGAGAAGATAGGATGAGGTTAAATAACTCTTCAGAACACCATGATAAAGACGATAAAACACGCTCAGTGAGGCGATGTTTCTTCGCAATTGAAGTGGTTCAAGGTAGTTGGTAATCAAAATCAAAATCAAAATCAAAAATTCTTTATTCAATTTAGGCCCTAATATTGCGCTTATGAAGGTCAAAAACTACCACCGGTTCGGAAACAACCTAGCCATCGAGAAGAACCGGCAAGAAACTCGATAGGGTATTTTTTTTTTTTTTAGTACAATTTAGGATCTTGTAACCTTTAATTTATTATATGTTATACATGTTTTTGCAACTCTATTTTTTTACTATTGTCCGTGTATTTGCTACAATAAATATATGTTCTCTTTCTGATGTTTCTGCTCTTCATGAAATGGGAATCATACTTTAATTTGCAATCCAATTTGCAGATATTATTCCACACGATTGACATGTTCTTTCGTGCTTTAACAAACATTGAAATGGTAATAAACCTAAGTAAGTCGTCAACGGAAGATGATACACTAGTAAGTTTCCTTTTCAAAAATGATAATGTCGAAATAATTGTTTTTTAATTTCGTTGCTTTAACAATTGTAAAGTGTGCATTCATTTAAATTGATTACAAATAAGTTGATTTGATTAGAGAGTTGCATTTGGTGTTTATTTCGTTCCGTTTGAACCCTACACTCACATCCATTATAAAATTCTAATTGCTCTTTCCCTCACGCAAAATAGGAAGCTATGAGTAATATGGCTTCCTAGTGACTTTAAATTGACTAGCATCGGAATTGGTAATTGTAGTTTATTGCAAAAGTTTTACAATCTTACATAATATAAAGGTTCTTAGGCGTAGCTACTGGAGCGCATAGACGGTTACTTGGCAATAGAAGTTCAATATGAGAACTATAGTAGACGGGTTGAGTACAACAAAATATTAAACAAAACTTGATATAGCTTCATCACTAGGTTTTTCTTCAACGAAAGTTTCAATTTATTGTACGTTTACACTCTTCCTTTATATACTTGTGGGGTTATCTATATTTACTGAACTGATATGGCTAAAGTTGTCATTTTATTTAGCGATATAATTAGATTATTTTTGAAGTAGGCTAATGATTTTTTTAACTCTATAGATTTTAGTGTATTTTCACAGTAATTTTTAATAATAGGTCTTTACCTATGAAATTGCATTTCTGCAGTACTGGCGATTTCAAATCAAAATTATTTTTGTTTGGCTAACAATTTTAATTTCAAATTAATTTTATTTTATAAACATGGAACTCTTGTTTTGAAAGGAGATATTTGTTTATTGATTAGTGTTACATTTTCATCGCATTCAATGTTTTTTGTCATCATGGATACGTTAAAAATTCGAGTAATTTTGGAATATGAGCACCGTCGTGGCAGCAACGCGGCACAAGCGGCACGCAACATCAACGACTTTACGGAGCTAACACTACAAATCAACGCACCAACTGTTATTGGTTTGCTCGCTTCCGTTCTGAGAATTTCGACCTGAATAATGAACCTCGCGGTCGTCCGAAGACTTTGGTCGACAATGACGAATTAAAGGCGATTGTGGAAGCTGATGATACATAATCTACGGCTGAACTAGCAGCAGCTTTCGACGTTAACGTCAAAACAATATTGGTCCACTTGCGTCAAATTGGTAAGGTAAAAAAGCTTGACATATAGGTGCCCCATAAACTCAATGATCGCCAGCGTGAAGTACGCGTCGAGACGTGCCTTGCACTGCTCAACAAACACACAAATGAAGGAATTGTGAACCGCATTGTTACCTGCGGTGAAAAATGGATTCTGTTTGATAACCGCAAGCGCTTAGCAAGTTGGCTGGATCCTGGTTCAGCACCTAAACAATGCCCTAAACGAAAACTTACCCCTAGAAAATTGATGGCCACTGTTTGGTGGTCTAGCGCCGGTGTGATTCATCACAGCTTCTTACCAAAAATTACTGCAGATGTGTACTGTGAAGAACTGAACACAATGAGGGAGAAGCAGGCACATCTCCAACCAGCATTGGTCAATTACTCGTCTCCGCTGCTCCTGCACGACAACGCGCGACTTCATACTGTACAGCAGATGGTCTCCAAGTTGCAAGAACTGGAGTTGGAAGTTCTCCGTCATCCGCCCTACTCACCAGACCTTGCGCCTACAGACTACTACTTTTTCCAGAATTTGGACAACTCCTTGGCGGAAAAAAAATTCAATACCCGAGAGGCAGTACAAAATGCCTTTGAAGAATTTGTTGCCTCCCGTCTGGCTAATTTCTTTAAGAAGGTCATCAATAAACTGCCACTGCGTTGGCAAAGATGCATTGGTGATTACTTCGATTAATACAAATAAAAAATACAAGAAAAAAATTCGTTTACATTTTTTCATATAAAACGGCAATTTCATAGGTAAAAACCTAATATTAAATAACGATGTGTTTCAAGTTGGTAAAATGCTGAACTTTTTTTTATATCATAGGAGGCAAAGGAACTGGTGGATCACCTGATGTTAAGTGATCACCATCGTCAATAGACACCAGCAACACCAGGCGAGTTGCAAGTGCGTTGCCAACCTGTATATGGATGAGAGGAAAGGGAGGGAAGGTGGGCCTCTGGCGGTCTCACTAGCCGTACGAAACGCAACAATGCAAGCACTGTTACTTCACGTCAAGTTTCTGTGGGTCGGGTGGTACTACGTGCCGACCAATTCATGCTGAAATCAGTTATAGCTTCAACGTGACTCTACCACCTACAACTTACAACAACCTATAGGGAGACCGACTTTTAAGAGTAATTGCCGAAATATACAAACTAACCAGTTTCCTTTACCGATATGTGTTATGTTTCATTAGAAAATATCTTGAAATTATTCTCAGAAACCAGGAATGAATTCGATTTGGAAGTGATTAGATGAGTGGTCATGGAAAACCTGGTATTTATATTTTTTTTAAATTTAACCTGCTTGCACAATTCTATCAGACGTCAAGTGACGGTTTGGCTTAAGATGATAACATTCGAAGATGAACAGAGAACTGGTTTACAAGTGTAGTTTTCAGAACAACTTAAGGATCCTAGACTTACAGACTATAGAAACAAAATCCTACCATGACTTTTCCATCGCTGAAAAGTTGGGCTCAGAATAGGGTACGAAATCGTAATCACAATAGCGGAACGCACTGTTCACTAAACCATCATCGCTTCTGATCTAAGAATACTAATTATTGTTTTTTTTCTGTTTTAGTATGGACCTTATTTCGCATTAATATCGGTGTTACTGTGGTTTTTAAGAAATTTAATCACACAAATTGCTTTATGCGTTAAATGCGAAACATTTTACACTGCTTTAACCGACATTCAGTGTTCCTGCTCAGACTATATTCATTCGACCAATTGCTCAGGTATGGATCCTTACCAATATTAAAAATCATCATCA
This sequence comes from Antheraea mylitta, assembly GCA_014332785.1. Lineage (NCBI taxonomy): Eukaryota > Metazoa > Arthropoda > Insecta > Lepidoptera > Saturniidae > Antheraea > Antheraea mylitta. Next base: position 333,439 of record JACEII010000121.1, on the reverse strand, counting down.
TCATTATCAGCCTGCAGAAGAAACACTGCAGGATCATAGACCGTTTCCCGAAATAATGTATGGATATAATCACCACACCATCACCACAATACGACGTATTTGTGATTTAAAATCCTAAAAAATCCACAGTTCTATGTTTTCCCAAATACAGTAATGCTATAAGAACATTTCTCAGGTTCAGGTTTCCTCACGATGTTGTCCTTCACCGTCAGCCGATACTGTTACCAATCTATATTAGTACTCAACTTCCCAAAAATTCGGTGGTACATGCCACTGTCCGAACCTGCGGACATCCGACATATTCCACCCGACAAACCACTAGATCACCACGACTGTTACAAATGCTAATATTAATTTGTTTGTTAATTATTCGCTCCTCAACCATTCACCTGATCGACATAAGATATTACATACTCATTGTATGGAACCTAACGTAAAAAAAAAAACAGAGAGTAATAGAATCATCTAAATGTATTAAGTCCATTTACTTATCTACTTTTCTCTCGTACTTAAGTCGCGTCGTCATTAAAATTACAATAACTTTTGATAGAGTGAACCGATTTTATGAAGCCAAGACTAAATGTTACTCGAGGATATGCTTTATGATTTTCTTAGTCAGATTTCATCGTGAACGCAGTACTTTAGCAGTGATGCGTGTTGGATATTGTGAAGGAAACGGGAAGGGGAAGGGTATGTGGGTCATCAGCGTTCTCACTGATCGAACAAAACGCAACGTGTTTCTGTCTGTTGGATGGTAGTACCGGGGGTGAGCCGACCCATTCATGCTGAAACCTTTTATAGATTCAACTGATTGGAATATATTTTATAAGTTACTAGCCTCTGCGCGCGACTTCGTTCGCGTGGAATAGATACATTAACACCAACACTAACACGCAGCAGTTCTCAAAAAGAAAAACATCCCGATTTTAAAACATTTTTCATCTGTGCTCCGCTCCTATTGGTCTTAGCATGATGATATATAGCCTATAACCATTCTCAATAAATTAGCTATATAACATTGAAAGAATTATTCAAATTGGACTAGTAGTTCCTGAGATTACCCCTTACAACGCCACAACATCACAACGTCACAAACTCACAAATATACCTCTTTATAATATTAGTATAGACAAGGTACTTCAATAATCTAAAACGTTAAGACAAGTTAGATTATTATTAAATTCTTATTCTTATTTTATTAAATTCTTATTAAATGTATAAATTACACGAGATATGACGTTAATGTTTTTACTTCAGATGAAGACAGAAAATTTTGTAAGAACGTGCAACGACTGAATAATAAGTCCTTCAGGAAACTAAACGCATGCGGCTTGTTCACCGTGGATGCAAGATTACCACTACGTCTTCTGGGAGTTATCGCTACATACACTATTGTATTGTTACAATTTGCGTTTCTGTGACTCCTATATATTATATACATATAATAAAATGTAAATCAATGTTTCCCAACCTTTTTTAGTCCATGCCCTACCTTTACATTTCTAAAATGTTTATACCTCCCATAGATAATTTTTAACCTTAAAAAATTGTTTTGTTACCTTAAGAAATAGAAATGATAAATTTTAAGAAGAAACCACTATGAATTTGTTATCAAAATATTGTAAGTAAAATTTCGAAATATACAATAAAAAATTTACTAGACTTGACGACTCTAATTAGCCAGTTGATATTTTAGTAACGTCAAACGAAATTATACCTGACTAGCCTCTGCCCGCGACTTCGTTCGCGTGGAATAGATACATTAACACTAACACGCAGCAGTTCTCAAAAAGAAAAACATCCCGATTTTAAAACATTTTTCATCTGTGCTCCGCTCCTATTGGCTTTCGCGTGATGATTATAGCCTATAACCATTCTCGATGAATGAGCTATATAACACCGAAAGAATTATTCAAATCGGACCAGTAGTTTCTGAGATTACCCCCTACAACGTCACAACATCACAACGTCACAAACTCCCAAACTTTACCTCTTTATAATGTTAGTATAGATAATTGTTTATAGTATTTCTTTTAATTTACCTTTTTTGTTAAAATGATCACCGATATCTAGCATTGCATTTAAATAACACAAATCGAAAGGGTTAAAGTCGTGTCGAGTCCATTTTTAAATTGCCCCCTTTAACTATCAAACTACCTCCTGTGGGGTGTGGGCCCCACGTTGGGAAATACTGATGTAAATGGAACATGTCTGTACTGCTTAGATTGCTGTAAAAAAAAAATGTTGCACGTCTTGGAAAAAGTAATGAAATACATTTCAACCATTTTTAAAAAACTGCGTATTTCTTTGAACACGGATCACTGCTAAAATCGCGACAACACTAATTTATATTTAAAAGAAACAGTCTGATAACTAAACACAATTCGTTTATTCAGTTACAACTAACAATCATCGTGGGTCGTTGAACTAATCACACTTCATAAGTACCCTCGTTGGAGTTTTTGGCGGGATTTTAGTCTGTCATGTAGTGGATTTTATATTTTATTCATAATCTTGTGTTATTTGACCCTATATTTTGTAAATTTGGTGTTGTTTTACGTAATATAGTTAGTTAATTATGTATTGGTGAAGTGAATGGGAAAATAATACCACTGAGCATGAAATTCTGAGATGCCACAAAAACTCCCTGGAAGGTTCTAACAAGGGATCCACCATCTTGTTAGAATATTGATTCACAGGACGCTTAATATTAAAATGATCGTACGACGCTTGTAATATTATTAATTGACTACGCGACAATGGCAGTAATAATCTGAAAGATTGATTGCCAAAAATTTTGTAAAAAAAAACTTAAAAATCATTATTTACATCTATTATATATATATATCGGCGCAATTACGATAATTAGTCGATTATCAGAGTAATTTGATTATTTCAGGATTCCATTTCAATACTTACTACAAAACTTGTATAGACGTGCATGTCGGCGCCTACCCGCATTAATTGCGTCATTCGATTACGCCACTCTCCCTACTACTCGACTTCGGTATAAAAGGAGCGGAGCGACCGCCGTTGAGTTAGGACTCGCTCCGTCGTCACGCGCGCGAGGACGTCTTACCGGAGCTCCGCGAGTCGCCCAGTCGACTTCCGCCCGTCCTGCGCGACGATGCGCCGCACCAGCGGTGCCGCTCCTCGCCCGGCAACGGCAGCGGGGGATAACAAAAAAGGTCCTTTTCAGGGCCACCTCGACGCTTCCACGTCGAAAACAACGACCTCACGCTTGCCTTCGGACTCCGCCGAATCTCACCCGTCGACCACCGCATCGCTCACTGGACAACGTGCCACTGCGCCTGCTACTCGTCCGCAGCCCAATGAGACGCGACAGAGGTCGTCCGGCGGGGGGTTCTCACCGACACGCGTGTACGAGAGTGATATTTGCACTCTCGCCGAGCTCATCTCTGCCCGGACGCGGTCGGTGGGGATGACCCGCTGGATGGCACTGTATCTGCGACTCCAGGAGGCAGCCGACGAAAACAAGAAGCCTTCCGCCGAGGACTCCGCGGCGCTTGAACGCGCTGCCAAAGGGGAATTGAAGCCCCCGAAGATTCCTGACAGCCAGATCGGGCCCATCGGACGCGCGCTGCGCCGCAAGCGCTGCGACACCGAATCCGGCCCGACTACGACGCCAGAGGTTCACCCAGCAGCCAACACATCCCCCGAGATCCAGTCTCCGGACCCGAAGAGGACGAAGACTCAAGACGCCGCGCAGCCTTCCACGTCACGCGGCGCGAGAACCGAAATTCCAGCGGCGAGGGTGCACGCACCCACACCCACGCCCGCTACGCGAACGCAAGGGGTAGCCCGCGAGCAGCCCCCCCCGCGCGTCTCCCGAGAAAGCCTCGCCCCGCGGTAAAGCTATACCGTCGGGCAAGCCCGCTGAACGCTCAGTGGCGCCATCCGCGCATGCGCCGTCGCGAGAGGTTGCCCGTAAGCAACCATCGTACGCCGCGATCACAGCGCCGCCGCTGGAACTACAAGCCAGCCAAACAAGCTCGCCTCCGCAAGACACAGACGTCCCACGGAACCCTAATCCTGAGCGCCGGCAACGCTTTCCGCCCATCGTCGTTGAGAGCCTTCCCAACTGGACACTTCCGACGGTTGGCAGAGATGCTGGGGCACGCGCCGAACGCACGCCCTTTTGGCAGAGGGGTTCGCTTTATCCCTCAGAGCCAAGAAGAGCACGGGATAATAACCGATTACCTCTCTATATTAGAGAGCGATGAGGGAGTGAATTGGTTTACATATTCACTCCCCGACGAACGCAGCCTGAAGGTAGCAATTCGCGGCCTCCCCGTAAACACCCCCTCAGAAGAGGTGGTAGCCGCCCTTGAGGAAAATGGATTCCAGCCGCTCTATGCAAGAGCGATCCATGGAAGACGGGGAAGAGCAGGGTGCATCTTCCATTGCGCACTCAAGAGAACGCCAGGCTTGACAGAAGCCATTTACCAAGTGGAGGAGCTCCTTCTGATGAAAGTCAGAATAGAGGGGTGGCGCGGGAAGAAAGGGCCTGCGCAATGTCATCGCTGCCAACAATTCCGGCACTCCTCCCACCAGTGCCACCGCACGATCGCCTGTGTCAGATGCGGGGGGTCACACCCCGCTCATCAATGCGACCGCCCGTTGAGTGAACCGGCGTCCTGCGTAAACTGCGGGGGCCCTCACCCATCGAATAACGCTAAGCAATGCCCCGTGTGTCGACGCGAGGCACGCAACCGCAGGGCAAGCACCGTCGCCCGTACGGGTGATTCCGGGCGCAAGACGACTGCTTTTACCCAGCTGAACACAGTTGAGGAGACAGCAGCGGCGAGCTTGATGGCTCCCGCCAACGATCCCAAGCCTCGAGGAGGCAGGAAGACACCCCCGTGCCAACACACGAACGCCCCAAAGGAGTTCACAGTGGCCCAGCGACTGGCTCTCCCCAAATGGCGAAGAGATGGCCTAGCCAAGCTAGAAAGCGAGCTACCAACAGCGAAAACTCCCAAGGATCGATTCCTTATTGAGGAGTTTATCGAACTGGTGAAGGACCCGAAATATACGCCACGACCGATGCCTGCAGAATACCAAAACGAATCCTAAACAAGAATCACCCAGCACAGAATGTGCTCCCAAGGACCGACTCATAGTCATGAGTCGCGAAGGAACGACTACTGAAGAAGGCAAGATGCCTTGACAAGTTTCCTCGCCCGCCCACACAGGGTAGGCTGAGACGACCACCGACGTTGAGTTAGACGGCTCCGTCGTCTGCGCGTACGAGGTCGTCCGCGAGCGCCGCCTGCTCCGACCTACGCGACGATGCGCAAGTCAAGCGCCTCTTCGTCCGCTCCGCCTCCTGCGTCGAGCCGACGATCTACAAAAGGCCCTTTTCAGGGCCAACAAGACCACCACCCGACGACCCCTGGCCAGCCCACGGATCCGACACTGCTTCTACATCGACCACCGCTACGCCTACCGGACTTCGCACCTCCGCACCACCGTGCCTGCTCCCCGAACGTCGACTACGGATGCGCTTCAGCCGCCGACCGGAGGGGCGTCCGCTGCGACGGAAGCGTACGAGAGTGATATCCTCACTATCGCCCAGCTAATTTTAGCTGGGCCTCTGTCGCAGGGGATGCTTCGCTGGATGGCGCTGTTCCTGCGCGTCCAGGAAGCCGCAGCAGAGGGAAAGCCTCCTTCCCCGGCCGACTCAGCCGCGCTCGCAAGCGCCGCCTGCTTACTCCGACGCGCCGACTAGCCCGCTCGGTCGCAGCGAACCCGACGCTGGGCCCGTGTCCGATCGCGCGTCGACGTCTACACCGCCGACACCAGCAGAAGCACCACCGAAAAAGAAAGCCTGCACGACGCCACTCGCACAGACACCACAACGTCGCGCTGACCCCGACCCAGCGGCGCCGGTGCGCGCACCCGCACCCGCCCCCGCTCCGTCGCGAAAGGTTGCCCGCGAGCAGCCTAGTTACGCGTCGATCGCAGCGCCGCCTGCGCGCGATCCGTGTACTACGTCAGTCGACTGCCCGCGGAACCCTAATTCGCAGCCTCCGCGCGACAGTGCTGCCGTCTTGGACGAAGCACAAACGCCTGCATCCCCCGACGCGAAAGGCCCGCGCTACCCGCCTATTGTGGTCGAGAGCACCCACGATTCACAGCACGCTTCATCCCGGAGGACGTCGAGGAGCATCTCATCACCCTGAAGTTCGTCGAGAATCTTGAGGGGGCGTCTTGGTTCACCTATACGCCCCACACGCAACAAGGCCACAAGGTCGCGATCCGCGGCAAGCCAAGAGGCATAAGCCCGCAGGATATCGCCGTGGCCCTCTGAAGAGAGGGATTCGTAGTCGACTACGCCAGAGAGATCAACGGCCGGCGCGGTAGAAACGGGTGCATTTACTACGTCGTGCTCGCGAGAACGCCAGGGCTGATACCAGCCATATATCAAGTCACCTCATTAATGAGCATGCCCGAAGTCCAAGTAGAAGCCTAGAAGCCTGGAGAGGAGCTCGCCGGCTGGCGCAGTGTTTTCGCTGCCAGCAGTTCCGGCACTCCTCTCTACAATGCCACAGACCGATTGCCTGTGTGCGGTGCGGCGGACCTCACGCCGCCCGCGAATGTGAACGGCAAGAAAGAAGAGACCGGAGAAGAAGAATCGGCGACCTGTGCCAACTGCGGGGGCGCCCACACCGCCAACGACAAAAAGAGATGCCCCGTTTTCAGACGCGAGTTTAGAAACCTCCGTGCAGGCACCGTGGCCCGGACGAACACCGGGAGATCCACACAGCCAGAATGGCCCCACGCGTAGTCGAAGAACGGCGGCGGCCAGCCTCATGGCGCCCGCCAACGATCCTCCTACAAGGGGCCCAAAGAGAGTCCGTAGACAAAAGAGAGGCCCAAAATCACACCTGCGACTACTACCAGAAGAGGAAGCCCGGCTCGAGGCACTGATAATAGGGTACAAAGACCTAACAGACGCCCAGACGGAAGAAATGAAGACCGCATCCAGAGAAGAAGCCGCAAGAATTGAAGCCAAATATAAGCCCAAACTAGAGGCCCAAATACTGCTAATGCGCGAAGAGTCCGATCGCCATTACCAAAGGGTGAAGCTAGAAAAAGCCGGCAGGGCAGCTGACGCTCCTTCAACGCGACAGCTGACACAACAACCGAGCGAGACCACCCGAGAAAGAAAGAGAGGGAATGAGACAAGACTGCCACAGGGGCAGGCCGTTTAAAAACGGTCCCCCCCCGAAACAGAAACCCTCCCGTTGTTACGGGAGGCGAGTGAAGCTACGGCCAGAGGGGTAACCCTGATGCCGTTCCCCCGCACCCACCCCCGCGTGGGCGCGAGAAGAAGTCCCGCCGTTGAGTTAGTCTTGGCTCTGGC
>JACEII010000121.1:299610-326039 GCA_014332785.1 Antheraea mylitta | reverse complement strand
TCCTGAAATTACCCCCTACAACATCACAAACTCACAACCTCACGTCAAAACGTTACCTTTATTTTTTTTCATTTTTATAACGCTATTGGCCTTGCTAGGCTTTTGCAGCTTCACCGGACTACCAAACTTTACCTCTTTATAATATTAATATAAATAGCAAAAAAAAAAAAATAGATGTATTCTACCATTCCACTAAGCCATAAGAAGTTTGCAGGTACTACTTATATCGGTTCGACTTTGTGAGATATATCCCAGATATACACTACGGAATTTTACATCTCAAGAATAAGCAAAAGTCCCCGAAGGCTAAGGTTGCCAACTATATTTGATAATTATTATTATCAGGTTAAGAAAGTTCTTACCCTCATCTCACTAATGTAGGGTCGAAAAAACATATTTTCCTTTACCATTCACCCTTGTCAGATGTCATTTCAGTATTCACACCTTTTAAACACACATTCTATTTAAGGTTATCTTGTGTTAATTTTATATGTATAAATAATAGTATGATGAAACGTGTGTGAAATCTGCTCAATAATTAATTATCTATAATATTTAATAATTATGTGAATTACTGCCGACAAATGTAATTACGGATATAACATTTATCGAATACTAGGAGCCCCTTAAATATCTAATTTAGATAACAACAATTATTGTGACTAGATTTCATTTGCTGATATATTAATTATTCCGGTATTAATCACTAATATTTCGCCTTATTTTATGATATCTTGATAAGCGTTCATTATTTGGATTATTAGAAAAAGTATTGAATAAAATTAGCAATTGAAATTATGGTCTATAAAATACGTCATTGTTGGACGAAATTGTTTAAAAAATCATTAAAGTTTGTTGTATATTCGTTGCTGCACGTTTTTGTTTAGGTAAAAGAAAAAGTAATAATAACTGTTCAGTGTAAAATATGGATAGAATTAGAATACACAGCGATTACTTACCACCACTTACATTTAAAACATTACCGAAATAATGACTGTATTCAACAACGAAAATGCTAGTTGCACTCGCGTATATTTTTCCCGGCCTAGGTCCTCAAAACAGGCTTCACTTTTCGTGCAGTCATTATTTATCAAATTGTTGTTCGCCTGAGAGGTGTTTACAGCCTCATCGGGCTTTATTAATGAACTCTTAAGATACCCAATTAGCATAAGTGAGCTAAAGCGGCTTGAGCTTTTTCGAGTCCATTCGAGTCCGACAAGTCTGTTGAGCCGAAATTACCTTACGCACTAAGCTAACCATACATGTATGCGTTGATAAGACATATTTACATACATTCATATGTGCCGCACGACCACGGTATAGTCCGGTGAAGCTGTTAAGACCTTGCTAGGTCAATAGCGTAGTCAGTTCGAAAAAAAAAAAAACGACCACTTACATATATTTCGAATTTGTCAATTTTAGCTATGATTAATTAACCAAAAACAGATCTCTTGCAGATTCTATTTTTAAAATTAATAGATTTTTTTTAATATAATGTAGGAGGCATACGAAAAGGTGGGTCACCTGTTGTTAAGCGATCATCACCGTCCATAGACACTAGCAACCTCAGAGGAGTCGCAAGTGCGTTGCCAGCCTGTGTCTGGGGGAGTGAAGAGAAAGGGAGAGGGTTTAGAAGAGAAGGGAAGGGAGAGGAGAGGGGAGGGGAGAGGAGATGGGTCTCCGGCGCTCTCACTGAGCGAACGAAACGCAACAATGCAAGCAATTTTACTTCACGTCAGTTTTCTGTGAGAGGATGTTGCTACCCCGGACGAGCCGACGCATTCATGCTAAAACCCATAGTAGCTTCAGCGTGGCACTACCACCTACATTTTTCAGTGTTAGAGCACAACCTCATTCGAAATGAAGATGTGATAGGTTTAAGAGGGTAAACACATTAAACGTAGAGTGGGACTGGCTTGCAAGTAAAGCTGCCGGGATAAATTAACAAATAATCAGCTATAGATTATAAATATAAGAGTGCTAGCTAGCCAGGCGAACTTAAAAAAAGTCCTACCAACTTATAAAATAGGATCCTATACACCTCCGGTGTGTGTGCATATATATGGCCTGCAGTGTGATGCGTGTGATGAACTAATGAATGCAATATCATTGTATTGCATTAGTAATGTACTGGAGGATATGTATGGTCGTACGGCTAATCATATATCATATCAATTATGTACAAACATACTTCCCGCTTGTCACTTGTACATACACAGGCAGATAACGGAACGCAACATGATTAAAATTACTGCACTACATTTACTGCACCTGTAGGTGAACGTTCAAGATACTTAATCAACTAAAGCAACTTACGCAACTAGCGTAAGGGTGCCTTGATGTGCATAATGGCTTGAGCTGATGCTTTGAATACAACAACTCAAATCGAACGAAATTATCTATGCTAGTTCAACCAACCATATATGTATGCGTTGGTGAGACATATATGCGTACCATATCGGACATAAACGCAATATCCTACCAGGCTGGAAGGTTCCCTCGTAGGTAAAGCATGACATTCGTAATGAATCTTTATTACTTTGCCAAGTTGCGGGATCAGGCAGAGTATATTTAAATAGAGAAGCTTGCAATCCGAATGACAGCGGCGACTAGACTGTATCCTGATGGATTATATTGTCCGACGGATATAAAGCATACATTACATCATTGCCAGGTAAAAAATCTTTTTAGTTTTTTTTTTATTATTAATTATATGTTTTAATGATAGACCACAGCCTTATCTGATATTAAATGATGTTATGACCCAAGATGATAAATATCTGAAGTGCCACTACCAGAACAGACCCATATATCCTTGATAATAGAATCTAAATTTGAAGGTGGTAGCTAGGCAGGTGGGCTTAGAAAAAGACTTACTCCCATGCAATTGCTTCATCACGATCTTTTCCCTCGCCGAAACCTTCAGCTCTTTTTCTAACGACTTACGACAATCGATACGACATCCAAACGCTTTAGGTGGTAGAGCCACGCTGAAGCTATTACTGGTTTCAGCATGAATGGTTCGGTTCGCCAGGAGTAGTAACATCCAAACCACAGAAACACCGAAGTGAAGTAACAGTGCTTGCATAGTTGCATTTCGTTTGGTCAGTGAGAGCACCGGTGACCCACTGCCTCTCCCCTCCGCCTCTCGAGGATACTTACTTCTCATTCCACTGCACATACTCCGGGGGTACAGCTAAAGAGTAACAAATTTTGTCCAGTGCACTGTTCCACATAAACTGAACCTCCTAGCGACAAATAGAGTACTCAATCAATCGACGATAATAGAAAAGGGATACTCTATTTATTCTTACGTTTAAATATATAGACACTGGTCTTATAACATGAATAGTTCTTTTGTTTACTCAGGCATCAAGAGTATTTAACGCTCGTCGTACTGCGAGAGACAAATACGGATGTTTGATTGTTATTTACAGCGCCGACTCTAGACAATTGGTGTAATCGGTTCCACGAGGGTCCGATATGATGGAATCATCTACGCTGTTTCCTTAGTAAATGCCCTCGTACATATTTCTTAATACAAGATATGGAATCGGGTAGGTACTACATAGATTGTAATAATATTAATGAAAACATTAATTTTGTAGGAAACTTCGTATATGTCCCTTCGATCTTTTGGGCTTAATGGAGAAGTAATCTGCTATTTAGCCGAGTCCAAGACTTAGTCCGCGTGGACCCTTATTAAAAAAAAAACAATGTTTAATACAGTCATCTACATATATTCAGTCCATTTATTTATCTACTTTTCTCTCGTACTTAAGTTGCGTCGTCATTAAAATTACAATAACTTTTGATAGAGTGAACTGATTTTAATGCTTATACCGCTTATGCAATATGCTTTATAATTTTCTTCGTAATGTTTATCGTAAACGCAGTACTTTAACAGTGATGCGTGTTCAAACCAACAAACCGAGAGACAGACAGACATTACTAAAAATAATTGCAACGTTTTTTATTACTTATTCCTAGACATCTGCAATTTTTTTTTTTTCAAAAAATCTAAAAAGTACAAACACGTCACATTTACATTTTTATTATAGGTATATATTTAGAATGTCAAGAGAAACAGAAGAAAAGAAGATGTACACATAATAAATAAATTAAAGTTTTTGTTTTTTGTCCTGATCTATCTCCGAAACGGCTCAATGAATTCTAAAGAGAATTTAGTGGCGAATGAAGGGTTTTGTACTTAAGTTATTTTCTGAATATTTATTGCTTCTACAGCTTCTCAGCGAATTGATGAGAACACGCCGCCACCATTTTTGTTGTCTTTATACACCTACTCTGATCTTTTAATTACTAGTAAATACTTGGAATTTTTGCGGGACCTTGGAATGTCATGTAGTGCATTTTATATTTCATTCATAATTTAGTGTCCGCGGAGCATCGATTCTGACTTGCCACCATATCTCATTGGACAGGTTTAAAAACAGGGCCGCCATTTTGTTATTTTCAATGAAATGATTTTAAGAAACTTGTAACATCTTTACTTACTCGACAGTGGCAATAATAATCTACTAAAAGATTCGTTGGCAAAAAGAAATATAAATAAACTATTTTGATTAAATATCATTAAAAAAAATCCAGATTATAATTTTGAAATTGTTCAGAAGCCAATTTATATAAAGTACGTATTATTTTGTTGTTTGAAAAAAAAAATCACAGTTTTATCTAAGAAAAAAGAAGCCGCATATACCTACCTAATGCTTGACTTAAAAACATGCTGATAACCGCTTCATTAAACAAATTTTATGATAAAACACATTTTTTTTTATTCTATTTCCTAAATATAGAATTTTTATCTGAATAGATTACACTGTTGTTTTTGCGTTTGTAGTCTGTATATAATGACAACTAGTTATGGCTGGATAGTATACATTTGTATTTTAGTATAACAAGACTAGCAGAAGCCCACTACTTCGTCTGTTTTTATATATTTACAAATAATTATACTACATGTCGGGGCGATGATAAAATGGCGTCTATGTGAAAGTATGACGTCATCCATAGGTAGTGCCGTCATGGTTATGATTTGATCAATCAATCCACTAAGACCAATCGAATAAAAACGTTAGTCGATAGTGAAATGCAACACTAAATGTAGTTACAAATCATGCGTAGATGTAAGTCGACTGTCTCAGCGAGGTATTCAACCAAAACTGACAGCCAATAATACTCGTAATCAAGATGCATGAACAGCCGATACTTCCATTCAATGGTGGTTCAAAATGGGGTAAATAGTGCCCAGTGAATAGTAGCCCCCCGATATAGTCAGTAGTATGGACGCAAGTCAATAGTAAGTCCCGTGATATAGTTAATAGCATGGACGCAGATCAATAGTTTTATATGTACGTTATCTTCGTATATTGAAACGGCTTGTAACAGCGTATTCTAAGCTTACTTTTTTTTCTAACTGACTACATAGTTGGCCTTGCAGGGCCCCTATAGTTTCACCGGACTACTAAGGCGAGCGAGCGGCACTCGCCGAAGCTTATATTACACTTATCGTTATATTTTGAACAACATAAAAAAGTTGTAATAATCACGTTAATGGTTCATTGCAAATAATATCTAAATACATTTCACATATGTTATTCCGATATATAACCTATATTTACAGTTATATAGGTCTTTTTCAATCACCAGACCAGGCCCCTCTCGGCAGCGGCTCAAGCCTAGGTCCACTCCCTCGGCGTGAAGCCCTTGAGTGCGCTGCTCCTGCGATACAGTGACACAAAATCTTACATCACTGAGACAACACTACACATATTACCTCCACACACGTGCACACATACACGCTTACACATGAAAGTGGAAGGGTTTTATTTCTTCCCCTTATCGCACTGAAATAGTTTAGAAAAAATTATGCGACACAAAATACATATAGGAGTTGTAGAGGTATGTATACTTCTTACACATATGTTTCAATAACTCATACAAGTATGAATATGAAGCTTAGCTTAGGTTAGCTCAGATAGGTCGCGAATTGCATGAGTCAGGCAACAGCCCAAGCAGAGGTTTGCCGTGCACCCTTGAGCTAGCTATCAAATTAAATCGCCTTAATAGTACCAATGAAGCTGTTAAGAGCTAATCTGCCTTACTAGGTCAATAGAGTAATCATTTCGAGGAGGAAAAAAATTTTTTTTATCAAAATTCGATGAATATTTTCTTTGGCGTGAAACTGTAATAAACAACTTCTTATAGGAGACCATACGAAGCTTCACTTCTGCTAAATCCATACAATTGTAATTAAAATTATGACTATAGTGATATTTAAAAAATCACCTAATGTCACCTTTTACGTTTTAAACTACCATCCTAGTTACATATTTGCTATAGATTTCCTTTTGCAGAATACTTAATTAGAGCGTCAACATACCATACGAATCGCTTTGTTTTTATAAAGACACTAAATCGAATTGAACTGGCTATAACATTGTATTGTTCGGGAGATATGTCTATTGTTTTTAATCGGGTTATATGTACACTTTAGAATGGTCGCGGATTGGACGTAATTTAGTACTCAGTAGCGAAATGTACTGTGTTTGTTATAGACGTGCTAAACGTACTGAACAATCTATGTTTACGAGAGATAAGTTTTAAATGTTTTACGTGTGTATTTAAAACAAAAATATTTAAGTTTACTCTAGAAAGTGCAAAACAATTAGTTTGTGAGTAAATTGCATTGTTTAAAACTGTTTGTTGTTCAAATTAAACTGTTGTTTTGTTCAAACGTGTTTTTTGAAAACTTTATGTGATTTATTTTTAAAAAATAATAAATAAAAATACATAAACGAATAAGATTAATAATAAGAAAACAATGTTTAAATGTTTTAAGATTTCTTTCAATTGTAAGAATTAATAAATAAATTAATAAAAATGTTTACAAACAATGTAAAATTGAATATTCAGAACGTGGTAACTGACAATTATATAAGTGAGCACGGTGATCTGATGTCGTCACGATGACCTCCTGGACCAGGGAACTTGACGAGGCCTCGGTGCTGGCCACCAGGAGGGGGCATTGGCACGTGATTGTGTTTTACCTTCTGTGCGGACTGGCGGCAATTCCAACTTCATTCTTAGCCTTTTCTCAGGTAAAATACATATATATACCTTAAATTTACAGATTAGTATACAAAAAGATTTATAATTTATTTATTTAAGGTTCACAAAACTGAGTTCAGTGAACATAAATGGATGCGAACTCTACTAAAGGTGAACACGACATGTATACATTAACAAATAAATGTTATTAAAACTAAAACTAAATTAAATTAAGCATTTAAATAAATTATTTTTCTATTTGAGGCCAAAGAAACATTAAAAAAAATCTAATTTGAAACGTAAATTATTGTAAAAAGAAAGCATGCGATACAAAGGTCTATGTTGACCAATATAATATAATATAATCAGGTTATAGTGTGCAAATGTTTGTAATTTCGTAAAATTTTAACCACAGATCTTTTATAAATAGACATTAATTATCGTTACACGCTGGGTGTAGAGTATATATGTAAATATTATGATATGTATACATATATATCCAAATATGTAATATACTTATTTATTTTATTTTTAGCAACCAATCTTCCTTAATATTACTGTCATTGTCGTGTAGATAATAATGTTACAAGTGACTTACGATAATTTCAATGTTCTAACAAAATGGTGGTTCCCTTGTTAGAACTTGCCCGTGTTTTTTGTAGCATCTTCGAATTAATGTTCAGTGATATTAAATTCCACACACTTCACTTGTGCACAATAACCAAATTATATTACGTAAAATACCTCCGATATTACAAAATATAGAGTACAATAATACAAGATTATAAATAAAATATAAAACCCACTACGTGACAATCCAAGATCGCGCCAAAAAACCCGTAACATACTTAGTCAAGGCTTAACCTCTTGGTTAATTTCCTAAGACCTAGATCTCAAAATGGCGGATCATACTTTTAATTTAACGAAATCGTAAATTGTAAATTTCATGGTTCAGTAAAGAAAGTTCGTACAAATGAAAACGTAAATAAAAAAATACATATTTTATAAAATATTATTTTATAATATACATAATTTGTTATATTTCAAAGTATTGTAATAAATTGGACATTTTTTTAAGGTTATGTTGTCAACAGTCTGTTGACATGTGCCTTGTGAGGTTTGTATGAAGCTTAAACCTTTATGGTTTTTTTTTTAATTGTCCAGATGCTACGTTTTACTTGTTGGGCAATAATTAAAAGAATGATTTTAAAGTAATTCTCAGTAATACAATAAATAGTATAAACAAACTCTTTGTCTATTCTGTTTCTCTAGGTCAGTGGTACTCAACCTTATTTGAAAAGGGCAACAAACACATTTCACTCATGAAGCCGCGGGCCGCAAACTATAAATATGTAGGCATTAAATAAATAAGACATAATTTCAAATTAATAACGTATTAATGTAGTGAAACATGGCTGTCCAATAAAACAAGCTTGGTATAACCCTCATATTATAAGGAACGCTTTGCGGTCGGGTTATCTTGGATCTATTTAATTTACTCAGCATGCTTATAGTTTTTTCTTATGGGCACGAAATTTAAAATGATTGAAAATAAAGTATAATCGGGCGGGCCAAGTACAAAGAGCCGGCGGGCCGCAAGTTGTGTATAGATTCTATAGACAATTTGTTCTTGCAAACTAAGAACTTGAACCAAAGCGTTAAAAATATTATGAGTCATTCACATTTACATTGCAAATACTGGTTAAACCTTGTAAGATATATTAAAATGACATAAGATAGTATGTATATCTTAAAAAGGCCTACAGAAATTTTCCAATGGTAAATACATGTATATCTTCAAATGATCACCCAGACCAACCATTTTTATCTTTTACGTCTTGTTAAAAATTGTGTATAATTTGCGAAACTATTTTGGTTACTATATTATTCTCCTTATCCAATGAAGTAGTTTACTTATATTCAATATTTAACATAAACTCAAATTATAAATAACTAGCCTTCGCCCACGACATAACTATACACTAGAATATTGGGTGATTTTACGTGAAAATAAACATACTCAGTAAAACTGCTGACAAAAAAAAAACAATCTATCTCCTTAACCAATTCTGTGCCAATTTTAAAAGTTATAGTATATTTTATACGTATTTTAAGCTACATTTTAATGTAAAAAAAAAAATGCCAAGTTACTCAAATGTTGTTTCGAAAAATTTACTTCCGGTTTTGAACAAAAACAAAAAAGTTTTTTTTTCAAGTTTTATTTTATTTTCAAAAAGAGCAATTATTTTTCTATATAAATCGCTGCGTTTAATATTTTATTGTAAATTTGTTCAATTCGAACAACTACTTCCTTTTAATCTGAATTTCAGAAACCCATAGCTTTCTTTAGAAACCCATCCATAACTTGACAAATAAACGTGATAGAAAAATAATGAGCATTCAGATTCACATCTACTAGAAGTCCATTCAGGCTTGATATGAACGAATTTCAGAAACTCACATTTTTTTCGTTGTCCGCTTCATGTGAAATGCGCCTAGAGTATTAATTATTATGATTTTAAAATAAAAATAAAATAAAGTATTTATATTATACTAGCGGACCCGGCGAACGTTATCCCACCCTGATAATACAAAAGCCTATTATTTGACTGCAGCGCCACCTACCGTGTCCAATTGTGAATTTAAACCATTCTCGGACCTACTGGAACACGCACAAAAAAATTCATCAAAATCGGTCCAGCCGTTTAGGAGGAGTTCAGTGACATACACACGTACAGAAGAAATTTTATATATAAAGATATCTACATAGTCCAAAATATACTTAACTTGAAATTACTAAATACAAACGTTTTAGATACCTATTTGTCTGTATTTACTTTCCTTTTTCTTTGTAAAGTTTCTTGAATAACTTTTACTCCGATGTGGTATTCGTTGTTCTTTGTAAAGTTATGAACAGTGATCACCAATCGTATTGGTATCCATCATCTCAGATATTTCTTCATATCTCGGCGAAACCATTTCCCTTACTCTTGATTCATATGATTCAAGGTTTTAAGATAAAACTTAAGATAATTTCAAAAGTGGACCTTAAAGCTTACAATGTTGAACTTTGATGCGCAAGATCCCATATTATAAATTGCTCGAACTGCCCGTTTTTGTAATAGGAATGTGGTGTCCACCTCAGCTGCTGTCCCCCACAACTTGCCAACTTTATAAAATTAGAATTTATTTTTAATTTTATCATATTTGTTTAACATTCTTGGGAGGATCTTAGTCTGTTATGTAGTCGCTTTTATATTTTATTGGTAATTTTACATTACTTGATTCTCTATTTTGTAATATTGATGGCATATTATGTGATATAGTTCTATTACTGAACACAAGTGGCTGAGAAATAATACCACGGAGTATGAGATCACACAAAAACTCTTTAGAAAGTTCTGACAAGTGCGCCACCGCCTTGTTAAAACATCGAAATAAGCGTAACACACTTATAATATTATTAACTTTTCAACGATGGCAGTAATAATATATGAGATTTGTTGCTACATATAATATTTAAAAAAAAAGTTTACGAATGCAACCGTAAAAAAGTATACATATTTTAAAATTTTCTTTTACAACACTGTATTTTTAGTCTTCCTTCAATGTTCGTCCAATGTGTGTCTCTCTGCTTTTTATAAATTAAATATAAAATTATATCAATGATATTGCATATTTTTATGTTTATTTCAACAAGTCATAACCTTAAAATTGGTGTCAAAACCCGGGAGAATCCGAAAAGTAACAATCAATTATATAAAAGTGTTTTCCAGTGGACTGCGTTTTAAGAAAAATTATATTATCTTGTGGTCCATAAGAAGTAAAATAATTTGCACATCGTGGATACTACAAAGAAATCACATTAATTGGCGTATTCAACAAATTTTTTTTAAAATTTTGATTAATAAAATATTCTTTTTCATTTTCAATAGTTAGAGATTGATAGGTGATACGATTCTATTATTATTATGATTCCCGGATTCATCACACCAAATAACACAGGAATAAGTTTCTTTCATCTGCCTCTTTCATAACCTAAATCAATATAAATGTGTTAAATATATCACAGCAAGTATTTTAATTTTTTAATACTCATAAGCATTATAAAAGCCTAAATAGTATTACAATGTATCACTTTCATTCTCAGATAGGTCGCGAATTGCATGAACTAGGTAACAGCCCAAGCCGAGGTATGCCGTGCACCGCTGAGCTAGTTGTTAAAATTAAATCGGCTGAGTGCCTTAAGCGCTCGCGTTAGAGCCCGGTGAAACTGTTAAGGCCTTGCTAGGTCAATAGCGTAGTCAGTTCAAGAAAAATAATAATAATTTATTCTCTTTATAAGTAAAATGGACACATACAAAAGAAAAGACGTTTAAGTACCTATTACTGCGTGACAGCATCGACTTATTGAGCATTAACAACATGCCATGTCCTTGCGATTAATGATTAAGATCATGAACTCCCAAACTATTTAGGGTAAACAACTCTTTTGCTGAATGAACACATATTTTAGACCTTTGAATTAATGTGTTTCTATCACGTGTCATTGGTTGGCGCTTGTCATAATTATTACCAGATTAAAATGCCGTGTCCAGTCCGATTTTTACCACGTGTGTAGGATTGCAGTGTAGTTGACACTACACACATTTTTTTAAATGTTTTATAATGGCTAAAAATATCAAAAGATTGTAGAAAAAATTATATTACGTACGTCTTAATTATGTTAATTTAAGAACATTATAAATTGTCGATGTAATAATTGTAACCTTAATGTTGACCTAATGTTTGCGCAAAAGATAATATTTGGCTACTTATGATCACTACTGCATTACTACTGTTTACTACATATTGGTGGGACAATTGTCCGACCAAGGCTAAAATACATTTCCGAATGTACAATGTTGTATTTCTGCGACTGCTGTTTAAGTTATTCGGTTTTAATCAATACTAATGTTAGAAATTTGAAAATGAATCTTCTTGTTACGTTTTAACTATTCAACCGATTCATCATTTACAAAAAAAGGGTATATAGTACCCTTCACCCTGAATACATGTACTGTTCCCGAAGAATAGTTTATATCTACATTAAAGTGAGTGAAGCCGCGGACAAAAGTAATACGTAAATGGAAAAGGTCTGCTGTTGTGCGTGCATCACTCAAAAACCACTGCCTACATTTTGTTGTAATGTTTAGATACTTAGTCCTTGAGATTACTACGATATCTTAATTCAATAAACATTTAATATCATTTAAAAAACCAACACTTATAAGCACTACTTGTTTATCGATATCTGAAGTGCAGGAGAGCAAATAAATAAAATTCTCCTCGGGGACATTTTGTGAGTAACTTATTTTTCTCTGTAAATAAAATCTATTATTAAGATTAGAAACAGTGCTGACAAAATTGCTAGTATCAGCTAGTAAATCTATACTAATATTATAAAGCTGAAGAGTTTGTTTGTTTGGTTGAACGCGCTAATCTCAAGAACTACCGGTCCGATTTGAAAGTTTCTTTTAGTGTTAGATAGCTCATTTACCGAGGATGGCTATAGGCTACATATCATCACGTTAAAACCAATAGGAGCGGAGCACTAATGAAGAATGTCTCAAAATCGGGCTATTTTAGAGCATCCGCTGCGTGTCAATGTCAGTATTATATGCGTTGCCATGGTAACATGATAACATTCTATCGGAAATATTATTAGGGTTTATTTTGTGTTCCTGTTCAAAAGTTTATTCAAGGTTATTTTTAATTCCAATTTTTGATTATATACTATCGCAAACATTTTTAAAGTCTATTTTGTGCTGCTATTCTAAAAGGTTGGTAGTAATAATATTCGTCCATCACAATACAGGCGAAGGAATTAATCTATACTGCCAATTCTGAAATTGTCAATATAGGTAGTTCTTGCGACTCCGCTGGTGTTGCAAGTGTCTATGGACGGTGGTGATCACTTAACATCAGGTGACCCATCTGTTCGTTTGCCTCCTATGACATAAAAAAAATTAATCTTGATCCCAAGGAGTTTTGATGACAGGTAGGCGGCTGATCGTAAAAATTAAGCCAAATCATACATCACAACATGACAAACATGTTGTACCGACCCTACCCAGGTGGGATAAGGGTAAGAAGAAGAAGAATTAGTCTTGATGGGTTATATTTTCTATACGTTCATATAATAAAAATATAAACCTAGATTGTTGTGAAAAAAAATTGCAGGTGTCTTAGATTAACTGATAAAATACATTTCAATCATTTTCAGAAATGTCTGTCTGTTTGTTTGATAATGCATCACTGCTAAAGCACTACGTTCACGATATAACGTCACCAAAAAGATCATAAACCATATCCTAGAATAACATTTAGTATTGATTTCATTAAAATCGGTTCACTCTATCAAAAGTTATTGTAATTTTAATGACGTCGCGACATAAGTATGACAGAAAAATAGATAAGTACATGAACTTATGTATTCAGATGATTTTATAAGTCACTGTTTTTTACATTATATCGCTGCAAAACTAGTTAAATAATAGATATGGAAATATTAATGATGACGTCATACTTCAAATACTGTCCGTTTTATGATACATATCTATTAAGTTACGTATGGATCGGTTACTTCTATCCGATCAATCTTTTTGACAGCTTTGAATATAGCCGTAAGTGAGGGCTTGCATGTAGTAAGGTCAAGATTTTGTTACAAAACAAAGTTAAAGTATTGTTATAGGTATCTAAAATTGGTTTTATTTATCCTAAAATTGTCTCGGTGTTATATATATCATCATTTATTCGAATTTTTATATCTAAATATACGTTCACAACGATGTTCAGAGCGGTGAAAAAGTTTGGGGCGGGCTGTAATAGTTGCCTTTGGTTTGGTTAAGAGTAATTCAGTTATAACTTCTGCTATCCAACTTTTGTTGTTGATTTGCGATGCAGCTTAGTGCCAATTAGCTAACATTTTTATATTTTATTCCTATTATTGTGTTATTTGACTCTATATATTGTAATATCGATGATGAGTAATACGAACTGTATAACGAGTAGTTTGGTTATTGTACAGACGTAAAGTGCATGGGAAATAATACTATCGAGGAAGGATTCTAACTTCTTATAAAAACACCCGGGAAAGATCTAACAAGAGGGCTAGCATCTAATTTGTTCATTGAAACGATGGCAAGATACTTGTAATATACTCGATTATAGCACTAATAATCTACTAGAAGATTGGTTGCTAAATTTTTTTTAATTATATCAGAGTAGGCAAAAGAACAGGTGGGTCACCTGATGTTAAATGATCACCACCGTCCATAGACACCAGCTACACCAGAGTAGCCGCAAGTCTGTTGCTAGCCTGTGATGGTTGGAAAGGGAGTGGGGGAGGTGGACTCACACTGACCGAATGAAACACAAAAATGCAAGCACTGTTACTTCATGTCGGTTTTTTGTGAGAGGGTGGTACTACCCTGGGGCGAGCTGACCCGTTAATGCTGAAACCAGTTGTAAACAGTTAAAGATATAAAGCTTTTAATTTCAGGTCTTCACCACCGCGACTCCTGAGCACTGGTGTGCACCACCACCAGAACTGGAATCTCTTGGTCTTGGAGACGACTTCTTGCGCTCCTTGACTGTACCAGGAACACATGAATCATACGAGTCATGTCGAGAATACGCCGTAGATCCGAACGCGTTGTACGAGGCGTTAGATGAATATGTAGTTGAGAGGTATAAATATGGTATTTACTATCCCAATGCTGTCTATAAATCTTAACCGTAGCCAGACAAAAGGCCTATAAAGGTCTAAAAGGGTAATAGCAAGACGTCAGCAGTTAAAAAAATGAAATTGTATGTCACTATAGCACACTTTCCAACATTATCTTCTTACCCTTCTCCTACTAGGTCGGTACAATATGTTTTTCTCTTCCACTCTTCCCTATCAGATGTCATTTCAGTATTCACACTTTTTATAAACATACCATTTTTCATATAATCTATCCATACATACTGTTTTTAGTTTTTTTATAGCGGACAAACAAACAGATGAGCCACCTGATGTTAAGTGATCACCAGTGTCCATAGACACCAACAACACCAGAGGAGTCGCAAGTGCGTTGTCATCTCCCGCGCTCTCACTGACCGAACGAAACGCAACAATACAAGGACTGTTACTCGACGTCGGTTTTCTGTGTGTCGGGTGGTAGAACCCCGGGCGAGCTGACCCATTCATGTTGAACAGTAATAGCTTCAGCGTGACTCTACCACATACCAAAACCAAAACCATTTTTTCTTTTACTGCTACATCTGTCCACCTACATGCTAACACTTTTCTAGTTTCTAGTACTTTAATCTCTTGTAATATATCAATACTATACTAACCGATCACTCCTCAACTTCTCTATCACTGGTGCTATTTTCAAACTACCTCTGATATACTCATTCTTAATCATATCCATTCTAAATACAACACACTACATGCACATCTTTGTTACATGTAATTTTCATCATCCGACTCTTCGTAGCCAGAACTCATATACATAGATCATAACCGGTCTTATCAGTATGCAAAACTTATGAAATATACAAAAAAAAAAATTTAGTTACTTAATGTAAATAACTTAAGCGTTAGGGATGCCTAAATGCTAAACAGTATCGATACATTCCTTATCGATATTTTTAAATTTACTGATTTGGTAATGCGGATAATAATAATATATTTTTTTCTATGTATTGATAAGGTGATTTTAAAATTAGGGTATATTTTGTTTAGCTTAATATTGACATTGTCAAATGGATATCTAACTACATACATAATTTGTTATAATCAAGTAACTTATATTTAAAATCTTAAAACTAAGAGATCAACAAGGAAATTATATTAATTGAACTATAGTACTGAAGCTACTGGTATTGCAACAAGATCTTTTATCACTAAAAAACATGCGTGTACTTACACACTGTAGGAGTTAAGAGCGTATCTCTCACTATTTATTCTCCAATGCCCGAAGGCAAGTGAGACACTGTTCCCACTCTGCCAGATACATTGTTTATCCCCTCCATTGCATCATTACACAAAGTGGTTACAGATCAGAATTTCTCGAAAACTAATTAAGTTTTTTAATTAAGTTAATTAAACACTTCCATATAACAAGGCGGTTCATTCGGCCAATAGTCATTATGATTTCATTATGAAAAAAAAACAGCTTTCGAAGATTTCCCGGTAGCGTGTTGGAATAAAATTGAGGTGTTTGATCTTTGTCCCCGTTAATTTTCGATATAAATGACCCAATTTTAACGAGACTTTTCCAATGGACAGAGCATTTTTAGAGCATCATCTAGTCTACATTTTTATATAGGAATACAATGATATTATAACTAAAAGGCTGTAAATATGTAACGTATATGATATTTTGACAAAATAAATGGCACAAAAACGCACACATACATAACGTATTATTAATATTGTAACGCCACGCTGCTTAAGACTTTGAGTAGTGAAAAACCATAAAGATTTAAGCGCCATACAAACGAAAATAGACCTTATGCGGTAGAAATCAGTAAACAGTTTGGCAGTATAAGGTTTAAAAAAATACTGGATTTATTACAAGATTTAAATAATTACTAATGATGTAATGTGAAATTCCAACTATTATGTAAAATGTATTATTAAATTGTTATTAAATTTTTAAAAAATATTTTTTGTACTAAACCACGAAATGTCCAACTTAGCTATTGTATTTATACTTTTAGGTTAGAAAAAATATTTTACATTAAATACTGAACTGAACAGACATTAAACTATAAGAATATGAATATATCAAATTAAATATTGAATAATTTAGATAAATGAATATGAGAGCAATAGTTTTTAGGCAATTAACTTTACTATTATTCTCTCAACTTATTTCATATAAAACTTATTGCAAGAAAATATACAATATTTTATCGATCATAAGAAAAAAAAGCGAAATATATTTTAAATTAGCTATAATTTTTATGAAAATAATGTCAAATATATGATAGTATAAAAACTATATATAATTTGAATATAATTAAATATACTATTTTGACCATAGATTTATAGACTCATATGGTACACGTACTAAATGTTTTTGCCGATGGCGGGAAATTTAATTTTTATTAAAAAAAGCGCGCTGGGACTTATCAGGCCCGAAGCTGTATACTAGCTAGTATTACAGGTTAAGTAAAATGTGGAAAGTAAGATGTCATATTCTTAATATCCGCGGAGAGAGAGAAAAAATTATATGTTGCTTAGATAAGGGCGGATTGATGTGGCAGCTGTCAAAAATAAACTAAATAGCTTAGTTTTAAGAAAGCACTGTCGAAGCGCTGAGCTATGTACAGCTTTTTAATTATAATATCATTGTCTGAATAGATGGATAGCTAGAAATGATGGATTTCCACAAAGTAACGCCTTCTTCAATTAAATTATTTGAATATGTTATAATGAAAAAACCAAACCTTCTTCATAATTTTCATAAGAAGAGACTCATAAAACCAAGTAATTCAATAAATTTTCAACACTCGATATCTCTTATTTTATATCAGAGGAGGCAAATGAACATGTGGTTCATCTGATGTTAAAGTAATGACCACCTTCCATAGAGACTAGCAACACTATCAAATCAAATCAAATATACTTATCAAATCAAAAAAAAATTTATTCAGTTTAGGCCCTAATAAGGCACTTATGAACGTTAAAAACTACCACATTAATGAAATAATGATATTAATATGCAAATGTTCCAAAAAATTCGATATATAGGACCTAAAAATAAATATATCGATATTTTTTCGACAAGCCTAACTTTAGGCACTTTACACGTCGCAATATATCGAGTTTTAATAAAATGTTTCTAATGTCCGAGCGCCTTGTCATATGATTTTTATTTAATTATTCTAGTGTTTATATAATCTTGGCTGTCTTATTAGATACTAGCTTTAGCTCGCAGGTTTGCTCGTGTTAATGTAGATTTAGCCTATACCTCTGGAATTATAGTTTTGTTTGGATAAAATGGGTCTCAAACCCTTTTTCACATATTCATAAATAGATATTATTATCTGTATTGTAATAATATTGTAGATCATGGTGTAACTTACGAGGAATAGAGAAAAAAATGTGGGAAAAAATAATGTTTTCAATTTGTTTTCATGGGTCGTAAATATGCAATGAACTTCAGCAGCGCTTCAGGTCACTTTTTAAAAATACAAGTTCATTTTAGACTGTTTATTTATAGGGTGTGGATATAAGGTGTGATTTGAGAATTTATTATATGTCTTAAATTCTAAGACAGCTAATGACTGACTATTTATTCTACGGGTCTTACTTACAAGAGTCGATTGTAGAACTATTCTAATTTCCTGTTCTATTTGTCCTATATGTGCTGATTTAGTGTCTGGCTATTTTCTAGTGGAAAGAACGATAACTTAATTAACACATATTTCTATGGGAATATAAGTATCTTCTAATATATAGAAAAAGAAAGTTAGTGGAGAAACAGAGAACAAAGATATATACTTAACTTTCTATTCTCTATTCATATATAAAAATACCATATATTACAGCGCTACAACTACAAGGAGCTTTCGAAGTTTCCTGAAACGCGACGCTGCGATCTCTCTTTAAGTAAGGTAAAACATATCATAAACCCAGATTTAGGTAATCGAATAAATTTTAATTGCAGATTTGAGTCTATCAGAAAGGATGGTGCGCTACGTAAAGTTAAAATACAGCAATTAACACCTATATCTGGTAGCGCTGAGAGGGAAAAACAAGTAAGTAGAAGTCCTTTTTTTATGTATCAAGACACAGTGACGACACTATGCCTGAAGATAGGCACAGTACAATTCTTGAACGGCGGCCATCAAAAGACAAGCTTTCCGTTACGATTGTCACTGTCAAATCAGCCTGGAACTTTGATATATCGCGTACCAAATGCAAAATGGGTACTGATACAAAGCAGTTAGATAGTAGGGTTTTGTGCCAAAAGGAGCATTTTTTTAAGTTCAAAAAAGTATACAACTTGATTGACAATGAAAAAACATTATGCGTCCTTTCGACTTAAAGCCGTGTATTTTTTGCATTTGAAACGCGATATATTAGCTGATCTCTAAATATAACAAATTAAAACATATACCCGCCACAGGGTTTATCACCACATATATCTAAATAATCCGCTTTGTAGTTGCGTGTAAATACGTATATGGCCAATAACGTAATCAGTTAAAAAAACATAGGTTCCCATCCCCCAACTTGGTTACTTGATATAATGGATACCCGACTAATATATCCTCCCAGCAATCAGTTTAGGAAGGAGGTATTTAACTAGAAATATACTGATACAGACCTCCATGACTTTGCTTTTTTCAAAAAGGGTATCGTAAAGGTAAATTACTTTTTAACAGATATCACGGGTAAAGGAAGCTGTTCTCTCTATTAGGAGTAAAGAACCTATAACGTGTAACGCATGGAGGTTTAGCAAAGAACATTATAAAAGAACCCTTGTTACTGACGTAAGTTAATGTTTTTTCTTAAATTATAATTTAGCCAATTTAGTATTCGTATGTAATTGTTATAGTTTTTAGGGTTCGACCACGATTGCATCTGGTATTAATTGACTATGTAATTTAAGATGGTAAGCACGGGAAAATTATAGAGGAACTGGCTCTTATGTACCGATGTCGGTATACACCAACAAGTGCTTGGTAACAGACTTTTTACTTAATAGTAGTAGCTAACCAGGCGGGCTTAGAAGAAACCCTAACACCATGCTATGGTTTCATCATGATGCTACTCTTCACCGAATGCTTTAACTCAGTAGAAAAGATTCAAACCTAAATTGATGGACGCGATATCCGACACGCAATCAACTAAATCATTAACGCTACAAAACCTTTAAGAACACTTATAAAGTCTCACGTAATGTCAACAGCTAATATAGGCAACGATGAGACTACATGAAGATTAATTAAAGCTTGGTGTAATTAAGACATTCCAAAGAGGTCAATTTGTGGGTACATATTTATATTGACATTGATATATGCAAATCATACCATATCTTGTACGAAAATTTATAGAAATTATTTGGTCGGCCGCTAAAACGTCTCACTGTAACTTCGACTCAAAAAACGTTTGATTTGATTTGCGCGATATGTACTTCAAAAAGTTAAATCTGAAACGAATAATAGAAAGAAATTAATAACTATTAAATATTATACTAGGTGTTACTTCGCACTACCGGCACTACCACTACTAGCTGCTACCACGTCTCACTCACTACCTCTGATTTTATTACGTTTTCAGTTGAGTGCAAAAGTTTAATTTTTTTGTAATTTTTTTGCATTGCTCTTGGGGCTTATGTTGTTTTTTATTGTATTTTTTACATTAAAATATAATGAAGTTGTTAAACAAAATTAAGTAGTAAATATGATTGAAGATTCTTGTTATCTTGCGTTACCTGGTAGAAGGCATGAACACAGCGCCGCGGCGTGCCGTATGCTACGCTTCGACACTGTAACTGATTTAGGTTTTAGCAAAGTTTCATGCTCGTTATGAAATTTGGCAACAATTACTGTACTACCCACTATTGGCTATTTTTATTGAAAAGAAAAAGTATTAAATATTAGTTATTCTAAGTTTATGAAAGCCATCTTTCAAAAATTAAAGCACGAGTACGAGTATATCTTTCCAAGATTTTTTTTAAATATTCAAATATGCATTTAAGATGCTCATAATGTATATATCTCGTTATGGAATTCGGAGTATTACATGTGCCGGTTAGTTGATTAATTTTTAAATAAGTGTAACTGTAGTTCAATAACGAAACTTTATACGTCAAAAATATTTCGATCTAGAGCATATGTAAATATGATATAATCAAATATTAGTAAAATTGGAAACGTCAACACTTATACTCGTCCGCTTCACATATAATATACCTTATACTTTATCACGTTCAATGTTTCTTACAGTTTGCTTTGGTCTGTGAAAATGAATGGTTACCGAGGACAAGCACCACGTTATTCTGGGTTGGCTCAATTTTTGGCAATCTATTCTTCGGTTTGATGTCCGATAGGTAAAGTTTCATCAATAAACTAGCAATCGATATTTATAGTAGATTTATCTAAAATATTTCGAAAATCCTTACCTTAGAAAGAGATACGAGTATTGAAAGCCTGACGAAGTTGTATTGAATGTATGATCGGTAATTATTTGTCTGAAAATGACAATTCACTTGGGAATATTCTCCTGCTAATGCTAATATGTACTTAAACTATGAATGCTTTTAGGTACGGTCGTCGCCCAACAATCTTATTAATGATCTTCCTCGAAGTCCCCTTAGCGATTGCTGCGTCCTTTATCACTAATTATTGGAGTTTTATTATTTTGAGAGTGGCTGGTGGGTTGTTCTTTCCGGCAATGTATCAAATGCCGTTTATCTTGGCTCTGGAATTGATGCCTCCAGGGAGGAGGAATTCAGCAGGTCAGTAAAACAATTATGAAGAGTGATTTATAGATAAAAGAGTACTAAAGTTTTAAATTGTGAGGGCGTCTTGCACTAAATTGGAGCCAGAGGGATTACAAAATAGGTTAAGACTATCATTCTTGTACTAGCTAACAAAAATGCGTGAGTTGTGTACCTAAACATTGCACTATAATACTATATACTCTTCTTGTTTGAATATAGTATACAGTTCTTGTTTTCAATTTAGGCTTATAAATAATATATTCAAGAGTTTATTAAAAATCAAAGTTAAAATATATAAAATTATCATTTGTTGTACATATAATTTGTATTTACACCAAAATGTGTGATCTGCGCAACTATATCCAGAGCGGTCATAAAGTTTGCCGAGGAGGATTCTACATTTATTTTTATAACTGTCGGTTGAACGGTACAAAATTTAATGGCTTGTAATGCCATATATTATTTTTTTTTTTTTTTTTTTTATAGAAGCACGACAAAGTGACTGCACTAAGCCTGATGTTAAGCATAGTACAATCCAAAAACATCGGCAACCACCGAGAGACAGATTATCCATCGCCGGTCGCCGCTGTCATGCCGGCCATAATGACGAAAGTCGTCCGGTACTGGATATGCACAGGCTGATCCCGAAACGCGACGCGCAGAAGCGAGTCACTATGACGGGCTTTTTCGCCATATGCATGGTGGTTGCGAACCAGTCGGGCTGTAAAACCCTACCACCCCGCTCTCGCCATTGCCTCGTTTGTTGATCAGCAGGGTGCACCACGTGCAGGTGAGGTTGGCTTGGGTGTCTCAAGTCTTAAGATGTTATTCGACACCCCTTGGACCCCAGCAGATTATAGCAGATTATAATAAAATAAATTGCATAAAAAATCATCTCTATAAAAATACACTCCAACTTCAAAGTTGATCAATCAAACGATGATTGAATTTAGAAATTTCAAATATATATAGACCAAAATTCATATTTATGTGTATATATATCATTACATAATATTAGTTATATTAAAACGGACTTAAAGAACAATATATACATTGATGCAATCTGATCTATAATATAATTCCTTAATAAGGAACTCTTGAATGTCAACGGTCACACGCACCAACCAGTTCGAAACCTCGTCCTACTATGAATAGGCGAGAAATTGTAATTGTAAATCAGGTTGTACAACATTCTTGTTATGGCATATAGTGACGGATATATACTGTATTATAATTGCTATATTACAATAAGTGATTTTTTATATACACATTTTATTCAAGAACGACCCTAAACTTAGTGTATTTTTAAGTTTATTTTTAACTTGCATAACACTCTTTAGAAATTGTACTCTGCACTAGGTCACTACTCTCGTGGATCGCACTCCCTGTTATCATTCCGTATTTAATCCAATGTTTTAATTTGAACTAAACGTTTGTAGCACTATTATCTTGTGCTTTTATCATTCAAAAGAAAGTTCGAGAAGAACTCAGTGTAATTTTTCTTTGTTTTATTCGCTTGTCTAGTTTGTTTCATTTAAGTGCTTCATTCAACGTGTCCATTGTTTTCAATCCAATCATATTCCATAAAGTAACTATCAGTCAGTTGCTAAAAAAAGGATCAATTATAAATAAAGGCATTTCTTCATCAGCCGGGACTCGAAACTTTCAAGTACTTGCACTGTTGTCGAAATAAATTTAATGTAAAATCCATAACAGAATCAACAATTATTAAAAATACAAGTAGGAATTCATAAATTTAACTGATGCCCTTTATGTATTTATATTTCATAAGACATAGATACTGCGAGATTCGATATTACAAATCGGAGACTCATTGCCGTGATTGCACTGTATATAGTTTATTTCAAAAATAAAAATGAGCACGCGTTTAACACCAGTTTTATTAAACAGTGCCCAAAATTGTAAACCATATTGAACACATGTTTGATATACTTTATTACAAAAATGTGTCCAAACGGTTTCTAGCTAAACATCTGGTTTATTTTTTTTTCAAGATACTCTCAATAGGATTCATTCATTATTTCATGAAAAGTTGCTTATCATCATTATGATATATTGGTTAAAATAAAATAGTTAAATTGCTAAAATAAGCAATATAAAACTTTAGTACCTGAACGACCGAGTCTAGCTCGGTTCTTTAAAAAACATTTTTAAATTAAAATAAACTTTTGTCTCACAAAATCAGCATTTTCTATTTACATTCATAAACTAGCTATATTTTTCATTGCCTGAAAACTCAGTTAAAAAAGTTTTCTATGAATAAAATCTAGCTAGATCGATTTATCGTCCTCGAAACTACCCACATGCTAAGTTACACGGAAATATGTAGGTGATGCCGTTTCCGAGATCCTGAATATATACAAATATAAAAATATACAAGAATTGCTCGTTTAAAGGCATTACATAGATTATATAACTTCAAAGTGCGTGAAATGAAGCAACACTGTAATCTCCGATGAAATATATTGCCTAATTTCGATAATTCATATCTTTTAAATTATTATACCCACGACATAAATAATTGATTACGAAACGTCTTTTGTCAGCAAATTGAAATACAACAAATCTATACTAATATATAAAGCTAAAGAGTTTGTTTGTTTGTTTGTTTGGTTGAACGCGATAATCTCAAGAACTACAGATCTGATTTGAAAGTTTCTTTTAGTGTTAGATAGTTCATTTATCTAAGATGGCTATAGGCTACATATCATAACGTTTAAACCGATAGGACCTGAGCACTAATGAAGAATGTCTCAAAATCGGGCTATTTTGGAAGCTTTCGATGCGTGTTAATGTCAGTACTATATGCGTTGCCATGGTAACGCGATAACAATCTCTCGCAAATATTTTCGTGGTTTATTTTGTGTTCCTATTAAAACAGTTAATTCTACGTTATTTTTGTTTCCAATTTTTAATTATACGTGGTACGTTTATATCGCAAACATTTCTAAAGTTTATTTTGTGTCGCTATTCAAAAAGTTTAGTAGTAATAATATTCATCCAATAAGATAGTCAAAGGAATTAATCCATACTGCCAATTCTGAAGTAGTTAATATAGGTAGTTTTTTTCTATATCCAAGATAATGTAAAGGTATAAGCGCCAAATCCTCTATGTAATATTTCGTAAATTTTTATCTTCTTAATTTTCAAGACAACAGAATTCATGCTTCGCGGTATTATTTATCTTTCATTTCATTTATGCACAATAAACGAACCATATTACATAAAACTCTACCAATTTAACACAATATACAGATAAGTAAGACAAGATTATGAATAAAATATAAAATCCACTACATGACAGACTAAAATCCCGCCAAAAACTCCTCAAAAACTTTATTCTACGTTAGTTTTGTACCCAATTTTTGATTTGTGATATATTACGTATAATAAAAGTAAAGTGAGTGTATTTTATATTAAAAATATCCGTGATGCTACAAATATCAACATTTTTTTTTTAATTCTGTGGATATGTCTGTTTTTTTTTTTTTATTTGTTACGGGTAATCTCCGAAACGGCTGGACCTATTTGAACGGTTTTTTTCTTAGAAATGACTACGCTATTGATCTAGTAAGGTCTTAATAGCTTCACCGGACTACAAGTAATATTTGAACGGAAATTTTACGGACAAATAAGTAACTAATTAGCTGTTTTATTTTAAGCTAGCGGGTTCAGCAGACGTTGCCCGCCCTGATAATAAGACAAACTATACCTATACCTTGCCCAATAATCATTTTATATATTGGTGAAAACGGCATGAAGATGCGTTCTGTAGTTATTGATCTTATCGCGAACAGACATATAGACAGACGTGGAACAGGACTTTTTCTTACACTATGTAGTGATAAGCTGTTATCCGTGCCTTCGTCCATGTGAAATTAATCAAAAATATGTTGTTCACTGTAAACATACACGAGCTGTACTGGACTCCAAGATTTTTTTATACCAAAAGGCAGCAAACAGGCTGACGGCCCACCTGATGGTAAGTGGTTAACGTCGCCTATGAACAACTGTAACACCAAGGGTATCGCTGTTGTAATTGAAAGTCATATGTTTATATGTGATTTAAATTATAGCAAGGTATGATAATAACTTAATTATATCGACACTATGGACATATTATATCTATATAATAAAAGATTTAACACATATTGTTCGAAAATGTATAGCTTAATATTTTCATTACTTTCTTATATAGTGTAAGTGGGCACTAAGGGTCATATATAGCAGTTTAAAGTTCCAGTTATGTGGCTGATGATAAATCTCTTCCCATTCGATTCACTATTCGTATTCACATATATAATGTACAAGTACATGTTACCTGTTACAGTAGATGATGTGCGTGTGATACTTACAAATATTTTTGAAAGAGTATTATTGTAATTTACACTAGATATGTGATCAAAATTTTACATTTATTTAATATATTTAAAAAAAAACGCGTGCGGAGCCGCGGGCAACAGCTAGTCACAACAATAAAATGAGAACTGTCACTTCAAGCGTTTTAAGTAATGTATAGCTCGAAACTAGATTATAAAAACTTTTGAGATTAGAATTTTAAAATAAATGTTCAACGCGTATTTAACTTTTTTGGGATAAAACCCGTCTTGGTAACAAAATTCGGTGCGTCACAATTTTACAGTTCTGAACGACTAAATAAACTTACGATTTTGTATCTAGAATAGTTTAACATAATTTGTATTAAATAACCTCATATACGTACTAAATTAATAGATAAAATATAGAACTTGCGAGACAAAATATATTTAAAATATATTATTGATTTCCATATTATAAAGTTACCATATTAAATAGTTTAACTAACGCTCTGGTTTGTTCATTGTATAT
>JACEII010000121.1:286038-299600 GCA_014332785.1 Antheraea mylitta | reverse complement strand
CGGTATTTTAGTTCTTTATGTACCACCAACTCGACTTTTAATGAAGTCATTGGCGGTATTTTAATTCTTTTTGTCTTATATTTCCAGGTATAGTTGTAGGTATGCTGTTTGCTGCCGGCATGTGTCTTCTCTCAATGTTAGCTTACGCATTACGTGATTGGTTCCATTTATCTTTAGTTACTACAATACCCTTCATTTTATTATATGGGTAAGATTTTTGGGTTTTCATACATACATTTTTTAATATTATATAACAATACATATTTATTTTTAATATAGTACATATACTTATTTCAATTAGTAAACTATTGGCTGACGGTGAAGGAAAACATCGTGAGAAAGCCTGATCCTGGAAGATGCTCTTTTATTATCGTATCTGGGAAAACATAGATAGAACTGCGAATTTCTCAGAGTTTGAAATCGCCAATAAGTCGTAGGCTGGAGTGGTGATTATGCCCATACCTTCCTTTGGGAAGAGGCCTATGGTTCAGCAGTAGCCTCTTACAGGCTGATGATAATAACGTTACGAGTATCATTTGAAATTGACGAATTATATAAAATTTATATTTAAATAAATTGTTTCTACAGAGTACTTTAATAGTTTATTTTATGGTGCACTTATTCTGTTAATCTATTTACTACATAAATTCGCTTTTTCCGTGTCAAGTTTTTAGACGGGCTCTTTACTAAATATCAAATAGTTTATTATAATACTAGCCTCAGCCTGCGATTTTGTTCGCGTGGAATAGTTACTTTGGGCTAATGGTAACACGCAGTGGAAGAGGAAATATCCTCGATTTTGAAACATTCTTCAGTAGCGCTCCACTCATATTGGTCTTAGCGTGATGATGTAGCCTATAAGCATCCTTGATAAATGAGTTATACAGCATTAAAAGATTTTTTCAAATCGGACCACTAGTTACTGAGATTACCCCCTACCACGTCACAAATTCACAAACTTTCCCTCTTTATCATATTAGAATGGATTAATTCAACATGACGTGCCACAGTAATACATGGCCGGGTCACCTATTACAATATATCATTCAAATTAATTCGCGACATCGGCCTTGGAAACGTGATTAATACATTAGAAAATATAATGTGGTAAATGGAATACGTAGAGAGGTTAAAAAAAATTAACACGTGATACAGATACTATTGGTTGATACCGGAATCACCAAGATGGCTCGTCGGTAGAGGTCGTATTGCTGACGCTGAGAAAGTGTTCAGAAATTTAGCGAAGAAGAACGGAATCACTTTACCCAGAGGTTTCTTGTTGGAACTTCATGTAAGTATTACAAGTCTATCTCTTATCACTACACATTATAAAATAAAGTTCTCGACCATGTCTGTTTGTCTGTTCGCAATAAGCTTAAAAACTGCTGAACAGGTATTTATGTATTTTCACGAGTAGGTATATGAAGTGCATAAGGAAATTTTGAGTGTATAATTTGTCAGTGTTTTCTTTATTATCGGTGTGGGACAACGTCCACTGGGCCCGCAAGTAGATAATATTTTAAAATCACATTTTGCGATAATTATAGTACAGTTTTTAATTTCTCTGTCTTATCTTAGTTCAGAGATGAAATCATCAGATTATATTTCATAATAGCCTTTACAATATTGTAGTGTTTCTTGAAGATAATTTTCTAGTTTCTATAATAAATTGCATATCGGGTCTTACGAAGGTCATCATTTCTATTACAATGAAGCTACGGGCACCAATGATTTTAAATTTATATTACAGAAAAAGGTAAAAGAAGAAGATACCGATGCAGAAATCAGATTATTAACAAACATAAATGGTCATGCCACAGGGCTACCAACAAAAGATGAACATTTAGATAGAAAGATAAACAATATGCTCACATTCAAACCTGATATTACCAATCTGACGGAAATAGAAATCAGTAAGACAGATAGTCTGGAAAGAAAACTCGCTTTAGAAGTAGCGGATATTGTAAATAAGAAACCAAACATTCATGATATATTGAAAGTCGATCATATAACTGTAGACTTGATGGAAAACCATCATTTAAATTCTGATCTTCATCAGAAATCAACACAGACCGATTTTAAATCGCCTGGAAATACGTTAAGAAGAAAGTCTTTGCAAATAGTGAACAAGATATTCACACAGGACGATGATGAAGATGATGTAGAGAGGAAGAGAATGGATGATCAAAATTCAGAGGGCGATTGTGAGGCTTCCCCATTGGATGTATTCAGATATCCGAATATAAGGAGAAAGTTCTTTATACTAACTTTTGATTGGGTTGCACTAGGTATCGCTTACAATGGATTGAGTTATAACACGCCTAACTATGGAGTTGATGACTACTTAGCGTTCTTTATAGGTGAGTTGGCAACTATTTTTTAACTCCTAATGAAGATTTTGAAGCGATTTTGGTTCAGTTGATAACGTGTTCGGACACTGCGTCGGAAAACATTGTGATGAAACTCTACCACGGTGGAAGGGTCTTTTATATTTAAAAATATATACATATATATTTGACGAAATTTCAACCTGCCGTCTCATTTAATCGTCAAAAAGCGAACATATTACTACCGAAATAGAAAAATATGACACCAGTGCTTGCTTGCTTAAAACATAATAGAAGCGATAATGGCTTAATTGATAACGTGTTCGGGCACAGCGTCGATGGATGTAGATTTGAATCCTTGCAACTGAGTCTGGGCTTTCAGTAAAGGAAAATATTGTGATGATACCATAGTGGTAGGTTTTTGTCTAAATCTGCCATCTGCTACTACCTTCAACTTAGGAATCTGTCGCCTAGCACCTGTCAGCTGCTCTTAAGAGTCAGCCCCTCCTACATTTAGCGTGTTTACCATCTCAGACCACATCGTCAGTTACCATCAGATGTGATTGTGGTCAAACCTATAAAGGATAAAAAAGTTGTTCCTTAAATGATGAACAGTATTTTAGTGTTGTTTATTTTAATTTATAAGTCAATTTTGAGTGAAATATAGAAATTGTTTGTTACTTTTCAGGTGGTGTTGTTGAATTGCCTTCGTATTTTGTAGCGTGGCAGTGCATTGAGCGTTTTGGCAGACGTTGGGTGCTATGCATTTTCATGTGCGTTGGAGGACTCGCCTGTCTCAGCTGTGTATTAATACCAGAATGTAAGTTAAGAAACACAATCGTGATATACAACTTTGCTATTTTATTATAAAGTAGCAAGCCCGGAGGACGTGTTCCTACCCTGATTATAAAAAAAAATCTTGACAAATTATATACCAAAATCTTCCTCACGAATCACTTTACCTATTGATGAAAACCGCATGAAAGTCCGTTCAACAGTTTTTGAGATAATCGCGAACAGGCAGACAAACGCGGCAAGGGACTGTATTTTATACTATGCAATGATACTTATTTTTATAGCAAAAAATGGGGCAAATGTTACTTTTGATAGTCCCATGTTTCAGGCTCAGTAAAACCAGTAACAGTATTTTTGCTAATAGTGTTAAAGTTTCACAACAAAGTCTCAAAGAATATTTCCGATTTGCCGGATTGTAAATTTATGGCGTTATTTAAAGCGTGTTTTGGTGTCAAAAAACTTTTATAAAGTGGATCAATATATGAACGATGATGATGTTTGGAATTGATTCATCTCTGTGTGATGAACAAACGATTGTGACGTTGTGAATGTATTTTATAATTATATGTTAAAAAGGTAAACAAAATCGAGTTTCTTGCCGGTTATTCTCGATGACTGGGTTGTTTTCTAAACCGGTGGTAGTTTTGACATTCGTAAGCGCTTTTTCAGGGCCTAAAAACTCATTTTGAATCTATTTTATTATTGTTTTGAGACCTGAATATTCCTCCATTTCATTTTCTACTGCTGTTTCAAATATTACATTCTCTTCCTTAGGTTTTTATTAACCTCAGGTTCGTATCGATATGTTTATTACAGCTTGGCCGTGGATGACAGTTGGGTTAGCAATGCTTGGCAGACTTTGTTCTGCGTCATCGTTCGCAGTTTTCTATGTCTTGATCGGGGAACTGCTACCGACGGTTATCAGAGCCCAAGCGATGGGTATCGCATCCTTTATAGCTGGTTTAGGATTTCTGGCCTGTCCTTATATTGTTCATTTGGTAAGTAAATATACTTCTGTTAACAAATATTACGTAAGTAGAATTTTTGTAATTCCGACCTCCCCCTGCTCAGTAAAAGTATGCAAGGCTCTTCCCCCTTCCATGTTTACTTAAACATTTACATGTGTTTATAAATTTGTTGTGGTTAAATAAATAAATATCGCTGACGTAATCACCATCCAGACCTTCACCCTATATAATTAAAAATAAGCAAATTTAGGACCCCCTCCCCCATCATTAACTACGTTAGACTTAAATGGTATAGTGTAATATAAATACAACGGTGACCATAAGCAGTTGTTAATTTAAAGTGGATCTACAAGTACTTTATACACAATATACACTGATCCCGAAATACTAACCAAAACCGAGTCACTATGACTAGATAATTAGCATGCGTGATGGTCTACCATACACTTGAATACTGGGTATCATTGGATATCTCACTGCAGCCAGACATAATGATTATATGATAATATTTGTTACTATCATTTGCCAGCGACGACGCTTGCGTTAATATAGTTAATATCAGCTGCGTAGGTAGTCATAGAGCTTCTGAGCGAAGAATAATGTCTACACAGATATTAACGCCACGTCACTTTACAGCAGCCTTTAGAGGTAATTTCCGATATAATGCTAGTAAGTGCTGGAACAATATATCAACGCCTATAAGATCTGTGACTAGTTTAATTATGTTTAAAAATGAATTAATAATGTTTTTGACTCCCAGATGTGTTTCGAAAATTATAATTTGGATGTCTCGATGATATAATCACATTACCTTTTTTATACTCTTACTTATTCATTTATTTATATTACTCACCTGTTTAATTCTTTGTTATTATATTAATATTTACATGCATATTTAAATATTTATACATAATACACTTCACATTTATAATGTTATTGTGATCTTATTCTCCTATTATAGTATTATTATTAAATCATTTATTTATTTATTTATTTACACATGGATAAAGCAACAGTCGACAATCAAAAATGATAATACAATAGCAATAATAAAAAAATAAACTAGACTGAAGACCTAAAATGCTTTATCACATAGAAACTTAACTTACACTAATCATAATAATAATAAGGAAATAATAATTGTTTAAATATTTAGAAACATTGGATTAAAAAAAACTATATATAAAAGAATAAACGAAAAAATACAAATGAATTCAATTATGAAAACTAAAATAACCCCACTGAAAAAAAAAAAAAAAAAATAAAGAACAGGTTGTGAAACATAAATAATGAATATTAAAATATAATATGGAAACTGTTGTTTAGATGGTCATGGATATAAAATGTGTTTAACTGTTTTTTTGAATTTGAATGACCGATGGTCTAAAATATCTAATGAAATGTGTTTGCTTGCAAGCTCATTATATATACGAGTCATACGTACAATTGGGTTGAAATAAGAAGTATTATTCATATAAGTGTTAAGAATAAATGTTTTAGGAAAACGATAATTAAAATTGGTGTTAAAATTATTACATATTCAAATCCATTTGGCCACAATAGAAAATCAGCGCTGGGGTCACTTGTAAAGGTGTCAGCCAGCATGTGCTGAATTTGTGCGCCATTGCAGTAAAACCGTGGCATAATTTTAACTTTAATAGATTTTAACGTTCAGCTTCTTTATCTTATGTTTACATCTTTGTTACTCCATTTCTGTAATATTATATTGTCCGTGTATTTGCTGCAATAAACATATTTTCTTTCTTTCTTCTTTTAACCTATCCCTCGGGTACGGTATTGGTACGAAACTGTTAATGCAAACTTTTACGATTATCTGTTGACAAGTTTAGATATGTAAGCGAAATAAAAAAAAATATATTATATTTATAAGGATTTACGTAATTTTGAATAAATTATAAAGATTAAAAAAATTAAAACTGATTTTAAAATATTCAGTTTAATCTATCATATATTGTTTTAATTACCCAACATTATTAAAGCAATGCGTTAGGAATATATTTATCCGAGCTAGGAAATATCGAAGTCCAGTTAGGACTCTGAATGCTAATTTATAATTTTCCCTCATAATTAATGTTGAAAAAGTGTAGAATTTATAAAACACTAGCTGTTACCCGCGGCTTCACACGCGTTTTATTAATATATTAAATAAATGTAAAATTTTGATTAAATGTGTAAATTACAAAAATACCCTCTCAAGAATATTTGTAAGTACGACACGCATAGCGTATACTGTAACATGTAATATTTACATTATATATGTGAATACTAACAGTGTGTCGAATGGGATGGGATTTATCATCAGCCACATGCTTGGAACTTTAAACTACTACGAGGGCGGTCTGAAAAGTTTCCGACCTCAACTTGAAAATGGCAACACTCGTCAATAAAAGTCAGGGAATATAGTTGTGCATCTTTTGACAGTAACACACCAAAGTTTCAGCCATTTTGGACGCGCAGTTTTTATTTGACAGTCCTTTGAGTGAGCCGAAGTGAGTATTTTTGTGAAAATGGAAAAAATCGAGTATCGAGCAGTCATAAAATATTTGTTTTTGAAAGGGAATACGCCTACGCAAATCAAAGATGAGTTAAACTCTGTATACGGGGCCTCTTCACCTTCATTTACCACAGTGAAATTTTGGGCAGCTGAATTTAAACGTGGCCGTAAGAGCTTGGTAGATGATGAACGTCCAGGACGTCCAAAAATTGTAACGACTGACGATAACATCGATAAAATTCACCAAATGGTGTTAGATGACCGCCGAATTAAAGTGAGAGAGATAGCAGAGGCAATGAAGATGTCCAAAGAACGTGTTTGTCACATATTAAATCAAGATTTAGGTATGAGAAAGCTGTCCGCGCGTTGGGTGCCGCGTTTGCTAACTTTAGACCAAAAACGTGTTCGAATGAACATTTCCAATGCTCTGTTGGCACAATAAATCCGAGTTTTGGCGCCGATTAATTACTGTAGATGAAACTTGGATACATCACTATACGCCTGAAACAAAAACACAGTCGAAACAGTGGACTGCAAAGGGGGAACCGGCTCCAAAAAAAGCAAAATCTGTTTTTTCGGCTGGGAAAGTGATGGCGACTGTTTTTTGGGATAGTCATGGAGTTATCCTAATTGATTATCTTCAAAAAGGGAAAACCATTACAGGAGCATACTACGCATCATTACTTGACAAGCTGAAGGCAGAAATTGCGGATAAACGGCCACATTTGCAAAAAAAGAAAATCCTGTTTCACCAAGACAACGCCCCGTCTCACACCTCAACAGTTGCCATGGCGAAAATCCACGAATTACGGTTCGAACTGCTTGACCATCCCCCTTATTCACCAGATCTAGCCCCAAGCGACTTCTTTCTGTTCCCTCAGCTAAAAACTGCACTCGGAGGACAAAGATTTTTGTCAAATGAGGAGGTAATCACCTTCGTGAACAACCATTTTGCAGAGAAGAACGCCGAGTACTATTTGGACGGATTAAAGAGATGGGAGCATCGCTGGGAGAAGTGTATAGAGTCACAAGGAGACTATGTTGAAAAATAAAAATAAATTTTATGATAAAAATTCTTGTGTCTATGTTAGGTCGGAAACTTTTCAGACCACCCTCGTATATACCATCCTCAGTGCTCACTTATACTATATAAGAAATTATTCAAAATATTAAGCTATACATTATCGAACAATATGTGGTAAATCTTTTATTATATAGATGTAATATGCCCATATTGTCGATATAATTAAGTTATTGATATACGTTACTATAATTTAAATCACATATAAACGTTTGACTTTCAATTATATTTATTCTTGGAGCCCAGTACAGCGCACGTCTCACGCGCATGATTATAGTGAAAACATATTTTTGGTCAATTTCACACATACGAATCCACGGATAACAGTTCATCACTACATAGTGTCAACAAAGTCGTGTTCCACGTCTGTCTATATGTCTGTTTACGATAAGATCAAAAACGCATCTTCATGCCGTTTTTACCAATATATAAAATGATTCTTGGGCAAGCTGTAGGTATAGTTTGTCTTATTATCAGGACGGGTATCGTCTGCTGAACCCACTAGCTTAAAATAAAACAGCTAATTAGTTAGTTATTTGCCCGTAAAATTTTCCGTTCTAATATTGCGTGTAGTCCGTTGAAGCTGTTAAGACCTTGCTAGGTCAATAGCGTAGTCATTTGTAAGAAAAAAAAACCGTTCAAATAGGTCCAGCCGTTTCGAAGATTACCCGAAACAAATAAGCAAAAAAAAATGTTGATATTTGTAGCACCGCAGATATGTATTCATCAAAAAGTATTTATTTTAATATTATATACACGCACTTTATTCTCATAATACGTAATATATCACAAACCGAATTGGGAACAAAACTAGCGTAAAATAAACTTTTTGAGGAGTTTTTGGCGGGATTTCAGTCTGTCATGTAGGGGATTTTATATTTTATTCATAATCTTGTGTTATTTGACTCTATATTGCGTTAAATTAGTAGCGTTTTATGTAATATGGTTTGTTTATTGTCCATAAGTGAAATGAATGACAAATAATACCACGGAGCATGTATTCTGGGGTCTTGAAAATTAAGAAGATAAAAATTTACGAAATATTTATATAGTAAATTTGGCGCTTATACTTTTACAATAACTTAGACATAGAAGAAAACTGGGTAGAGAATACATAAGAACTACCTATATTGACAACTTCAGAATTGGCAGTATGGATTAATTCCTTCGCCTGTATTGATGGACGAATATTATTACTACTAACCTTTTAGAATACCAGCACAAAATAGACTTTAAAAATGTTTGCGA
Organism: Antheraea mylitta; assembly: GCA_014332785.1. Taxonomy (NCBI): domain Eukaryota; kingdom Metazoa; phylum Arthropoda; class Insecta; order Lepidoptera; family Saturniidae; genus Antheraea; species Antheraea mylitta. Next base: position 290,666 of record JACEII010000121.1, on the reverse strand, counting down.
TAGCAACGTACTACTTATAAACAAAAATTGGAATTAAAAATAACGTAGAATAAACTTTTGAACAGGAACATAAAATAAACCCTGGTAATATTTCCGAGAGAATGTTATCATGTTACCATGATACTAACTAACTACTATACCAATAATACTGAAGGTAACACGCAGCGGAAGCTCGCAAAATAGCCCGATTTTGAAACATTTTTCATTGGTGCTCCGCTTCTATTGGTCTTAGCGTGATGATATATACAACCTATAGCCATCCTCGATAAATGAGCTATCTAACACTGAAAGAAATTTTCAAATCGGACCGGTAGTTCTTAAGATTATCGCGTTCAACCAAACAAACAAACAAACTCTTCAGCTTTATATATTAGTATAGATAAGACATGATACATTTGTCCAAATTCATAGAACAACATATAAATTAAAATATGCCTTTACAAGCAAGGTTTCATATAAATGTGTTAAAAACTTCATCGTATTTTATTTTCAATACAATGATGATTATTTTAAAAGTGCTTATTTTTATTAAATATTTTTATTTTATTATTTTTATTATTTATTGGTGTGGATGGATTGTGTGAAAAATGATATGTGCGTAAAAGGTGTAAATACTGAGATGACATTTGATAGGAGAGAGTGGAAAAAGAAAACATGTTGTGCCGACCCTACTTAGGTGGGATAAGGGTAATTATGATGATGATAATTTTAAAATTCGCCATTTAGTTTTTAGGAACACATTTAACTATTACATATTTAAAAGATAAATTAAGAGCGACGTATTTGCTCAAGACATTGCAAACCCGAATCTATTCTTTTTAAACTTGTTTCTATACTTTCTATAACTTGTATTGAGTGTTACACTAAAAAGGTTAATAACTCTTATGAAAATGGATTAGAGTTCTTACATTTTTCTATGGAATAATTGTCATCAGAAGGGAACAAACATGCAACATTGCAAAGTCGCAGGTCTAAAAAAACTAATGTGCTTTAAACCACACAACTGAAATAAAACATATTTAGCTTCATCTACATATATGTGTGTGTACATGTATCATATACGTAAATTAATTTTCTGCAAATAATTAAATTTATTATGGGTTTTCATCGATTATGCGAAATGTAACTCTCTCTCTTTCTATCATCACTAACTTATACCTCGCTCTCAAGTTACGTTCGCTTCACCTGATCATACGTTTTCATAGCGCTCTCGTGATGCATTCACCAGCTTACTACCCAAGTCAAATGTGCGTAAAGAAGTATTCAAAAACTGTATACAATTCGGCTTGCTTGCTTTAATCTAAACAAACTAACAAACATTGGAAGTAATAAAAGCTTACAATATTAAAAAGGGGTAAATTTTTTAATTTCTAATTTGTTTTCGTTCGCAGGCGATATACTTTAGAACGCTACCATTATTAGTTATGGGTATCTTAATTCTTATGGGAGGAATAGCGTCATTGTTCCTGCCTGAGACACTGAATCAGCCGCTTCCACAAACTCTGGGAGACGGAGAAATGTTTGGTAGAGATTTCAAGATACTCAGTTGTGTTGAGAGACCGAATAAGAAGACATCGCGCGTTGCTTCTGCTACCCTGGTACCATAGATTCAATACCGTTATGGAAAATAATTAATATAAATAATGATAATGAGTTTTAATTTAATTAAACTGAATCAAATATCATCCATCATAATTGTAAATAATATTTGGAATGTCATGTAGTAGATTTGGTATTTTATTCATAGTCATGTATTATTTCACTCTATATTTTGCAATATTGGTGGTGTTTTACGTAATATAGTTTGGTTATTACGCACAAGTGAAGTGAGACCGAATAAAAAGCCATCGCGCGTTGCTTCTGCTACCCTGGTAGCATAAATTCAATACCGTTATGGAAAATAATTAATGTAAATAATGATAATGAGTTTTAATTTAATTAAACTGAATCAAATATCATCCATCATAATTCTAAATAATATTTGGAATGTCATGAGGTGGATTTTGTATTTTATTCATAGTCATTTGTTATTTGATTCTATATTTTGTGATATTGATGGTGTTTTACGCAATATAGTTTGATTATTGTGGACAAGTGATCAGAAGTTGGATCGAAAATATTACCACGGAGCATGGATTATGACTGTTATAAAACTCTCTGGAAAGTTCTAACAAAATGGCGACCATCTTCTTAGTTCATTAAAATGATCGTAAGAAACTTTTAATATCATTACCTACTTGACGATGGTAACAATAACTTACTAGAAGGTATAAGGTAATAAATATGATTTCAATCAATTGACCAGCATATAGTTTTGAAAAATGATCTGTTCTTTCTCAGTTTTAAATCAATAAAACTGTATAAACTAGATACATAAGCAAGTGTAAATAGAATTATATGATAATTAATCGTAGATAATACATATTGTTAGGTATTTAAAATATATATTAATAATTTTAATAGTAATATTTAAAGTCTCAAATTGTTATGTGTATAAGAACTTAGAATAAAACTGTAAATATATAAAGAGATTTTTTATTTATGATTAACGCTGAAGGTTTATAATACTGGTTTCAGCATGAATAAGTCAGATCGCCCGGGGTAGTACCACGCTCTCACAGAAAACCGACGTGAAGTAACATTGCTTGCATTGTTGCGTTTCGTTCGGTCAGTGAGAGCGCCGGAGGCCCACCTCTCATTCCCTCGCCCCTCCCTACTCCTCTCCCTCTTACCCTTTTCACCAAACAAAGGCTGGTAACGCACTTGCGACTCCACTGGTGTTGCAAGTGTCTATAGACGAGGGTAATCACTTAACATCAGGTAATCCGTCTGTTCGTTTGCTTCGTATGACTTTTTTTTTGAAATGACTACGTTATTGACCCAGCAAGGTCTTAACAGCTTCACCGGACTACTAAGACGAGCGCTTAGGGCACTCAGCCGATTTTATTTTGGTAACCAGCTCAAGGGTGCACGGCACACCACGGCTTGGCTGTTGCCTGTTGCATGCAAAATCGCTACCTATTTTAGCTAACCTAGCTAACTATTCATATATGTATGAGTTGTTGAAACGTATATGTGTACCAAGCATACACGCCTCAACAACTCCTCCATATATTTATTATCAGAAAATTGTGAGTTTTTCAGTTCGATAAGGAAAAAAAAAGTAAACCCTTCCACTTTCACGTGTAAGCGTGTAGGCGTGCACGGGTGTGGGGGTGATCTTGTAGTGTTGTAGCGGTGATGTATATTTGTGTGTCACCGTATCGCGCAAGCAACGCACTCAAGAGCTCTCTACCGAGGGATCGAACCTTGGCTTGAGCCGCTGCTGTGGGAGGCCTAATCGGGTGTGCGGGAGCGAAATTAACCCCCAGACTACGGCGGCGTGGGCGTGAACACGCTCTGTTTCGAGGGACAGGCTGGTACTGATCGTTCGCTGACGTGATTGAATCAGGAGGGTCGGTAAAAATGTGTCGCGGACGTCTTTTATAACTCGCAGCGTTAGGTACGAGTTCATAGTTTGCGGCGGATACCACTAACGGACTGGGATGATTCGTGGCTTTTTCAAAATAACTAATCGTAGGTGATTTTACGTACGCCCAGATAGAAGGAATCTCTAGGTCTCTATGGAGATCGACTCTCCGGATGTACCACGGGGCACCGGTCACTTTACGTAAAACACGATTTTGGAGAACCTGCAGCTTATCAAAGTTATCTTTGGACATATGCGCAAAAACGGAGCAGCTATATGTCATCACGGGACGGATACACGTCTTATACAAAGTGAGCTTGTGTCTGAGGGACATCTTACTCTTATGACAAAGCAACGGATGGAGGCGACCTAAGACCCTAGCGGCTTTGTTTCGCACTCTGTCTATATGTGAATTGAACTTTAAATGTCTATCTAATGTAACACCGAGCTATTTGACCTCTTCGACCCAAGGGATATCGATTCCGTAGAGCCTGATGGGCTCAAATTTATTAGCGCGTTTCGTGGGATCGAAGAGTATTGCGGCACTCTTATCGAGATTAATACTTCGTATGACATAATAAAAAACAATAATAATAGCTGACCTGGTGAATTTCATACCGCCTCAGAACTAATAAATTTTGCGTTAGCTTATTAGCTGAATTCAATCGATATTTTTACTATGATAATATTATTTTTGAAACTGAATGAAATTCAATAAATGAATGTAATTGGTATACCAGGAAGGCATTTGCTTTCTCCCTATCCTATCCTATATAGTTTAGAGGAATTTTTCCGGCACAAAATGCATATAGGAGTTGTTGAAGCACGCATGCTTGGTACACATGCATGTTTCAAGAACCCATATACATATATCTAGATAGCTTAGCTTAGAATGGCTCAGATAGGTCGCGATTTTTGCACAATAGGCAACAGCCCAAGCCGAGGTGTGCCGTGCATCCTTGAGTTAGTCGCCCAAACATCCCAGATCGGCTGAGTGCTTTTAGCGCTCGCCTCAGTGGTTCGGTGAAGCTGTAAAGACCTTTCCAGGTCAACAGCGTTTTGATTTCGAAAAAAAAAAATTGCTCTATTGAAGCGATTTGTAAAGATTCGCGTAGTATTGTTACAATACTTTCTATTAAACTATTTGCTGTATGTGTTG
>JACEII010000121.1:258891-286028 GCA_014332785.1 Antheraea mylitta | reverse complement strand
CACCCTGAAGTTATTACGACGGGCGCACAACGCCATGAAAAACTGACACCCTGAAGTTAGCTATAGTCAACATTTTGTTTCTTTGTATTTTCTGTTTGTATTTCTTTGTATTTTTGTGTCCTCGATCTGACTACGCTATTGAGCTAGCAAGATCCGGACTACATATTTTTCTATTAAAACTTTAAGTGTATTAAACACCTTTGTTCTATGGTTAGTGTCGTTTTATCTACAAACGTTGAATAAGGCGAAAGATAAATTTTGGATTAAAGATTTTTAGCTTGTTACGCTAAAGAAGTATAACTCCTAACGCGTGTACATAAGTACACACACACTTTTTTTATACCTACACACAATTAAAAATAGGAATAATATTATGTGGTATCATTGACATATAAGCACGATACAAGTGATATTTTTTTTCATATCATAACCATTTATCTGAAAAAAAATAAAAGATTTAAGTTATTAAAATCGCGCTTTTAATCTTAATTTAATAATCGCAAAATGGCAATGATAATGGGAAATGAATAGTAGACAATATATCCGGAAGACATAATAAATACAATCAATCAGATGATAGACTCATGCTAAAAACTGAGCACAATATTTATTTAAATCATTTAATTAATTTGGATTGAGTCATGGGTGCAGCATTATTGGAATTGGCTGCTCTACTGAGTGCCTTTAACTTTACCCCTAGTCTGCGACCGGCTGTAATACGACATGCGATAGACGAAAAAAATTGAGGCGAAGAAAAGTTATATTATAATATAAAAAATTCATAACTACAGACATTAAACAAAATTAATCAATGTAATAACGTATATTGGGTTCATGACATGACGTTCACAATAATATTATGTTATCAAATACTTTGACAAATTTCAATTTAATCCGATTAATTTTATTTGTACAACGCTACATACAATATAATTGTATTATCATTTAATACATTTGGAAATTACTATTAACACACCTTTACAATATTCAGTTTTACCTTAGCTTTAACATGTGTGTCCTTTTGTGAAAATAAACGGATGGAAAATCCTATCGTAATTTCAAAGTCAGAAATATGTCCGCCCGTAGTAGTTGCCCAAAACTACTTTACAATAAAATTAATGAAGATTTTCAAAAGCTACTTCGACCTCTCAATTTAATACAAACGATTTACTTCTATCCGAAATATAAAATTCAGGACACTTTTATTACACCTAACGGCCTTGTCACTCAGTTGCTATCATTTTGTGTCACTATAGCTTACTTAATTCTTTCATGCTACCATACTATTATTACCAATATAGAAAATCGTGCTGAAAAAAAAATTCTAACTACAGACTGTATCTCATTTGCTAATAGTTCTATTGGCTTCATAATCAACTTCCTAAACTGTATCCTATGCAGTGATGATAACGTTCGTTTTGTTTTAAAATTGCAAGATGTATACACAGTGTTAAGATGCAACAGAACTCAACTTAGAACAACAACAGCTATCAACTGGACATCTGTATCAGTTCTATTGATCACCGATATTATGATCAGCACCTCATTCCTATATAATTTAAAAGGTTTAACTGTATTTAAAGTACTTTCATATTTAATATACATGTCTTTTGATTTCAATATGGTTTACGCGACTTGTATGGTGCGTTTGTTGAGGGAGGCCGTTGTTCTATGGAATCGTAGAGTGAAGAACGAAGTTGAATTCTGTTGGAAGGGAATGTTCAACGTATACACAAATATACTTGAAGCTTATGCATTGTACCAAAAGCTCTTTCAGATACACGTAAGTACTTCTATATTATGATTAAATTTATCAACCCTACAAATTTCGAGGGGATGCAATACATAGGGGTCCTGCCCATTTTCCTTTTTTACATGGAGAAAAATCCTGCATGGGACACCTAACGGCCCGGAGGGGCCCTGAGTAGTGTCGACCACCCACTACGTAAACGTGATGGGACGGTGTTCGAAGACGACTCTTACCGACTATAAAACTCCACGACAAATCGTGCGCCGAACCTTAGGGGCGTCACTTGGTTACGTAAGCAAGCTCTGCAACGCCTCCAGTAGCATGCATTTAATCCATGCCACACCTGACCGAGGCAGCCCGGTTCTCCGAATGCCTCCCAGTTTGCCGATCCCGTGCAATGGGAGGTCAGATCACCCGCCCCTTCCACCTTAAGTTCATCCGGCAACAGAAAATAAGACCCCTCCGCCATCGCTCCGCTATTAATTTTTAACGAGGTAAACTCCTCATCACCACCCCATGCATCCCAGAAGGACTCTCCGTCCTAGACTCCTAATATAGCCCCCCTCCTAGCCCTACTACTTACAATGTAAGTAGGCAAGCAAGGGGTCTCCTATGCAGCACCGTCCTCCCTACTTGGCCTATTCTACCCCATTTCCCTGCAAACATGGTTTTCAAAGAACATCATTAGGTTCTAATCCATGAGACTCAAACGTGACCCATCCATAGCAGCCTGGCTACGTGGGTAATTATAATGGTTCCCCGTATATAAAAAAAGCCCTACAAATTGGGGATATGTGAGAAATTTAAACGAGGGTTAGTGTTCTGCACCATACGTACTTGATAATTTAGACGCAGCAAAAACAATGAACATAATTTGGGCAAGAATATTAGGTTTTATTAAGGTCTGAATACATTACCGATTTGTTTGGCAATGAGTTTAAGAACTATAACAGCAAGAAGGTTTTAACGTCGGAAAGTTATGTTATAAATAAAAAAGAAATTATGTTAAAATAGACTTCAAATTAATCTTGCACGGTATCTGAAAGAAGTTTCAAAGATAACATTCATATCAAATCCTAAGAACTATACGTATATTTAATCTATCTAACTGTGACGAATTTTAGAAGGTGTAAATTGCATTACTTAGACATCTGTAAGTTCATGAAGATCATTTTTTGGTAACATATAATCACTACTTAGGAGTTTAGTATATTAATTATTTGTAGGAAGTTTTCTTCCTTTTAAAATATTCATACTGAAAATCAGTTGTTATTTTTGTTTTAGATTCTTTATCATCTAATCGAAACCTTTGTACTTTCGTTAGTATTCTTTCAAATGTGGTTGGATATTTGTAAACTGCAAGTGGAAATAGACCAATATCACGTAAGTTAATTATTTAATTTATTACTAATTACTCTAGTAATGAAAATATAATGCAATACGAGTTCTGATTTAGAAGAAATCTATGTTAGATCAAAATTGCCTACTGTAGATGCAAATGGGGCACATGAAGCAGATAATGAAAAGAAACTGAAGTGCTGAAATTGTATCATATTGAGTCTAATTGAACTTCTTGTAGATATGAATGTGAATACACATTTTTTCCTGTCATGTTTTTTGTCAAGTTATGTAAATATTAGTAAGGTGACTTTTGTAATTTGATATTCGATACAAAGAACTGTTTTAAATACATTGATGTACATTTAAGTTTTATTTATATCAATATCATAATCTATTATGTATTATTTTGGTAATATTCCCGTTTATTACATGCTCTGTACTTTTAAAATGGATTCCATATAGTCTTCTTCCTAGCATTTTCCCGGCCTGGGGCCACTATCCACTTTCCTGCTTAAATTTCTCCACTTTGCCCGGTCTTTGGCATTCTTTTGAGTGAGGTAATTTTCCTTCATATCCTTTTTCTATTTTCCTTCACCACGCCCAGCCACCGTTTTTGGGCCTGCCGTGAGACCTTGGGCCTCGACCTGATCTGACCTGACCATGGATTCCATAAACTAGTTTTCCTAATTACTTCAAGGTTAACGTTCTTTAATTTGATGCACTAATATCTCTCTTGTTTCAGAATCTCCTTTTAACAATTTTCATATTGGTTATAACTTGGTTAATTAAAACTATGAGTTTGCATATAACTCTGAATACAGAGTTTGAGAAATTTTACATAGCAATCGACGAAGCACAGTCATACGCAACGCGATCAAGCAAATTTAATAAGCTTGTATATGGGAGAATGGGGAGGGGAAGGAAAGGGAAAGCAGGATAGAGGAAGGGACGTGGGCCTCCGGCTCTCTCACTGACCGAACGAAACACAACAATGCAAGCACTGTTATTTCACGTCGGTTATCTGTGAGAGGGGTGGTACTACCCCGGAGGAGCCGACCCATTCATGCTGAAACCAAAAATAGCTTCAGCGGGGCTCTACCACCTACCAACCTACCTCTTGCCACGTTGCTTAAACTTACTACGAAATGATGGCAAAAGCTATCAATGAACTATTTCTTGTCGATTTTAAATTCTAAACTACATCCTCACACTAAATACTGATGAAAAGTATTCGTAAACAAAAAAGATTTTGTTGAATATATTAAATGTTATGTTAATTTCAGCAACCGAGCGACAAGCCCGTAAGAACATACAGCGAATAAACAGAGTCGCTTTTAGTAAGATGAGAGTGTATTGCCTGTTTACAATAGATGCAACGTTACCGCTGCGAATGACATACACTATCGCCACTTATATGATTGTACAACTACAAATCGCCTTACAACTGAACGAGAATGAATTAAAAGCCAGCCTACACGATAATCATGTATAAATAACATAGAATGGAACGTTACATTCCGTTGTTTATAATAAAGTATATTTTGTTTGAAAGTTGTTTTCTCTTAGCACCGATATTGTCTTATTGGTAAATTTGACAATTTTTCTATCATCACGGAGTTTGAAAAAAAAATACAAAGTAAGTTTTACAACAATTTATTTTATTTCCGTATCATTTATCCCAAAACATAGCTAAAACAAATCAAATTAAATCAACTTGGTAAATGGCTTCCATCGATGTTCCGGACGTACCGTAAGAACTCATATGATGTACCACAGAGGTTGAAATCCACTGTCAACCTACACGATACTAAAAAACTTTGTCTATTTTAATATCTGAAGTATTACATAATGTCTGACATATAACGAATGTGCATACAAATATACAAAACGAAATGATATTGCAAAATATCATTGCAAAACGACAAATAATATTATAAATACAGGAATTTAAAATCAAGATTGTAATTTAATAAATTTGTGTAAATTTATATTTTCTCTATTGATATGGTTTTGTTTTGGGTATTCATATATATTTTTACTGCAGGTAAAATAAGCATTCATTACTTTTATTTACTTATTCTAGAACAAAAAGCCATACATATATGTAATGATTATAATATAAACTAATAGGTTTAAATACCATTATTTGAAAGCCCAACATTTTAGCCTTCATTAAAAAAAAATCGTAGCTTCAATTTGTTATGAATTTACTTATATATGGATTCAATTTATTACAAATTATCAATTTTTTTTAACCTCTGTATGTTTTTCCTTTTAACATACAGAAAAAGTTTCCAAATACTAAGTTAAAAACACATGAGGTATAATTTATATACTAATCTTACGTAGCACGTCAGACACTCTCTTTATGTAACATACTAGCTTCTATCCGTGACTTTGTCCGCGTGGAATAGTTAATTTGACCTTTACCTAACACGCTGCGGAATCTGTCAAAAGGGAAAAGGTACCGATTTTGAAACATTCTTTATTGGTCCTCCACTTCCATTGATGTGAGCGTCTAGATGGTATATTAATGATTAATGAGATAATTAACACTGACAGAGCTTTTCAAATCGGACTAGTTGTTCTTGAGATTAGTGCTTTGAATGGAACAATCTGTCCAGCTTTATAATAACCAAGTATAGATTAATTATTTTATATAAGAAAATGGCCTCCAGGTAAATCCTCTTATCTTTTAAAGATTCCAAATTATGTCTAAGGTACTTGTTTTGTAATTAGAAAAGGTGTTATCAGTTTTGAAATACAGAATCTTTAAAGATCTGTTGTGTATTTTTTCAATCCTGGTTATGTGTATCTCATATTGTGGATACCATAATATAATACATTTGCAAACTCCAATACACTACAGACATAAGAGAAACATACGACTTTTAAAGTTCTTGGTCTTTTAAAAGGTTACATCTTAAAAAGAACACCTACCCTGGCTTCCTAAATGTTTGGAGAAATTTAAATAATTTTAGTAGAGAGTGAACGGGATATATACTTGATGAAAAGGGACGACATAGCATTGAATCTTACAGCGAGCATGGTGATAGTACTATTCCAATGTTTTTTTGTTTAGCCATAGACCTCAATTTAAAAATCTGCCATCATGCAACTGTGTATATTCCAGTCATAATTAAAAGTCTCTCGCTCTCTCTCTCTCTTCTTAGCTGTTAGTCCCGCATGGTGGTGGAGTCGGCCTTCCTTACTCCTCTTCACCTCGCTCTGTCCTTGACATCACATTCAGAAACTTTGCACTCCTTCATATCTTTCAGCACTCTATACCCTTCCAATTTGTTTTGGGGCCTGCCTCTGGATCTCTAACCCGGAAGGGATAGTTGTAGTATCTAATTCTTCACGTAGTCTGGTGGCTTTCTCTTAACGTCTCCATGCCATCGCAGCCAACTTTTTTGTATCTTAACGGCACGCATCCCTATACTGCCTGGCATATATTAGTATTAATAATTAATTAATTAATCATAAGTAAACGTTTAAAAAAGCTATAACCCTATGTTACAGGTTCCATCCTTATTTACAATGATGCGGTAAACTTGAAAACTTTGTCAGAACTCACTAGTAATTTCAAGAATCTAGTTCACGAATTCTCGGTGTATTTTGAACCTTGCTGTTTCCCTATCGAATTAATCGCCAGGTTGTGCGCAGACAAAATGCAGAAAATCAAATAAATCGTATTAACATTCCTTGTAGTTTAATATTTTGAATATGCTATTGTTAAAAATGAACTATGACTCAAAACTAAAAATAACAATCGTGAAAACCAACGACAAATATAGAAGGTTCAAAACAACTACAAATTTGATTAGACATTGGTTTCGCCTACTATAATTGGCATGATGAAATTGTATAGCCAATACATCATTTGTTTTAGACTTTATAGGTTCTAGCATTTAGTACGTGGTAGAGCCAAGCTGAAGCTATAACTGGTTTCAGCATGAATGGGTCGGCTCGCCAGGGGTAAAACCACCCTCTCAGAGACGTGAAGTAATAGTGCTTGCATTGTTGCGTTTCGTTCGGTCAGTGGGAGCGCCAGAGGACCACCTACCCCCTTCCTCTTACTCCTTCCCTTCCTCTCCCCCTCCCCCCAATACAGGCTTGCAACGCAATTGCAGCTCCCTTGGTGTTGAATGTGTCTATGGACGGTGATGATCACTTAACATCAGGTTTTTTTTTATATCATAGGAGGCAAACGAACAGATGGGTCACCCGATGTTAGGTGATCACCACCGTCCATAGACACTTGCAACACCAGGAGAGTCGCAAGTGCATTGCAAGCCTGTATTTGGGAGGAGGATGGGGGAGGGGCAGGAAGGGAAGGAGGAAGGGGAAGGGGAGGGTAGGTGGGTCTCCGGCTCTCTCACTGACCGAACGAAACGCAACAATCCAAGCAGTGTTACTTCACGTCGGTTTTCTGTGAGAGGGTGGTGCTTCCCCGGACGAGCCGACCCATTCGTGCTGAAAACAATAATAGCTTCAGCTTGGCTCTACCACTACCATAAGGTGATCTATATTTTCGTTTGCCTCCTATGACATAAAAAAAGCATTTGTCCACAATCTCATCCGTAGTTCTGTGAAGCTGTTAAGGTTTTGCTAGGACAATAGCGTAGTCAGTTCGGAAAAAAAACAATCTCATCCGATGTTAAATGATGATGTGGTGTAAGATAGTTAACACGATAAGCCTAGAGGAAGTGACTCTAAGTACAGCTGCTGGAACACACCAACAGGTGATTGACAACAGGTTTTCGACGAGAAAGTTGTAGTTAGTAACGCGGGTTTAGAAAAAGCCCTATTAGCATGGTATGGTTTCATTTCTTTCATTTCGATATTTTCATTCACTAAAAGTTCAGAATCAGTTCTAGGATTTGAACCTACTTCCATCGACGTGGTCTACCCTATCAGCTAAGCCATCAACATCATTATCGTTTTTAAGGCAAACGAACAGGCGGGCCACCTTATGTTAAGTGATAACCGCCGTTCATAGACACTAGCAGCATCGGAGAAGTGGCAAGTGCGTTGCCAGCTTGTGTTCGGTGGAGGGACGAGGGAGGAGGAAGAGAGGGAATGCAAGCACTGTTACTTTACGCCGGTTTTCTGTGGATCGGGTGGTATTAACGCGAGCGAGCCGACCCATTCATGCTGAAACCAGTTATAGCTTGAGCATGAGTTTACCATCTACACAAAATATATAAGTTTAAGTTTCAACATGTAGAAACAGTATCTTCTATTTGTAGTGCGTGGTTGGCCCCTTATAAATATATTTAATAGCTGCGCTCCAGATAATGAGATGTGTTTCTTACCTTCATCTCATTGATCTAGTACGGAGTATGCAGGCGCATTAGGTAAGAACTTTTTGGACGTCAATGTGACAAAAGAACAAGAAAATTGAAATAAGAGAAAAAGAATAAATCGAAATTGACGTAATATATATTCCCAGCAACGACAAAACAGCGAATATTATACCAATCAGTCAACTTAAAGGTGGAGAATTTTTCTGTCCAACAGGTACGACAGTTTAAAAACCAATGGGTTTATCTGGGTTCGCCCATTTCAATATATTTGTAGCGTATGGAAATAATTAAAACGTTACCTTTAGTAGAAAAAACTGAAAGGTATTATTTATTGCGTCGTACGAAATATATGTGCATATCTAATAAATTAGCAATAATTAAAAATTATAATGGCGGTGACATTATTAAATGAGCGATATTAATAATCTATTGGTGTGGTTTATCTGATGTGATACCACGTTAAAGCGAGACTAAACTGGCTATTGAAAATAAAAATAATATATATGTATATATATAAGCGAAAAAATATTATAAAATGACGAGCAAAGAAACTTGCGGGCTAGCGGCAATTAAATTATAATAACGTTGGGATAAATTTACCCAACATATATGTGTATAATATACCAATATAGATATTACTCAATCATATCTGATGAATAAATAATACGAGTAGTTTAGCCGACAACTTTATAAGAGCGTCGTGAAAATAAAACTAAATTAAATAAGCGTGTTATTAAATTTTAAGTTTATGAAAGCGAATTTGAATATAGAAGGTCACTGGAGGTTTCTCATGTTACGTTTTGAGGAATTGCCTTCTGTTTTAATTTTAATAATCTTACGGTGCTAGTATGGAACGTCATTATGTAAGATTGGAGTGTTACAAAATTCGGTCGCGTATTTACAAAATTGTGGATGTGAATAGTGTCACTTCCCTGGTTCACAAGATTTGTGAACTAAACCTTTCATGGCTAATGCGGTTAATGAAGACGTAAAGTGCGTTGGTGAAACAACAGAAGGCGGTAAAGGAATGCAGTGCACAGAAGCTATATTGCGATTATGTTTTTTACATGTTAATGAGTGTTGTGAAAAGTCTTTATCAAAATGTAAAAGGGTGTGATGTCGTTTGTTGCATATCTCGCAAACAGACGACGACTTACATTTTGAGAAGGTGTGTAATGTACTTAGACAATTTACACATGCGTGTTTACACTTAATAAAATTAAATCGCTCTTTAGTCGATGGCAAATTCTTAAACTTCATGCAGCGGTAAAGATGAATGTGGTTGTTATTGTTACAAAAAGAACAGCACGACTGGGGTAAACGCTTCGCAATCGTAGCGGTAGCGGGAGATCGTACTGGAGCGGGAGCGGGAACGGGAGTGAGAGTGCGATCGTGAACGCAAGTGGGAAATCGAGCAGAAGCGTGAGCGGGAACAGGAACGCGAGCGGAAGCGGTACAGGAAGCCTGAACGGGAGCGGGAGCAGAACCGGAAGCGGGAGCTAAAGTAGACACGGCGGTACCTGACATGAACGCATTGTCACTAGCGAGAAAAGTCTTAAAACTCGTATTTGCGGAGGATTCATGTAATCTAGCGGGTGCTATATTATTTGCACTCTTCGTAGTATGTTGTGAGTGAACACTATTTGAACGTTCCAAGATCTTAACTTGATCTCGAACAAAATTTATTAAATGTTCTGTAGTTGGAATTTCAATATTACGAACAGACATTTCGAAATTTTGAGCGGTTTGAAAATCAATTTTTCTTAATACAGAATGCAATAAAATGAAATCTGTCAAATCCGGAATGTCTAATATTTTGAGTGCAGACACGGATGACGTATAGGTCTCTATAAAAATGTCTAAACTTTTTGAACTAAATGAACATTCTTCTATGTTCAAAATATTATTTAAATAATGTGTGCCTAAAGTACGTTTGTCCTGATATTTCTTTACCAAATTGTTCCAAATAATATTATATGTGTCACTATTAGGCAATTTTCCGGCGGTTATTTTTAAAGCGTCATGCGTCAATTTAACGATGAGGTATTGTATCATCTGCGAATCTGACAATTGCTCATTGCAATGTATGTTGACTTTAAATGATTCGTAAAAGACAGGCTAATCCTCCATCTTTCCATCAAAACTGGGTAGTTCAGTAGGCGGTAATTGTATTGAACATTTAGCGGACTCGTTACAGTCAGATCGCGACGATAAAACTGTAGAGCAATTATTTAATATTTTATTGCAAATGTGTTTAATTCGCGTATATAGATCGTCAAAAGATTCCAAATCCGAATAGTCGACTCTGGAATCTGGATCTAAATTTAACTTAATGTCATTAATTTGATCAATGACAACTTCAAATCTATTTTGTAGATCATCAACTGTTTCAGACTCCATCAGGAAATGTTCATTGGAGCAGGATTCGAAAGATGAAATATTTTTTGATAAATTGTATAAGCGGTTTATTCGGGAAAAGAACATTTCCTTTTTTTGCTGTAGCTTAGCTAGCGACAATTGCGCATTTGGATGGGACATCTTGAAATATAGCGTGACTTGCAAGTAAAGGCGTAATCAAAGAAAAGAGCGTAAATATAAGAATTCACCAATATGATTTACGTGAATCTTATATTAATAAATAATAGGAAACAATGATTACTCAAAAACCGGCTCGAAGGACCAATAATGGGGCTGGCGGGACCGTGTAAATAGGCCCCACCAGGAAATGCGATATAAATAAAAGAAAGCGAAAGAGCGGTTGGTGGCCTTGCCTATAAATAAATAAAATAACAAGAACCCCAAATAATAACTAGCGTGGACTAATCTGCAACTCAACACCCCGTACGGAGCAGCGGCATCCAAGGCGAAATATGGTGTATGCGGATTCCTTTTATAAAAATCTTCTCTAGTCAAGTGTGCGGTACAAATTTATATATGAATTGCGTTGCGATTAATTCATGCGGACACCATATAATATTCCAAAGCGTTCAAATTAATATACAATTCAAAGCGTTGTAAAAGCGTTGCCGGGAATATATATTACGTCAATTTCGATTTATTCTTTTTCTTTTATTTCAATTTTCTTGTTCTTTTGTCACATTGACGTCCAAAAAGTTCTTACCTAATGCGCCTGCATACTCCGTACTAGATCAATGAGATGAAGGTAAGAAATACATCTCATTATCTGGAGCGCAGCTATTAAATTTATTTATAAGGGGTCAACAAGTGCGCTTTAGTACATACTAGTAGAACCGAGCGGACGATGTCCCGTTCTAGTAATAGAAGAATAGCCTTGATAGATTATATACGTAAACCTTCCTCAAGTTCAGTAGTTTTTGAGTCTATTGCGAACCGACAAACAGACAGACAGAAAAACGAGGCAGAGGACTCTGCTGATAATATGTAGTAATTTTTAAACCTTATTTTAAAATCTTTTAAATTGCTGATACGACGCTGATTATTATGTTTTTGCAATTCGTCTCATAACTTCATCGAGCAAATAACACATTAGTGGTACATTTAAGGACAGCTTTTACGATAACAAATCCAAGTACCGATTTTTTTAAATCTGCATGTATTTTTAAAGTATTATGGGACAAGAGTGTATTTGAAATAGAGCATTAGAGAACCAAAAAACAATCACGTTGTATATCTAATAATTATATTTATACAGTGAAGTGTTATTTCCTAACGATGGAGACAACTGTAATAAGAGAATTAAGCAGAGGGGGTTATTTAAATATTAAGTAATTTTTAATGGGGGCGGGTCTTTTAGTTGCTTACATTTCATACGAGACAGGGTTTCTGGATGTCTAGGTCTGACACGTGAGGTGTGAGGTCTTACCCATTGGGCTATCATCACCCTAGCTAACCACCATAAGTTAATTCCTCTATAGACTACACATTCCTTATTTCTAAGCTTGTCAACTGCTGCCCAAGAATAAATAAGAAAAAAAGAACATTAAAAAATACTTATCGTATAAATTTGTAGGTAAGCCTAGGTGGTGGGTAACTGCATTGCTTACTTTGGCTGACTTGGGGGGGAGGGATTGAGAAATTACAAAATGTAACGTTACATTATACTTAAAAGGCACCGTGTAGGTTTAATGCCATTTTAAATTTCCTTCAAAATTAAAAAAAAATGCTTTATTCAATTTAGGCCCTGAGGAGGCGCTTATAAACGTCAAAGCTGCCACAGGTTCGCAAAACAACCCAGGTATCGTGAAGAACCAGCAAGAAACTCAGTCGGATTTATCTCTTCGTGTTATATATCTTATCAAAACATAAATAGTTACATTTGTTTTTAGTGGATGCACATAGAGGTGCGTCATTTCCAGACGTCACAATCGTTCACATATTGATCCGCCGTATAATAGCTTTTAGATATTAAAACCCGTATGACATGCTTCTTGAACTCATTATCCGGCAAATCGGTAATGCCCTTTGGGACTTTGTTATAAAACCTAGCAATATTACCCAAAAAACTGTTTTTGGTCATAGTGAGCCTGCAGCATATAATGATCAATTTGTTGCTGTTTAAGAGCCTTAATGTGCCATTCCCGATTTAGCTCGATTAAGTTTAATACGGTAAATTAATTGATAAAATTCTATTAAAAAGGTCATTTAGGATATTCGGGTTAAAATATGCTTAAAATATCTCACTTAAACTCTATTTGTGAACTTGCTAGATATAAGTATATGGTTTCGGCTTATTTGGGATTCGTGAAAGAAAAACAAACAATATTTGTTTAATTACTTTATTACTGTAATAAACACTTGGCAGTATATTATCATCATAATGTTACGTTTAATATTAAATAATGAACTAAACATCAGATCGATAGAAATCAGCTATGTACTTTCAAGTACTTTCCACATTTAACAACGGATAATATCTATTAGGTGTTTTCTGGCTTTTTAAGCATTGTCCTTCTTTTATATTTCAATATCAAATAAAATCTATTAAAACTATAGATATACTATATTCAGTATTGATTATGTAGTAAGTTACACTGTTTCATTGTTGAAATTTAGAGTGACCAATTAAGACATGCAACTTTGTAAGACTAGCTGTGACCCGAGCACGTCCGTATGGAGTTGCATGTAAAAAATAGTTTACAATAACTTTATGTGGAGTGAATCAATTTTAATGAAACAAAGAAAAATGCTATTTGAGAATATGCTTTATGATTTCTTGATGAGATTTTAACGTGAACGCAGTACTTTAAAAGTAATGTGTTTTCAAACAACCAGACGGAACAACAAAAAAATAGACAGACAAAAAGTACAGGCACGTTAGATTTACATTTTTTTAATATGTATAGATCACGAATTTATAACGTAAAGCCAATAAAGGTTATACGATTGTGTAGGCTGAAGTTGCAATGACTCTGGTTTAAATAGGTACGACGGTAAAAAATCGGTTTAAAGTGGCTTATGGTAGTGAAAAACCAGGCTTAATAGGGTAAATTATATGGGAAATTTTTAGCAGTCGCTAACAATCATCTACTGAGTATATAAAATTCTTAAATAACCTCTACAGTATAAGAAAGTCCATAGCTTTTACATAATTTATTAACGTAATTCACAATCTATTGAAAATTAAACCAAAAAATAAATAGATTTAAAATTAAAGTCTTGTCCATAAATGCATCAAGATTAAAAAATATAATGAAAATAAATATATTTTTATCATAATATTTGATAAAATTCATTAGTTTATTTACAAAATAACTTACCTCTACTACAAAAAATGTAATAAATAAATAGTCGAAATCCTAAATTTTAGCTCTAAAATCACTAATTTCTTGTCTAAATGATGTATATTTTTTATTTTTATAACGGCCATTTTGTATTTTAATGCGCCATTTTTCTAACGTCACTCGAAATTCTGATGTTTGTACTGATTTGTTTTTTATTATTAAAAAGCATTCTATTATAATGTATTTATAATTTAGTTAAATAGATATGAATGATGCTGATATTTTTAAAGATGCACATGCTTTACTTATATTTCGATTAGTGGAAGACAATTTAATATTGGTTACTTATTTTATACACTTTTACTACAAGACAGTTGGCACTAATAGTGGGACCTTTGCCCCATAATTTATGAAAAGTAAGCGAGATATGTCAATATGACTGGTTTGAATCGTATACTTAATTACTACATAATCGATTTCTTTATCGATACAGGTAATTTTTCGGTTCCTCTGCGATGGGATTCGTGCATGTGCCGAGATATTTCATTTGGACCTTGCTTCTGAAAATAAAATGAATATAGAATTATTTCTTATTATTTCTTATTAATTGTGTTCTTTTCACAAGGAAAGACGCGTATGATTTTGTGACATTTTAAAATTTTAATTTATTATACGAAAACACAAATCGATACATTTTTTTTTATTGAAACAAAGTAATCGAATTCTAAGCGTAGTGTAATTATCAGTTTCCGTGGTGTAGCGGTTATCACATCTGCCTAACACGCAGAAGGCCCCCGGTTCGATCCCGGGCGGAAACATGTTTTGTAGTCCGGTGAAGCTGTTAAGACCTTGCTGGGTCAATAGCGTAGACACTTCGAAAAAAAAAGCGTAGTGTAATCCAAAAACAATGTCAACAATCGATAGAAAGACTTGAAAGTTAAATTTCAAAAATTACAGCGTGTGTTACAAAATCTGATAAATTTGAATAATAAAGAAATTATGTAACATAATAAAATCCTAAATTTAATCTAAATTGTATTCTTAACGTTTTACGTGGATTTAGTAGGTGGTAGAGCCACGCTGAAGCTATTACTGGCTTCAGTATAAATGGGTCGGCTCACCCGGGGTAGTACCACCCTTTCACAGAAAACCGACGTGAAGTAACAATGCTTGCATTGTTGCGTTTCGTTTGGTCAGTGAGTACGCCGGAGGCCCACCTCTCCTCACTTTCTCCCTCCCCTCTTCCCTTCCTCCCCCCATCCACCCCCCAGGCTGACAACGCACTTGCGACTCCCCTGGTGTTGCAAGTATCTATGGACGGTGGTGATCACTTAAAATCAAGTGACCAACCCGTTCGTTTGTCTCCTATGATAAAAAAAAATATTGTTGTAATATAATTTCATTTTTTTATATATACTGTTACAGCATTACAACAAAAAAATAAAAATAAATGTCTCTCTTTCTCTATTCATAGAAAATTAAAAATTTTAAAACTGAGACTAGTAGTACGAGTGATCTTTCCAGTACCAGGCAATTATAAACCGAGAGGTAGTAAATAGTAAACTCACCTAGACCGACAGTTCTCCATCTCGAGGAAGCACTTGTTTGAATAGGTCTTATTGTCTGTACCGCACACGGGATCGTATTCTGTTGGGCAAACGCGAGCACAGCCTGCGTATTGGAAGCGGGCCAAGCAGCGGTTCAATGGAACCACGAACACGTGTTTTCTGTACATAAACAATAAACCATATAATTTATGATATCCTAGTACTTGGATCAGAAATTTTATAGGTGAATTAAAAAAAAAAAAAACGAAAAAGGCAGCCATTTCCATGCTAATAAAGGTAACTGTTTAAGATCCTAATGGAGTTTTTGACGGGATCTTAGTCTGTCATGTAGTGGATTTTATATTTTTTGTTCATAATCTTTTGTTATTTGACTCTACATTTTGTAAATTTGGTGGTGTTTTACGTAATATAGTTAGTTAGTTTATTGTGCATAAGTGAATGGAAAATAATTCCACAGAGCATGAAATTCTGAGATGCCACAAAAACTCCCAGGAAGGTTCTAACAAGGGATCCACCATCTTGTTAGAACATTGACTCACACGACACAATATTGAAGTAATTGCACGACGCTTGTAATGATATTGACTACGCGACAATGACAGTAATAATCTGGAAGATTGATTGCCAAAAAAAAAGTTAAAAAAAAGATCCTAATGTAACACGGAGTACCAAAGTTAGTCACTATGACGGAGTTTCGAATAATTACTTTTGAAGTGAAAAGTTCTTTAGGCAGGTTAAGCGGCATTTTTGGCAAGACATCAATTTATAATTTCGCGTCATGACATGCCGGTAAGCGTGACCGATCGCATTGCGCTTGCGCAGCTTGCGTCAAACTATCCATCCATGCGAAGACTGTTGTCCGGTGAAGCTTTTAAGGTTTTACTAAGCCAATAGCGTAGTTTATGGAAAAAAAACCATATGTAGTATAGGAGCCCGTGTACATCTAACATTGATATTTTGTATTGAGATTGTCTTATCATATATTAATTGTAAAAAACTGTACAAAAATGCATATAAATGTTATTCGGAGTGCAAATATATATATTTAAATTATGTAAAATGTAAAAATAATATTTAAATTGTGGCTACAACATTCATAATCGTACAAAAATATCTTTCATTTTTCAACAATTCTGATGGTTCTTACCCGCAGTTTTCCTTCTTCATGAGGCACTCGTTCTTGTAGAACCTGTTGTCTGAGCCGCAGACGAAGGCTGGCGTGTCGGGGCATTCCTCGTTGCACAGCGCTGTGGTGCGGCAGTGGGATGCTGCCACCGGCACTACATGCTGTCCACATGTCAATCTTCGAAGCTCACATTCAGATCTGACAAATTAATCGGAGATATAAGTATTGCTTATCATTGCAGGTAGTTTATTCTCACCACAATCCGTTTGAAAGATAAAGCTTATCCACTTTTTTCTGTTTTACTTTTCTAGCATTTGCTATACATAAATACCAATTGTGCATACTAGCATGAAACTTTGACTAAATCAGCGCTCGTAATCTTAGAATCTTAGAATCCAGCAACAAGCTCGCAAACAAAATATAGGGACGCAGGAAGAATCTTATTTATTTTATAATTTTTTTTTTGCCTACCAATCTTTTAGATCACTGCCATTATTCAGTGGGAAATAATCTTACAAGTTTCTTACGATAATTTCAATGTTCTAACAAGATGGTGGACGCCATGTTAGAACTTACCATGGAGTTTTTGTGACATATTCATGGAACTCAGTTTTGTTGACCTTAAATAAATAAATCTCAGAATTCATGCCCCGTGGTATTATTTCCCATCCACTTCACTTGTGCACAATAACCGAACCATATTGTGTAGAATACCACCAATATTATAGAATATATAATAAAGCAACATAAGATTATGAATATAATATAAATATGCCACCACATGGCAGTCTAAGAGTCCGACAAAAGCGCCACATTTTTTTTAATATTTATTAACTTGTGAGACACTTGATCCTGATCTACTAAATACTTCTAGTCATTATTTTAGTAGCTAGCCTATGCAGGACCGTATTTAGGGGTCGAAAAAATTGCTTCAGTCGCTCCTAGAATATAATTACGTTTTTTACCAGATTATAACACTTATGCTAAAAGGCAATAAGGTTCGAATTTACGAATCTCGAACTATATTTAAATGACACAGTTGCCTTAAGGCCTACCGATGATTCAATAACAAAAATGTGACTATAAAACTTACTTATAAACATTTCCATCAGAACCACAAACTGGTTTTTCTATCGCATTTTCACAACTCTCAGGGCAGTCGATTTCAAGTCGCGGCAGAAGTGTACAGTTACCGAAGTGGGCTAGCTGAACTCCTTTTCTGTAAGTAATTAAATTCGAGTTAAAAATAATTGTACCGTGATGAACTGTGTAATGTAATGGAGTGTCATGAAGTTTCTCCACGATGAACTCCCAGTCTTCATGAAAATTGGCATTTATGGATAGTTTGGTCTGACTAGAGAAATAGGATAATTTATATTTATAATTTTTTTTTTCAGCTTTATTTTTGGAAATCAATCTTTCAGGTTATTACTGCCATTGTCACGTAGTCAATAATATTACAAGCGTCGTACGATTACTTCAATATTATGCGTCGTGTGAATCAATATTCTAACAAGATGGTAGATCCGTTTTTAGAACTTTCCAGGGAGTTTTTGTGGCATCTCTGAATTTCGTGCTCCGTGGTATTATTTTCCATTCACTTCACTTATGCACGATAAACTAACTATATTGCGTAAAACATTACCAAAGTTACAAAATATAGAGTCAAATAACACAAGATAATGAATAAAATATAAAATCCACCACATGACAGACTAAAATCCCGCCAAAAACTCCCATATTTTTAATTAATGCACTCAATATTTTTTAAATTCAAATTAAGTTATTGTCATTGTAATCTCATCAGTCTCGAACAGATGGCGCTTTAAATTAGTTGACGAAAAACTGCAAGACCGCTATTATAGACGTCTCATAAATGATGCTAAGCTTTAATTTTGAATTTATTTTCAGATTTTAATTTAACCCTTTTTTTATTCGTATTACAATCGACTCGAAACCGCGATTATTTGCCGTTATCGACAAAGTAACAATCCGCGAGCCGTAACCTTTATTTGTCACAAACATTTTAAATGGCTCCACTTCGGAGGCCTCGAGTGCAAAGGGTTAATATTCCGTTCTTTACTTGACAGTTTTTAGGCATCAGCCCATAACACCAAAAAGTTTATCATAATTTTAATTCAACATGTAACTGAGCTATAGCCATTAGGTATATAAATAGTAGGAAGTCAGATATTTATAATTAGGAGTCCATAATTTACTACAAAAATTTTATAATAAGTAAGAAGTTACTTACAGGCAAGTGGCGACTTTCAAATGGCAAGGGTTTGTATACACGTTAGCATCGGTACCACAGATCGGGTCCAAATCATTGGAACACTTCACCTTCATGCATTTGTTCATCTTCGAATGACATTTCTCCATGTCGACCTTCTTGACAATCTTTCTGTTGTTGATACTGGAAAAATTAAATACATTTTTCATCGAAATAAAGATAATATAATTCAAATATTATAAGAATGACTGAGAGAAGCTTCCGTGAAAAATCAAAGGTATTCTGTATACACTTTATCTTCCTTATATAAATGTAGATGGAATATAATATTCTATAGTCCAGGTTGGGATTAGGTAATCTTAAATATATAGAAACACTTTAATGATGTTTGTCCGCGATGAACTCCCAAAACTACTCAATCGATCTTCATGAAAGTTGGCATTCATATAATCTATACATATAATAAAAATGAAGTGTCTGTATGTAACAGCAAAATAAAATTTTTTCATTGATTAGGTACAAAAGTATACACGCTTCTGATAACAAAAATGCAATTTTTTAAATTTTTGTCGGTCTGTCTGTCTGTCTGTCTGTTTGTTCCGGGTAATCTCTGAAATGGCTGAACGGATTTTGACGGGAATTTCATTTGCAGATAGCTGAAGTTACAGCTATCTGACTAGCTGAGACTAGCTAGAGACTAGCTGTTAACCGTGGCTTTGCCAGCAATGCTATCTCCAAAACAGTTAGACTGATCTTAGCAAAACTTCATTGTCAGATAGCTGACCTTATAAAAAATAATTTAAGCAATTTTTATTTATACTAGCTGGTATACGTGGCTTTCCTCGCAGTACTATCTAGCACACAAAATCATAATTATAATGACAAAGTAATGTAAATGTATATCTTTATGATAATATTTTAAGTTACTGTTTCATTAGTTCCTCACACAGTGTGAGCATGAAGACAGTTACATGGTGGGTTAAAATCCCTTATATGTAGCTGATGATAAACCTGGTACTAGGTACATTGTTAGTATTTATATATATTCTATACATTACATGCTACTATAAGTGACGTGCGTGTCGTACTTAGAATTGTTTTAAAGAGCATTTCTATAATTGTACATAGTATCACAAGTTTATAATTCTTTAATGCAATAAAAAAAAGCGTGCGAAAACGCGGATACAGCTATAAATATAAATATATATTTGGATAATCTTCGAAAATGATAAAGCAGTAGGATAACATACATAATAAAGAGGTTAGTAACAACTCACCCACAGTTCAGCATTCTCATTTCGCACTCGTTCCTGTAAATGTTTTCATCGGAGCCGCAAACCAACTTC
Organism: Antheraea mylitta; assembly: GCA_014332785.1. Lineage (NCBI taxonomy): Eukaryota > Metazoa > Arthropoda > Insecta > Lepidoptera > Saturniidae > Antheraea > Antheraea mylitta. The sequence continues at coordinate 265,653 of JACEII010000121.1, read as the reverse complement.
TCCTTCTGATCTGAACAGTCCGTGGGACACGATTCGCCGCCTGATGTTCTCTCTTGTGACACGCAGAACGCCATTGGTACTTCGAACACGTGTTTTCTGAGAAATTCAATGTTTTTATGAATTCCTGGTACTTAAACATATTGTATAGCATACACTACACTGGGTTGTCTTCCGAACCGGGTAGTGGTAATTTTGATGTTCTTAAGCGTCTGATCACTTAAAAATTTTAGGGAGTTTTGTGACATCTCATAAATAATATAGAAGTCTTGCTCTGTGTTATTTTACCTACTAAGATTTATTACATGATAAAGGATGACATAGCTCAAGATTCTAAATAAAAATTAGATGACACTACGTGACATACTAAGATAACGCTAAAAATTCTAATTGGTACTTTTTTTTGGAACTGACTTCAATATTTGTCTGACAGGCTTTTACAGCTCCATGGATTACTAAGACATTCAGTCGACTTTATTTAACAACCAACAAGGGTGCACAGCTCTGCTTAGGCTGTTGCCTTGTTAAGCAACATCGCGCACTTAAGCTAAACTATGCTAAATCTAATACCTTTAACCGAGCAATACTTGTATATATTTATATTTTTATATATTCAGGATCTTGGAAACCACGTCATCTATTTCCATGAAACTTATTATGTAGGTAGTTTCGGGGAACGATTAATTGTTTAGCTATAATTTATTCATAGAAAACTTTTTTAACTAAGATTTCAGGCAATGAAAATATATAGCTAGAATATGTAGGTAAATTTCGCCGCAGCGGTCAAAACAAAAATAACTCAAAGGGAAAGCGGTTGCCTCGAAAATCCATGTAATCCCAGTTCGAATCTGAGTGACAGCAAAAGAGATATCTTTTTTTTAATTTTTTTTTGTGATAAAATGCTAATTTTGTGAGTCAAACCTAAAAGTTTATTTTAATTAAAAATGTTTTTTAAAGAACCGAGCTAGGCTCGGTCGCCCAGGTACTATTTATACATATAGGAATTAGTGATATACACATGTGTATCAAGCATCAATTTGGTACGCTTTTAGTCGGTGCTAAAAAGTCGTCCTTGCTTAGATTACAATACCACACAGTAATATATTCAAGTATCTGTAATCTATAGTCGTTTAGGTGTTAATTATAGAACATTCTATTAAACAAAAAAAAATCACTTCTAGGTTTATTAACCTCTTGTCCAATTGTTTTTGTTCTGAAAAGAGTAGGAAAATGTTTATTCATGACAAACCCGCAGTTTGTAGCCTTCATTCTGCAAGCATTCGCGTATAGTTTCCCATCAGAACCGCAAGTCGGTCTGGCAACTCGCCAGCAGGACTCACGGCAGTGACGCGTCGTCTGACAATGCTTCTTGCTTGTTCGGACCACACCTTGGCTGGAAATATTAAACAAAAAAATTGGCGATAATTTTACTAATATGCTGAAGGATGTCATTAAAATTGAAGTGTATATTGTTTGTCAGGGATGTTCTTCGAGACGGCATATTTTTGAATATTACTGTCGGATAGAGAAATGTTATTATGAGATTGTCTAGGTTATATCATAACGTTTTTCAACAAGCTATTAGCAATAAAAATAAACTTTAACTGTGGCAACGTTGTTACATTATAGAGATTTTTTTGTTTGATTTTTAGTAACCAATCCTCTAGTAGATTTACAACTGCCATCGTTGAATATATAAAATCCATTACATGACACCCAAGATCCCGCCAAAAACTCTACTGAAAAGGTTTATAGAGTTTATATAGTAATAAAAAAAAGTATAATTAAACATTAAAGAACAAAATACCAGGACATAATAACGAATGACAGGTTACCCGCAAGTAAGCAGCTTCATTTGACACGTGCTCTTGTAAACATTTCCGTCAGAACCGCAGATTGGACCGTCCAACGGCGCCTGGGAGCAATCGACCGGGCAATTTTCACGATGAGCGCTAATGTTGTTGCACGCGCCCAAGTGAGACAGACTGATGCCGAGTCTGTAAGAAAGACAGAGTTGAGACGTGGAAGGTTTATAAGCTTTTTTGTTATAAATATGGAACGAAATTCCTGAAATAACTGGGTAGTATACACAAATATTATAACTAAAAAGCTGTTGATACGTTATAAGTGCTTCGATAGCGCATTGTTAAAACTTGGCTAACTAGCTTATTTTTGACGTCTGCCCCGTCAATCCGTCCGTATGTAGGCAATATATAACTATTTCTTTTTCACCACCGTTATTGAGAATATGACATCACACTTCCACATTGTATCTAAGACAGTGTAGCGTTACAGTATTACTTTACGCATGTGTGCGTTGTCGTGCCATTTGATTTCTCAAAATATCATGTAGGTAACGTATGTACATTTTTTTTCGAACTGACTGCTCTATTGACCCATCAAGGTCTTAACAGCTTCACCGGACTACTAAAGCGAGCGCTTGCGGTACTCAGCCGATTCTATTTGGGCAACTAGCTCAAGGGTGCACGGCATACCTCGACTTGGGCTGTTGCCTGAGACGTATCTACATCTTTTTACCTATAGTATTATTTAATATACAGCATAGTAAATATACCAAAATGTCAAGTGAAATGTACATTACAGTTACATAGGAAGATTTTGATATTGTGTGCTGACCTACCGTATTCTTGTTAAAGCTTGGTTATAAACGATAAAAAATCGAATTTTATAAAGTGACAACTTTTTTAGCCACGTTGAACGGTATTATTTTGGCAGAAGATAAATTTATAATATCGCGTCATGACATATTAGTAAGCGTGACTGATCGTAATGCGCTGGTGTGGAAGTGGTAAATATTAGTTTTTGATATTATTTTAATATATATTGACAATGTTAAAAATACCCAACACAGTATAATTTTTAAAAGAGCGCGATAGCCATTATCATCTTACAGAAAGTAATGTGCAATACATTTCAAAGTTTCTCTCTCTGTATTTGTATATATTTCGAGTACATTAAGAATATACTATCTCATTCTCGCACAACCTAAAGCCTATATACACATTTATAGCTATCTCTTTTTCGTTACACATTTTCGTTTCGTAAGAACTATTTCATATTGTCCAAAAATAAGTTATACATCAAAAATGTATGAAAATAATGGATTAACTACATCGAAATACTTGCCGTCTCTTCTCGAGGATTGAAATATTTTCGGTATTCGTTATAGTGTTTTGACGTGCGTAAATATCTTCTAAGGGCTTTTTAATAGAATATTTTTGATTTCGATGAATCAATGTCTAATAAAGGGAGATAATACCTTACCTACAAACTTCCACCTGCAGCATGCATCTATTCAAATATGTCCTGCCATTGGTTCCACAGACAGGATCCTTTTCGGATGTACAGCGGTGGTCGCATTTAGATCCTTGAGCTCGGGAACATAAGCTCTGGTCTTGAGAAAGCCTTACACCTGGAAATGTTAACAATTGTAAGATACAAGTATATTTTTTTATTTAGGTGCCGCTTTTAACCTGTTCACTTATTATCTCCTGGTACTTCATTTGCGAGTTAGTTAAATAGTTGTACTTCAAACGTCTAGCTTATTTTTTTTCTAACGTAATTATGTAACTAGGTTCGATCCCTCGGTAGGGAGCCCTTGAGTGCGTTGCTTGCGCGATACGGTGACACACAAATATACATCACTGCTACAACACTACACGATCACCCCCACACACGTGCACGCCTACACGCTTACACATGAAAGTGGAAGGGTTTACTTTTTTTTTTCCTTATCGAACTGAAAAACTCAATTTTCCGATAATAAATATATGGAGGAGTTGTTGAGGCGTGTATGCTTGGTACACATATACGTTTCAACAACTCATACATATATGAATAGTTACCTAGGTTATCTAAGATAGGTCGCGATTTTGCATGCAACAGGCAACAGCCAAGCCGAGGTGTGCCGTGCACCCTTGGGCTGGTTGCCAAAATAAAGTCGGCTGATTGCCTTAAGCGCTCGCCTTAGTAGTCCGGTGAAGCTGTTAAGACCTGGTTGGGTCAATAGCGTAGTCACTTCGAAAAAAAAAAATGTCAGGAGGGATTGTCTGTTTTTTTATAAGACACGCCCTTTCACGCGCGATTGGAGTGTGAAGGACTGAAGACGGGAAATCACCTATGCGAATTCACAAGTGATAATTTTTTTAGCAACCAACCTTATTACTGCCGTTGTAATAAGGTAGGTAAAGTAATAAATATTACAAGTTTCTTGCAATTATTTCATGGTTTTAACAAGATGGCGGCCATTTTATACATTCCAGGGAATTTTTGTGGCAAAATCTACGTTTTGTGCTATTATTTCCCATCCGCTTCATTTGTGCACAATAATTAAACTCTATTACGTAAAATACCAATTATATTACAAAATTTAGAGCCGAATAACACAACATCATGGATAAAATATAAAAACCACTACATGACATTGCAAGATCCAGGCCAAATGTATAAGTGATTGTTTTTGTTTGCCTTTACACGCGTACTCTTTCCTACGCGAAAACATTTTCCCGCGGGAAAGAGTGTGTCGTGTAAAAAAAACTATTGTAGTCAAAGTTTAAACCAAATATTGCAAAATTATAATACTTTTGTTACCTTTTCCGCAAGTCTTTTTCCTCATTTCACAGAGAGACGGGTAAATGTACCCATCAGTAGCGCACACAGGCTCTCCTTGCAAGGCCGGGCCACATATCCTGGGGCAGGTGGCGTCGCGAGCAGCATCGCACCACGACGAAACTGAAAGCGTATATTATTTAATTAATAAAAAATAATTATCATGTGATTTTTTTATATGAAAAGAGGAAAACGAACTGGTGGGTCACGTAATGTTAAATGATCACCACCGTCCATAGACACTAGCGACATCAGGGAAGTCGCAAGTACGTTGCCAGCCTGTATATGGGAGAGGTGGGAGGGAAAAAAAGGGATAGGAGGAAAGAGGAAGGGAGGTGGACCTCCCGCGCTCTTATTGATCGAACGAAACACAACAATGGAAGCACTGTTATTTCACGTCGGTTTCTGTGAGAGGGGTGGTACTACCCCGGACGAGCCGACCCATTCATGCTGAAACCAGTATAAGCTTCTTGATTGTTTTGAAAGATATTAAAAAACAAATTGATAATATAGTTACTACTTAAGCACGAATTTTAATCAATAAACTGCCTACATAAAGCATTTAACTAGATTTTTAAATATCAAGATATACATAAGAAACACAGTCATGCAATCTCTCACGCTTGTCTCATTCAGATCACTCATGTGGCTAATTGCCGACTTTATCTTCAGAACCTATAGTCATTTGTCGATGTGTTCCGGCAGGTGTGCTTCAGAGCCAGTTTTTATTCCACCCTTGCTATATCATTCAACGGAATAATTAAGCTCTGTACTTATTTTAATTCTTAAAGTTAAGTAACGGAGAACGTAGTATAAACATAGGGAATTAGAACGACGAAATTTAGCATTCAAGTTCCTTGTCAATATCTATACTAATATTATAAAGAGGTAAAGTTTGTGAGTTTGTGAGTTTGTGACGTTGTGATGTTGTGACGTTGTAGGGGGTAATCTCAGGAACTACTGGTCCGATTTGAATAATTCTTTCAGTGTTATATAGCTCATTCATCGAGAATGGTTATAGGCTATATATCATCACGCTAAGACCAATAAGAGCCGAGCACAAATGAAAAATGTTTCAAAATCGGGATGTTTTTTACTTTTGAGAACGTGAACGAAGTCGCGGGCAGAGGCTAGTAGGTAATAATTGAAAAAAAAAAATTGGGAAACCCATAGCCTAATTGGATAGTCCCGATTGAAATCAGAATTTTGAATTGAATTCAGAAATTTAAATTTAAGTGCTTGTTGTTTCTACAGATTTAATTACGAAACAGTTTTGATAAGGCTTTCATTAGTAAATAGTTTCACGGTATAAACTAGACTGTAAATCAATACCTATACTTTGCCATAGGGAGTTAGTAGTAGCGAATAAAATGAACAGAGCTAAGTTAGGAACTGTAAAAGTGTTTAGGTTTTAAATACGGAGAGAAAATTAATTATGAACAGTACAATTTTCACGAAGACGTAATATTGCGTACCAATCAATATGAAATATAATTATATTGCTATACTACATGTCATCATAAACGTCAAAACGGCCGTCATAGAGTAGTAGTAATAATATGCGTCCAATAGGACAGGCGAAGGAATTAATCCATACTGCCAATTCTAAAGTAGGTAATCTACAGGCGATAGATGCGAGGGCGTCTATTGCCGCAAAGGAGTACCCGTGTACGAGAAGCATGACTTGTCGCAGCTTTGGTATATAGTAGAAGAGAGAGGAATGGCCTCTCTCTTGAGACAAGGGTCTCCGTCCCGTTCATCTATGGAGGACCAAAGCGTGTGGTCGGGGGGTGGAGCATGCTAAACGTGAGACCAAACCCTGATTCACAATCGCGCAAGGAGGCAGAGTGGCCGATAGGAGTCCGGCATAACCCTTGCGCTGCCCCAGGCGGCACGGGGGTATCGAATGTAAAATTATCCACTCTTAAATAAAAAATAAAAAAGGTAGCTATTATGTATTCTTTAGACAGTTTTCTTCTATGTCCAAGTTAATGTAAAGACATAAGCGCCAAATCTTCTATATAATATTTCAGACATTTTTTATCTACTTAATCTTCGAGTAATCGTAAAACAAAATTGTTTAAATACCTGTTGGCGACGCACACGTTAAGTAGCGCACACATTAGCTTACACGTA
>JACEII010000121.1:247561-258881 GCA_014332785.1 Antheraea mylitta | reverse complement strand
GTGTCGCCGTTCATATATAGATATTTGACAGGGCGGCGGCCCCAATAATACCTACAAGCGTGGAGTTGATCAAGTCAAAGATTAACAGAACAAGTTAGAAGATCGATATTCATATAAATGTTCCAACAAAATGGTGGCTTCCTTGTTTGAACTTTCTAGGGAATTTTTGGGGCATCTTAGAATTCATTCTCCGTGGTATTATTTTCAATTCACTCATGCACAATAAACGAACCATATTACATAAAACACCACCAATTTTATACAATACAGAGTCGAGTAACACAAGGTTATGAATAAAATATAAAATCCACTACATGACAGACCGAAATCCCGCCAAAAACTCATAGCGTGTCGCTACTATTACAGTCTTTTACAATGACAAATCCCCCCATGTTTAATATGCCACCGCCGTTCCATAAGTTTAACGCACTAATGTTTTCAATATAAAAGCGCTGATAGTAAAAACCATATATTATAGTTTATAAACAACATCTCAATACTGCAGTAGATAGATAAAGTGTTACTGTATAAAATAGACAAAATTGTAAAATACAAAAGATATCACAACTACGTAAATACGCGGTGGCAGATAAGAATTTGCGAACATGCCACAAAGTTGGGCCACTAAACATTCCTTCAAACTGCGTATAGTTGCAAAAATAAGTAAATAATGTGTAATATTTTATTGATACGTGAATGCTTATTTATTTTATATTTAACCGGCAAACATTTCATCTGCCATCAGTAAGAACTAATATAGGCCAGTATTGCCCTTTGTATCGCATGCTATCTTTTTATAATAATTTACGTTTCAAATTCGACATCTTTTTTGTGTTTCTTTGGCATTAACTAGAAAAAAAGATTATGTAAATATTTAATTTAATTCTTCTTTGTTTTAGTAATATGTCTCTGTTTTCTTATTTTATACATGCCGTGTTCATATTTAGCAAAGTTCGTGTCCATTTCTGTTCATATAACTCACTTTTGTGGGCCTTAAATAAATGAATAATTACTAACAGCTGCCAGCACCTTCACCCGTCTTTGTATCTTTATTATTTATGAAACCATGTTTGAGGAACTGTAAAAGTTTACGAAATGTATTTCGCAATAGCTCTCAAATTGCATGATTTTTCAATTTTTTCTTTACATATATTCTAGTACTTTGGTTAATTTAAAAAATATATGTAGTCTATATATCATTCTGATTTGTAAGCTACATTACTTTAAAAGTTTTATCAAAACCCGTTCAGTAGGTTTTGTGTGAACGAGTACAAATGTCCATCAATCCTAGCATACTTTCTTGTTTCTATTATAATATTAATATGGTGTAAGAAGATAAAATCTGACTGAACACGTCATTTATCTAAATGACCCTGGATGTTTTTGTATCAAAATTAACTTTGCCATGCCTATCTACCAATACTTCTTCGAGAACTTAAATATACATGGTATAATAAATGGATTTTTTTTACTATATATTTGTTTACATTTGAGATATTAACTCAGTTTTGACGTGACAACGTCTTATAAATTGGTTTGCCGGGTGACACTTCAAGAAACTGCGTTACGCTCCGCTCACGTTATGCGCTCACAATGAGAGCGAGTGAGAGGCACGCGTCCCTTCCACTCGGGCATGGTTAGCCCGCCTAAGAGCGAGAGAGACTACTATACGAAAATTATTTTACCACTCAAAGTCGTTGTCACGTAAAACTTTCGCCCGTATACCGACTTTACAGGCAACCAATTTTTTTTAATTGCCAGCTGTGCTTAAAGTATTAAATCGTTTAAAAAATATATATTTCATATAAAAAAATTGAGGAATGAAGCAATTTTGTTTGCGTATCATTATTTTTAAATACCTATATCAGTATGAATTCTTGCAGATACAAGTAACTAGTTCTACTATTTAAAACTTTGAAACAAAAAAGAATTAATTATTTATTAATAATTAAATAAAAAAGCTTTATTTTACGTTACTTATCTTTTCAATTTATTAAATATGTATTATTTGTAAGAGTGATCATTAACTAGCTATTAACATGTTAATCATTATCAAGATAACCATCAAAGTGTACCTTCTGAGTATTATGAACATGTATCTCAAAGTACTTTTAATAAAAACATTTTCTTTTATTTCACCTACTTTACTACTACTTGTAACGTGAAAAATACCTTCAAGTTTAATAAGATTTCTCTTTAAATGAACCAAATAAAATTTTAAATGGTTCTTTTTAATTTATACAATTACCAGGGTATCAGCGTTGAGCGAAAGTTAAACGTACTACATGTTGTGGTAATTGAAAAATTTCACTTAATGAAAATAAACACAAATAAAATGTGAAACGTAAATTAGCTTTCGTAGTGGACGTAGCGTGTTCAATGGCCACACTTTCTGTTAGATAACGTCCGTAGGTGAACAACGACGCGACTAGGAAACTCCATTAACACCAGCAGCGGATACCAACAACAAACGCATTTATCTCATATAGATAGTACTGGTGTATAGTTAAGTGCTTCACTATTTTATTACAAAACTAGCTGTGCCCGTGACTACGATTGCGTAGTATTTAATGTAAAAAAAAGTAACGAATAAAATCATCTAAATGTTTTAAGTCAATTTACATATCTAATTTTCTCTCGTACTTAAGTCGCGTCGTTATTAAAATTACAATAACTTTTGATAGAGTGAACCGATTTTAATGAAGCTAAGACTAAGTGTTACTCGAGGATATGCGTTATTTTTTTTTTGTTGAAGTTTCATTATTAATGCAGTATTTTAGCAGTAATGCGTGTTCAAACAAACAGACAGACTTCTCAAATACATTTTTTTGCAGAAATCTTAAAAGTACAGACGCGTTGGAATTACATTGTTATTATATGTATAGATAGTTAATGTTACAGGCGATTAAGTGAATATATACTCATATGATTAATTATTAACTGCAATACGATTTTCCAATCAAAATAAACTGTTTGTTGCCTTATATCTTTTCTTTATTTATTATATAATGTAAGTCAACTACTTATATGTTTAATGAGGTTAAAATTTACAGTGAAGGAAAGAATCATGATAAAATGGTTGTAGTTTTTCTAATCTCGTCCGGATAGTTGCCATTCTCGAAATATATCTATAGATCAGTTCTGACTATTGACAATTGTAGCATCATCATTTAACAACGCGTCAGATTTTAGTCAAGCTTTAAAACTATAAAAAAGTTTTAAAACCGAATCTAATATTAGAAACGTAAACATGACTTTTGTTTGTTTGTTTTTTATTACGCTTGCAGGTCTGCCTTTCTAGTCTTTTCAGGTCTTTTCATACACATTATCTTACTATACTTAAACTACAGTACCTGGATAATCGAGCGTAGCTCGGTTCTTTAAAACATTTTGCCTCATAAAATTAACATCTTTTAACAAAAAAAAAAGATTGTGGTGTCGTGGGACACCAGGTAGGAACGAAGTTCCTTCACCTAATGTAGAATCGACACAATTTGCAAAAAAAAATCGTGCTCAATTTTATGTAATCGTAATTCAAATTATTAATTAAAATAACAAAATATGTCTCTTTATTTTTGTTTGACAACATAAAATTACATAGAAATAGAAATAATTACAAAAAAGGAGAAAGAGATAGGTTTTTTTTTTTGATCTGACTACGCTATTGACCCAGCAAGGTCTTAAGTGTCTTAACAGCTTCACCGGACTACGAAAAAGAAAGGTATTATACACTACTCGCTTGTGTATACGACTGTCGCGCCTGCGCATGTCTTTATTCCACACACTTTTCGTTACGGTTTTCACATTTTTTTCAGTTCGGTCGTGCAGCAAAATCCCTATCTCCTTCAAGCCTGCCGTAAGGAACTTCGTTCCAAAAATATATCTCTTCTGCTATCACTCGGATTCGAACTGGGGTTACACGGATTTTCGAAGTAACCGATTTCCATCTGAGCTATTTTAGTTTTGACAGCACCGGCGAAATGTATATTCTATGTATATTTTTTCATTGCCTGAAGAATCAGTTAAAAGTTTTATATGAATGAAATCTAGCTAGATCGATTTATCGTCCCCGAAACTACCTACATACTAAATTTCACGGAAATAGATGATGCCGTTTCCGAGATCTTAAATATATAAAAATATAATAATTCTTACTATTATAATATTAGTAGAAATATAGATATTTAATAGTAAAAAAATATACTCTTTAAGAGATATGCATTTTTGGTACGACATGTTGTATTTTACGCTCACATCGTTTTACGTCTGAGCCATTCAGTTTACTGCAAGTAAAAGGTAATCAAATTACATTAAAAGTCACCATTAACATAAAATTCAACGCATAAACAGAGAATAAATAAAATCCGTTAATAATTTTCATAATCAATAACAATTTAAAACCAAGGATATATAACAAAACTAGGTGTGCCTGTGATTCCGTCCACGAGAAACCTAATGTAAAAAATACAGTGACTTATAAAAATCATAGATGAATTAAACCCATTTACTTATCTACTTTTCTCTCGTACTTAAGTCGCGTCGTCATTAAAATTACAATAACTTTTGATAGAGTGAACCGATTTTAATGAAACCAAAACTAAATGTTACTCAAGGATATGCTTTATGATTCTCTTGGTTTTATCGTAAATTCAGTATTGTAGCAATAATGCGTATTCAAACAAATGGGTAAACCAACAGATAGACATTTGTAAAAATTATTAAAACAATATTTTTCACAAAAATATGAAAGTTACCTTACATTTACATTCTTATTATGTATAGATTACATTGTATACTAATGACTAATTATTTTGTATGTCCGTATACTGAATCATATAAAGAATTTATTGATATTTTCAATAACTTTAATCTTGCTTCCTTAACAGGGAAAAAATCGTCGTAAAGGTGAGCATACAAAAAGCAACTGGTATCTGAATAAAGCGCCATCTTTTGACTTCTCTATGAACTGTATTTTGTCCAAAACAGGGTTTAACACCATACAACAAGTTTTTGGCGGGATTTTAGTCTGTCATGTAGTGGATTTTATATTTTATTCATAATCTTGTGTTAGTTGACTCTATATTGAATTTGGTGGTGTTTTACGTAATATAGTTAGTTTATTGTGCATAAGTGAAATGAATGGAAAATAATACCACGGAACATGAAATTCTGAGATGCCACAAAAACTCCCTGGAAGGTTCTAGCAAGGGATCCACCATCTTGTTAGAATAATTATTCACACGATGCTTAATATTGAAATGATCGCACGACGTTTGTGATATTATTGACTACGTGACAATGGCAGTAATAATCGGAAAGATTGATTAGTAGGAAACATAAGCTTAAAAAAATAACTGATTTATTAAAAAAAACTTTGCAAAATAACGAATTATGTATTAAATTATTTTATCACGTCTTCGAGCTATTTTTTATTAAATCATGAAATTTACAATTCACGATATCGTTTTTTCTTAAACTGACTACACAGTTCAGCGTACTACTAAGGCGAACGGTTAAGGCACTCAGGCGATTTTATTTTGATAACTAGATCAAGGGTGCACGGCACACCTCGGCTTGGGCTATTGCCTAGCTCATAAAATTCGCGACCTATCTGTGCTAACCTAAGCTAAGCTACATATTCACACCTGTATGAGTTATTGAAACATATGTGTATCAAGCATACATACCCCAACAACACTTATATGTATTTCGTGTCGAATCATTTTTCTAAACAACTTTACGACGTCGTGAAATAAAATAGAGTAATAAAAAACATGATACTGATCTTAAAAAATCACTTAACATCAGTTCGTATGGCTCTGATATAAAAAAAAAAACTATCAATTACCCAGAATTGGGGGGTGTAAGGGGTGTCGAGTAACATCTTAAGACTTGAGACACCCAAGCCAACCTCACCTGCACGTGGTGCACCCTGCTGATCAACGAACGAGGCAATGGCGATAGCGGCGTGGTAGGGTTTTACAGCCCGACTGGGTCGCAACCATCATGTACATGCGCGTCGTGTTTCGGGATCAGCCTGTGCATATCCAGTACCAGGTGACTTTCGTCATTATGGCCGGCATGACAGCGGCGACCGACGATGGATGATCTGTCTCTCTGTGGTCGCCACTGTTTTTGGATTGTACTATGCTTACCATCAGGTATAGTGCAGTCACTTTATCGTGCTACAATAATAAAAAAAAAAGAATACAACGACAAATGTTCAGCTATTAAAAATCATGTCATCAGCGAGCTGTCCTCATACCCTGTATGGCCTTTTAGAATTACATTAAGTTAATGACACATACGGGATGTAAATGAGACATTAAATTACGAAAACAGGTATACAAGTTGCCAATTTTTAATGCATTTTTTGTACATACACATGTTTTAGTTTAAATAATACCATTGAGGACCATAATTATGCCATATCCGGTTAATTAAATTAAAAGCTCTGTTTTAATTGATATTCTATTAACGTATAGTTTTTTTTATATTTATTATTTAGGGACTTACGTCCATAAAGAACATGTCAGTCCCATCGTGCCGTAATGTTACCTTATTCACGAAATAGAATTAGACACAAACTTCCATAGAATCTTGGCTTCCTCACTTGCAGGGGCACACAAGTTTCTATGGAAGCAACCCTGATCTAATATATTAAGCTGTAACTGTTCGATAACAGCTCCTCGTTGTGATTTATTCCGGTCACATTCCATCAACAAGTGTTGCAAGTCTTCTATCGATCCACAAGTTAAGCAATTGGGTGAAAAAGTTTTTCTCGTAAGAAAAAACGAATAGTTGGTTACATACTACTATATTTCATGAATGGATCCCAATGCAAGCATTGTTACTTCACGTCGGTTTTGGGAGGGTGTCAGTACCCCGGTCGAGCCGACCCATTTATACTAAAGCCAGTAATAGCTTCAGCGTGGCTCTACCACCTATATATTAACACCTGTATATTGTTAACATTGTTAATAAATGTGTTATATTCAAATATCACAAAATAATACTGAAAATTATTGTTTACTGCCTCCATAGTGTTTCATCTTGTTCTCTTAATAATTGATTAGAATACAATTTCACTTCCACCACGTTTGAGCTACATACAACTTTTTTTATATAAAGTCAAAGGTTTCAGGAAATACACTTAATAAATTTGGTCGAAAAAGACCTTTATGTTTTTCTTTGTAGGTATAGATAGGTTTTACATTAAAATTAATATCATTCGTAAGTACCCGCGACGTCATTTACATTAAATTAGAGTATAAAACTTAATAACAATAAAATACAGTATCGCCATCTAACGGAAGATGATGATAAAAATGCCTACTGATTACATTTAATAAGTATTCTTGATTTTTTGGCGGGATCTCAGTCTGTCAAGTAGTAGATTTTATATTTTAATCATAACCTTGTGTTATTTGACTCGATATTGTTAATATTATTCGTGGTATTTTACGTAATATAATTCGATTATTGTACACAAGTATAGTGGATGGAAAATAATACCAAAGCACAAATTCTGATATGCCAGAAAAACTCTTTGTAGGTGGTATAGCCACGCTGAAGCTACTACTGATTTCAGCATAAACGGATCAGCTCACCCGGGGTAGTATCCCCCTCACAAAAAACTGACGTCAAGTGACAGTGCTTGCATTGTTACGTTTCGTTCGGTCAGTTAAAGCGCCAGAGGCCCACAACCCCTCTCCCACCTCCTTTCCCCCTCTCCCACAAATACAAGTTGGCAACGCACTTGCAACTCCCCTGGTGTTGCTTATGTCTATGGACGGCGGTGATCACTTAAAATCAGGTGACCCGCCTTTTGCCTCCTATGCTATAAAAAGAAAGTTGTAACAAGCGAGCCACATTTTTTTAACATTTAAATTATTACACGATCATTGTAATATTTTTCTGCTCAACAATGACGGTACTAATCTAGAAAAACGTTTACCAAAACTTAAAGTAAACAAGGTATTTCTCAATAAAATACATCTCTGCTAATCTCTTGAAGGCTAAGTTTGAAGATACTTCTTAAAAAAAACATAAAACATGTATGCGTAAATTGCATACAGCCAACGTTCGTAACTACCAGGAAAAGATAAGTTCAAAGATGTTAATCGTCGTGTGGTTGTTGGTCTTGTGTTCAAAGGACATTGACACCGCTCGGTTAAGATTTACGACCGTACAGTTAAACGGGTCAAGAATTTTAATATTGTACAGTCAGCCGGTCGCGTGTCGCCCTTGAAGTGTCTATGGAATTGGGTCACATCCCTATTGTATAGTCTAGGGGCTCCTTTGTTGCATCTGGTATGCAGCTATACTTACCAATGTGAACTGGGATGGATAAGTCAACTATGTCAAGTCGTGTCAGATCGTGTTTTTAAAGATTCTTATTTAGTTTTGAAGCTTTAGAATGGGAAATTTCGTTGTAGAAAATATTGCATGTTTTTTTTCTAATTACGCTTGGCTAGCTACCACTTAAGCGCCAGTCCTTCCAAGTTTAGCATATTTAGATACTTGGACCGCATCTTAATTTAACATTATGTGAGATTCCCGTCAAACGCTAAGCTTGGAGAGTATGATATTTAAAATATATTTTGAAAAACATGCTTTTATACAATCGCGCTGAAAAGTTTAATCGCAATTAATTTTACAATGTAGTTAGCGGCCATTCTGAAATTCGAAGAATTGCAAAAACGTAGGTTTACAGCCATTGGTACTAATTCAGCTTGCCAGTTTTGAGTTAAACAAACTGACAAACATCTTAATTTAAATAAAAAAAGCTTGTAATATAATAAATAATATAATAATAACATAATAGAAATAATTGAACACAACTAACTTTTACTTCGACCAAGGTACTAGGATATAATAAATTCATAGAGTATATATAGTACTTAACACTCGTAACCGCTCCAGGCTTTCTCTGTGTTGACATATTTATAAATGTTCATGCATTTTCTTCATGTTACATTCGTGAAAAATCTAATGGTTTATGCAATGCATGCTGAGATAGTAATCATATGGCAAAATTTTAAGCTTCCTTGATATTTATCGTTACACTTTGATATATATATATTAATACGTGAAGCAAAAAAATCGTACCCCTTTTTAACCTATTTCCCCTTAACGGGTTAATTTGAAATTTGGTATAGTTAAAGTTTATATGGCGGAGAAGTGCAAAAAGTTATTTATTTTATATAAAATGCAATAGAAGTACATGAATTTTACCAAAATATGCTCTACTCACACTACTGCTTGAATTTTATACAACATGTACACACATGTAAATAAAAAAGACATTTTGACAGCCGTCAATAATTACGAAGTTCAAAAGAGGTTGTGAAGGAGGTTGCTATGCTCGACTATATGTATTTTTAAACTCTTACGTTCCAATTACCACTTTTCATCCTACGTTCAACAATGATATTATAAAGTATAACTATTATTGTATTGTTTATTGTTTTTTATGATGAACTCACTTCAAATGATGATTTAATAAAAAAATGAGCCAAATCAAAATAAGAACTTTTTTCATAAAAGTAATCCATGATTTAGACCTCCGCGGTTACAACGTTGCAATTCAACCTCATGTAGCAACAAAAAAAAAATATTCTCAAAAGCTAATGGTAGTATTAAAACATCTTTGTCTAGGATTTACCATTTGATTGTATTGAGGATCCATTACTTTTCCAGACGATGATACTGGGCATATCACTATTTCTTATAATGAACAGACTACATTTAATTCAATATCACCCAGAAATACCACCCATCCATGATGTCGTGTACAATTAATTGAAAACTGTGTCATGGGTTGCGATAAATTTGTTTATTTTCGTAAAGTTATGTTTGCTTAGAATTTAAGAGCTTTACCACGTGAATTTTGTTTCAAATTTATAATTAATTTCAATTTTCATTTACACATCGTTTTTTTTTATGTTTATATAATTAAAGATTATGGCAAATGGCAAATAACTGAGTAGCCATGACGAAAACCTTTGATTATAGACTTCCCTTTGACAAAAGAACCCTAATAAAGTTCATACTTTAAAAAATAAAATAACTATGGTCGAATGTCGACCATTGGGAACCCACTAGTATCGAAATAATAGTTGTATAAATTATAGGCTACGAATTATTTTAGTACATAAAGTCTTACCATACATTAGTGTATCATGAACATCTGATCAGTATTTTATTTTGTGATAGCGTAACTACCCATACATTTTCACGAACTTTCTCGCTTATCTTCATATTCTATATTCATGCATATAATGAGAATGTTAATCTAAAGTGCCTGTATTTTTTAGATTTTTGTAGAAAAAAATTGTCTTGAAATGAGTTATAAAATAAATTTCAATAATTTTTAGAGATGTCTGTCCGTTTGTTTGAACACGCGTCACTGATAAAGTACTGCGTTCACGATAAAACATCACCAAGGAAATCAAAAAAGTCAAAGTCTTGGTTTCATTAAAATCCGTTCCCTTTTTCAAAAGTTATTATAATTTTAGTGTCGACACAACTAAGTACGAGAGAAAAGTTGATAAGTAAATGAACCTAATACATTCAGATGATTTTATTATACGCTGTTTTTTTACATTACGTTCCACGCGGACGGAGTGTAGGACAGATCTATAGTCTATACTAATATTATAAAGAGGTAAAGTTTGTGAGTTTGTGACGTTGTGATGTTGTGACGTTGTAGGGGGTAATCTCAGGAACTACTGGTCCGATTTGAATAATTCTTTCAGTGTTATAAAGCTCATTCACCGAGAATGGTTATAGGGTATATATCATCACGTTAAGACCAATAGGAGCGGAGCACAGATGAACAGTGTTTCAAAATCGGGATGATTTTTTCTTTTTGAGAGTGGCTGCGTGTTAGTGTATCTATTCCACGGGAACGAATTCGCGGGCAGAGGCTAGTACTATATAAAGATATACTATATTTGCTATTGAGTGTTTATTAAATAAAAAACACGGAACATAAATGCTTCGTTTAAACGCTCCATTGTTTTCTTAGAACATAAAAGTGGTTTAAACTAAATCAATAGAGCAATGTAGATAAAACGATAAACCGCGCTGAATAATGATCGCGTCTCATAGTAAAATATGCACTTTAACTCTTAGGGATGGTACACTATTCTTATATATAAAAATCTCGTGTTACGGTGTTTGTGGGTGAACTTCTCTGAAACGGCTGGACCGATTTTTATGAAATTTTAAATGTATATTTGGTAGTTATGAAGTCTTAAAGTATATTTTATACCTCTAGGTGATACAATATATTTCTGTCTACACTTTTTTTTTT
>JACEII010000121.1:171083-247551 GCA_014332785.1 Antheraea mylitta | reverse complement strand
CTCAAGTTGAGATTCTATCTCTAAGCATCTATTAGTATGTTCCGGCAGCTACACTTGAGAGTTAGTCCACTCTAGAAATAGCGTGTTTACCAACTTAGATCACACCGTTATTTAACATTAGATGTGATTGTGGTCAGACGTTATAAAATTAAAAAAAAAACTTTATATGTGTCCGCATAATGTATATATACTTTAGTACTGACAGTAATATTGCCATGTTATTTAGTTCGATCTGTGTTGAGAGGTTTTAATTCTTTATAAAATAAAACATAAATTTAAAAAAATAGATATCCCTTTCTTGAGATTTTGAGTTCACTCCTTATAATATATCCCTGACATTGTGTCTTTCCAGCTAATTCGTTGATAGACAGAGGTTCTTACTATTTTATGAATGTTTTTTTTTATTATGTCGATTTGATTAGTATACAAAATTGGCAAATTTTCCGATATTTCTTTTCTTCTCCAGTGGAATTTTGATTAGGTACTAGGAATTCAAAATATCAAGCGCTCGATACTTGATTTTCCGTTACATTATTTATCGAAATGAAATATTGCACTATAAATTCACAATGTAACAACCCGAGCAAGCATAACAAGCTATTATTATTCCGCAAAGTAGAGCACGATAACCTATGCGCCTATTGTGTTTATTATAGGATTTATCTGATATTAAATCTTGTACTTTCATGTCTTCCTGGTAAGTATTTAAACTAAATTCTCTTTTACCAAGAAAACATTGAAAATCCAAAAACAAACCGGGGTATTATTTATTTTTACTGCCTTTTTTGTTTTTTTTTTTTTTTTTTCTTTACTTTATTTTTGGCAATCAATCTTTCAGATTATTACTGCCATTGTCAAGTAGTCAATAATATTACAACCATCGTACGATCATTTCAATCGTCGTGTGTATTAATATTCCAACAAGATGGTGGATTCCTCGCTAGAAAACCTTCCAGGTATGGTATTATTTTCTATTCACTTCACTTATGCACAATAAACTAACTATATTACGTAAAACACCACCAAATTTACCAAATGTAGAGTCAAATAACACAATATTATGAATAAAATATAAAATCCACTACATGACAGACTAAAATCCCGCCAAAAACTCCTACAGCAATTTATAAAGAGTTCGAGGAGACTATGACTACGGTTTTATCTCTTTTAAACATCTGTTATCCTTATCTTTTTCGTAATAAAAATTATATAATACGAATTACTTGAACCAATAATATTATTTTACATACAATTTTTTAATTAATCGAAGCATGCGAAAAATACATTACTGCACATTACAAAACAAAGTCCTCCGCCACGTCTGTCTGTCTGTTCACAATATACTCAAATAACTTCTTAACGGATCGTGCAATTTTGATTAATAGGTGTATAACTTGTGTGTAAATTGTTGAAATATAAAGATGATTCTTGAAAGTGTTGAAAGAAATCAACCCGTCTAGGCTTTCGTTGAAACCGCTGCCTAATCTCTTTGAGATATATGAAAAACAATTAAAATAATAATCGATGAATATGAAATTGAGGCTAGTATAGTTATAAAAAAAATTATCACAAGGAAACGAACGGTCTAACATTTCAAACATCAACGAATTTCTATCTTAGACACATAATTTTTGTAGGTGGTAGAGCCCCGCTGAAGCTATTTTTGGTTTCAGCATAAATGGGCCGACTCCTCCGGGGTAGTACCACCCCTCTCACCGATAACCGACGTGAAATAACAGTGCTTCCATTGTTGTGTTTCGTTCGGTCGGTGAGAGAGCCGGAGGCCCACGTCCCTTCCTCTTTCCTGCTTTCCCTTTCCTTCCCCTCCCCCTTCTCCCATATACAGGCTGGCAACACACTTGCGACGTCCCTGATGTCGCTAGTGTCTATGGACGGTGGTGATCACTTAACATCACGTGACCCACCAGTTCGTTTGCCTCCTTTGATATAAAAAAAAAAAAAATCGAATACGGAAAAATATGTATCGACTGCAAACATTTCAAATTTTTTAAAGTTATAATTAATTCCTTTTGGCACTTTTGGGAAAAACGTTGAGGGTAAATTTTTACGAAGCGTGCGTACACAATCTCGACAAACTGACGCCCTGAAGTTAGCTATAGTCAATATTTTAATTCTTTGTATTTGTAGTTTAAATTTCTTAGTATTAAAACGTTCAATGTATTAAATACCTTTTTTCTATTGCTAGTGTCGTTTTTTCTATAAACGTAGAATAAGGTGAAAGGTATTTTTTTATATAAATGTATCATAGGAGCCAAACGAACAGGCGGGTAACCTTATGTTTTTTTTTGTTGACTGGGGGTATACCCTCAGTCTGTGATTTTCCTCGGCCGCGGGTGGCTGAAACCTTTTGTATGTTAAAATTATTGACATCAATTTTTAATTTAATTTTTTGATTATCTATATTATCATAATTATGTTCTATACTTTATCTTCTTTCCTTATGTAATAACACTGACGACAGCAGCAATTTTGTTTAGCTTCTCATTCTATTTTTCTTAAATAATTTGCTTATTTCAAGTATTACTTATTAATTGTTTTTGTCTCTTAAATATTTGTGGGGTAACCTGATGTTAAGTGATCACCACCTTCCATAGACACTAGCAACACCAGGGGAGTCACAAGTGCGTTGCCAGTCTGTTTTGGGGGAAGGAGGGAGAGGTATGAGGTGGACCTCCGGCGTTCTCACTGACCGAACGAAACGCAACAATGCAAGCACTGTTACTTCACGTTGGTTTTCTGTGAGAGGGTGGTACTACCTCGAACCGACCCTTTCATGCTGAAACCAGTAGTAGCTTCAGCGTGGCTCTACCACCTACTAAATGCAGTCAATATTAAATACACAAATTCAAATAATTCCTAAATATTTAACAAGTGCGAATATTCGCAATTATTTATTCAATTTTGGTTTCGCACAAAGACATTTAGAATTAGCAATATAAAGGGTGCTCGCAATTGGATACTCGATATATAAAATTGAACCTAATTTTGAATAGCAATAAAAATTATTATTTATGAACGATTGGATTATACACACCATAGTCAATTGCATAGAAATGGCTACTATACCTGTATCTATAAATGGACTGGCTATTCAAAATTAATTTATAGTATATATAAAAAACGGATAGCCGTCAGAATGCGTTCGAGTTATCACAACAATTACATCAATTTGTAACATTTATCAGACATAATGCAAGTCGATCTGTTAATTGGATACGCTGACCGGACCTTTGTTATACGAGAAAGGCTACTACTTTCACTAATCATGTGTTTTTTATTAACTTTTGTTGTCTTAAATCAGATTTCATGCATTTTTTCATCAGACACTTGCAAGATGGAAAGGCTGTTAAACAATTTTTAAAAACGAACTTCCTTTACGCAAACCGCTGCTTGAATAGTAGAAATCGTCACGTAATGAAAAAGCGTTATCTCCTGCGAGTAATTTTTTGTATCTCTCTGTTACTTGTTACTAAAAATCCGTTGTTAATTTCCACCAAACTAGAATAAATTATTACTATATTATTATAAAAATAATCTATTCCATACCGTTTTTTGGACATTAAAAACAAATGCAAAGGATAAATGGATTTGGAATTTTTTTTCGAACTGACTACGATATTGACCTTGCTGGCCTTCACAGCTTCACCGGACTACTAAGGTTAGCGCTTAAGGCACTCAGCCGATTTAGGTAACATACTCAAGGGTGCACGGTACACCTCACTTGGGCTGTTACCAAAGAAAAATCCAATCTGACCTAGCTAAACTATTCTAAGCTAATCGTACAAGTATTCATTTTTGAATTTTGCAATTAAAAATTACATAATTCAACAACACAACATGTAAATCGGAAAGAGCAATTTGGAATAAAATTTTCTCTCATTCATCTTTTATTTACAAAAACTGCTACTCTATTCTTTAGGGCATTTTATATTTAAAGTTGACACTTTGAGATTTAATATTCATGTTAATAAAACTTCACAAGTTTCGTTATACAAAAAACATTTCTTTTTGTTATGCATTATTTTAAAATTTTCCATTTCTCATAATGTGTCTATTAAATTTAAAACTACAGGCCATTTTTAATCTGCATTAAGCGGCCTATGTAACTATTATATTTATTTAAATAATGGTTAATACTATTAGATTCAAATAGCCTATATTCCTCGTAGTCCGGTGAAGCTGTTAAGACCTTGACGGGTCAATAGCGTAGTCATTTCGAGAAAAAAAAAAAACTATGTTCACCATTGTTTTGAATCTCCTAGAGGTATACCTATAAATAATATATACTGAAAAAAAAATGTTCTTTAAGGCCAAATCACGTCAAAACGATTGAAAATATTGGCATAATTTTTACTATTCGATGCAAAATTTTTCGTAGACGTTTCTAAGATACTTGTCTTTTGAATTCGTTTGACCCCTAGTAATTTTTTTTTTTAATAACAATTCATCAAACTGCATTAAGAAGCGAACAGGTATTAGCTAGTAATATGTATGAAGATATATTAATATACATATATTAACTTAGATATAAAATCCAGGAATTTTCTGTAGATCTGAACCATAAAATAAACTGTTCGGTTACAGCTCAATAGTTCTATAATTTATAATGATAGTGTGATCCCTAACCAATACTTATTGCTACCATGGACAAAGCTTATTGGCAATAGACGTATGTATACACAATCATTATGTAAGATGCAGATTAAAAAAAAGAACAAAATTGTCAAATTTAAGATTATAATCTTAATTCTTGAGTTTTGGCGGGATTTTAGTCTGTCATGTAGTGGATTTTATATTTTATTAATATTCTTGTGTTATTTGACTCTACATTTGGTAAATTTGGTGGTTTTTTACGTAATATAGTTAGTTTATTGTGCATAAGGGAAGTGAATGGAAAATAATACCACGGAGTATGAAATTCTGAGATGCCCCAAAAACTCCCTGGAAGGTTCTAACAAGGGATCCACCATTTTGTTAGAATATTGATTCACACGACGCTTAATATTGAAATGATCGCACGACGCTTGTAACATTATTGACTACGCAAGATTGCAGTAATAATCTTAAAGACTAATTGCCAAAAATAAAGTTTAAAAAAAATATTAATTCAGCACTCTAGGGGTTACTTTTCATATTTTCATATAATATAATTAATATGTGATGATTTAGCTAGCATTAGTAATGCAACGATCGAAGAATATTCTTACGATTTAATTACAATAAATATTTTGCCAGATCTCTACTTTCTATTTATATAATATACACTTATTAAAATTATAATAAAACAATAAACTTTTAATTTATCACAGTAATAATATTGTCTGTGTAATACATTATAAATATTAATAAGACCTCTGCTTAGGTAAATATACCTTTCGCCGCGATAAACCAATGCAATCGGAATTTATTTTCTAATATTGTACTCATAATAATAAAATGTTTCTATTCTCCATTATTCAATATATGTAGCTACCAAATAACAACACTCTGTATACAATTATACTGTTTTTGTAACTTTAATGACGACGTGATGTAAGTACGTTTCAAAATATTGACACTGGCAAATGCTTCTGCTGAGCCAAAACAAGAAAAAGAAGAAGAATACTTAAGTACGAGAGAAAAGTAGGTAAGTAAATGGACTTAATAAATTCACATGATTTTATGAGGACTGTACTTTTACATTGAGCTCCACGCGGACGAAGTCGCGGGTACAGCTAGTACTATATAATTCCAGTGTCAAATGTATAATTCATATCAAAGAAATAATTATATTTAAATAATATGCATAAAACATGTATACATTAGCATTGATGCTCGTAAGCAATTTACATAAAGAGATTTACATGACCAAGTGTAGGTAATTAATTACTTATTCCATAACCGCTTGGCTTTAAATTGGTATACATTTTTGTCTGATTACGCAGAACTCGCCCGTTGTAAATATTAAAAGCTTTTTTTGTTTGCTACGTGTATTTAAACCAGATTTCAGTGATGATAAACATAATATTTAGAAAATTATGTATTGTAGTTTTTCTGTCTATGCATATTTATTTCAGAGACCATTGAACTTGGCGCTAATACCGCAATTTATATAGTTGCAAAAATCTCTTCAAATTTATATGTTCCTAGTATATATATTATTTTTAATAATGTAATTTTTTAACATGCCCTGGCTTGTAAAAAATATTAAAATAGTTAGTGCATTTTAAATTAAAAAATTGCATCAAATCAAAGTAAAATATCATGTTAAAGTTTTTTTAATAATCATTCTTTACCATTTTTTAATAATTAATCAAAAAAAAAAAAAACAAAAAAAAACCTAATTTAAAAGAAAAATCCATGTTTTACCTATTTATTCGGATAACATATGATGTTGTAAACATTAAAAAAATAATGTAGCTGCATATTTTTTTAGGTTTTTTGGCAACTAATCTTTTAGTCGACTTTATACTCTGCTATTGTCGAGTAGGTGGTGATATTACAAGTCGCATTTCAATATTGCAGAATATCCAGAAACTATATTACGCAAAACAACACGAATATTACAAAGTATAGAGTCAAATATCACAACAAAATTTGGAATAAAATATCCACCCACTCACTTTTTTTATATGGCAAAAAATTGGATTAAAGCTAATTTGAAAAGCAAAAGCCCATGTTTCATCTATGTATTAGGATAACATATGTTACAAGATCTATATCGCTCGCAAATAAATTCAATATTGCAAAGTCGCTTTGTGAAAGTGAACTAACTATCCGGTCATTCAAACTTCACTCACGACATGTTCGCTTGGTACATTTTTAACACATAAATCGTGCATCATGCAGCTTCAACACAGACAACAAAACTTATTCATGAAATGCGATTATAATCTATGGTTAAAAATCAAGAATGTTTTCTTATATACAACATAAAAATAACTGGGTATGCACGAATGTGCGATTTATTTGATGGATAAAAAAACTAAGTTATGTGGGTTGTGTATCGTACTTATCTATGTAATGCGCGTTTGCTATTTAAAATACAGGCTGATTTAAAAAACTTGTAGGAGTATATTTAATTCAAATTTTATATTTTATTTACATATGAAATGACAATAA
The DNA here is from genome assembly GCA_014332785.1 of Antheraea mylitta. Taxonomy (NCBI): domain Eukaryota; kingdom Metazoa; phylum Arthropoda; class Insecta; order Lepidoptera; family Saturniidae; genus Antheraea; species Antheraea mylitta. The sequence continues at coordinate 240,429 of JACEII010000121.1, read as the reverse complement.
AATTGCCTATAACATTTTAACTATTTTATTAAAAATAGTTTTGGATTTTTTAGATTACTTAAATTTTTTTTTTCAGTTTTCATTTTGTAGCAATACCTAAATCATACACAAAATACACGTGTATGAATATATTTTTTATCAACTGATATACACGTGAATTTATCAGCATGTGTTGAAAGACTCGCATATATTTGAACTACCTTGAACATTACCAACCAACTTCATGGTGTTACTTTTAAGTGTATGTGAGCGTGCGCATCGTAAAAAGTCAATCTCATTTTAGCCAAAAGCGTAAAAATAAGTATAACTTCAAATTAATCATTATTGATTATATTGCTATACTTTAATGTTTGGCCACAATTGCAATTGATATTAGAACAAAGTGCTCTGAGATGGTAATATGCTAAACCTCGAGGAGGACTGAGTCTCAACTGAACCTGTCAGAATAAACCTATACATTAGTATTATATATCAAGTTGGCTTTTTTACTTGGCTATCATTCTAAATAGTTTATAGCTTAAAACATTTATGAGAAAACAAATCCGATGCCGTTTAACCGTGCCTATATGACAATACTTTTCCCAGTTATTTAACACGTGGGTTTTTATTTTTTTTAGAAATAAATATAAAGTTTGCTAACTCTATTGAATACCTTACCAAATATTGTTAATTCCTACTTGGGGTGAAAAAAATTCGATATGGGCGTTAAAAATTTAATTTGTATATTTTGATAAGTTCAAAATTCGTTAGAAAATCGATCACAAAAAACGGTAAAATGTAGTAAAAAATGAAAAAAAAAACATGATAAATGAATGAAAAAAGTATCATAATGTAGGTACCCTTAAATGGTATTAAGAAAAATTATTTTAGGCTATAAACTAGCAATTTGGACAATACCCAAGACAAAAAGCCAACTTGATCTAACGACAGAACCTCCACCCGAACGAGTTAGAACTAATTGTAAGAAATAAATAAATAAACGTCATACAAAAAACGTGTTATAAAACCTAAATACGGAACTATCTTCCCGATATACAATTATGGATTATAAATGTAGAAACATAGTCATAAATCCAACATTTAATCACATCTCAATGAATATTCTCGTGAAGAGGGTACCCTTGTTTTACGACCCAGCATAAGGTAGGCAGTAAAATCTACGTTTAATTTATGGGCTAGTCTAGGAACATCAGAATACCAATGGTACGTGAGACCATCGCATAAGTAATGATGAAAAAATTTACAATAACTAATATCTCTTTTAATTATTTAGTTGCATCTTTTTAGCACATTTACGACTTTGCTCATAATATCTCAGTATGTTACTTGTAAAATATTCTGCATTCTAATGAAGTTATGTAATCAATTTTAACAGTGTAAATTTTCCTGCAACAATACGAACAGTGACTTAAACATATGTAATAAACAAAAACTTAATTCGACTTAACTAAATATGTGAGATTATTGTGTAACACGGTATTCCGAGTGAGATAAGAGTGTTTTATGATAGTAATGAGTGAACTGCTTTTTAAATAAAAATGTATGGTTTATTATAGAGCAATCATCCCAGGAAGGCTTCAAAACGACAAGCATACCAAGTGTTATGTTTAGGTCATTTTATTATGCCCTCGACCCTTCTTCTCATATCTGAAAAAGCTGTCTACCGGTTAAAACTTAATATTCTTGGTAGAGATTCTCTGTGCGGTACCTACAACATCACTTTCAGTATTGCTCTTTGAGCTTTTTTAGGGGTAGCAAAATGGATTAACTTATTCCCCCGTAAAGCGAAGTATATCATTTTTACAATGTTATTGTTTGCTACTTGGTGTGAGCCTACGGATGCGATGTACTAATGACAAAGTATGATATTGTAAATTTAGTTTATTATCTATAACGAAAGCCAAATATTTGCTTTAAAATTACGCAATTTTTTAATATTGTTTTCTTATGATTTTATTACATAAAATTATCATCCATATACTGACTTTACCGACAATCAAGTTATTTAAAAATTATCACTTTCATCGTGTGGTCACAAAAAACACCCATTTTTACATATTCATTTTTTTATATCAGATAAAATATATAACCAAATTATAAATACAGCAACGTCCTGTATAAAGCTTTTACCGCTAAGTTTTATTCAGTTGCAAAAAAATCAAGATCAGTGTAACACGGACTCTACGTGCTGCTATGTATTATAGTGAATTTATGTATAAACATTCAAGAACCATATGATTATAGTATAAATAACCATGATACTTTCATTTAATGGTTAACATTTGGCTTTTGAACTTTTGAGTTTAACGTTTATGAACTCGGTAAGCTTTTGTATAAATAATGATCTATAATTATACATCAAAGTATTATCGATATAAATAATCGCTAAGTCTTTATATGATTTGAGGTTTTATGAATAGTTATAGGATTAGTGTGTGACCATAACCTGACCTGTAAATAACGACGTAGTCTAAGATGGTAAAAGAGCTAAACTTAGATGGACTTAGAGGGACAGTGGTAGTTAAATACTACAGCGATTAGAAAAAACCTTACATCAAAATTATAGTTTCATCCCAATAAAATCTTCCTACACCGAAAGCTCGAGTCATTCGCAAGGATTCGAATCAATATTGTTGATGAAGTATTCAAAAACACGCTAACAACTATTTTTTTTTTTTCCAAATGTCTACGCTATTGACCCAGAAAGGTCCTCCTTAACAGCTTCACCGGACAACAACGTTAGCAACGCTTACTCAATTTCTTCTACATATGGTTGACTACTAGGCTAGCAGAATTATTACGGAAGTTTTATTTAATTCTTTGGATAATTTATCATACAAAATTAATTTTATATCAGACTGGCTCATTAATTTGACGTTTTCAATAAAGTTTATTTATTATCCTGAGCCATAACCTAAGCCATCAGCTTCTGGTTGATTACTAGGCTAGCAGAATTATTAAGAAAGTTTAAATTAATTCTTTAGAGAATTTATTAAAAAATTAATCTCATTTCACGCTCATATTATTTTGACGTTTCTCAATTTAGTTTATTTATTATATCCATCAGTTAATTAAGATAATATGCTATTTATTGGTTTCATATTCAAGTGAATTTTATTTACATAAATAATTTAGTTATATCACAAGCTTAACTCTATTGGACTAGGGTAGCAGTAATTATAAGATCTAATTTATAGTAATAATCGCTAAGTTATAGTGCTTACATGTAACCCATACAGATATTAAAAACTAACATGGAACTTCGAATATAGAATGATAAATAATTTGACATATGATAATTATTAATCTGTATCATCGTTATTTATTACATGACAGGAAAAATAATTTAGCATATCATAATTATAAATTCATCTCACTCCTATTTCTCGCATGATAAGAGAAATAATTTAGCACATGATGATTGTGAATTATAATCGCTGCTATTTTAGATATGATATTATTAATATATTCTGGGTACTTTATAAACCTTAAAAAATTATACCTCCTTACCAATATTGTAAATGTGAAAGCAAACTAACTCATATACGTTGTTCCGACCTGATAATAAAAAAACATCGACAAGCTATATAGCTAAACCTTTCTCACGAATCGCCTTATCTTCTGGTGAAAACCGCGTGGAAATCCGTTCAGTAGTTTTTGAGTTTACAACAAGTAACAAACAGACAGACGCAGGGGACTTTGTTTAATAATGTGTAGTGATATTGGATTCATATACCTTCGACAACTTAACACTTGGAGTCGGTTGACTTAACCTGAGTTTTCGATGAAGAAAAGTACCATGAAAGTCCATACTGGGTTAGCATCTTCTAATGCCAATCTGGTAACTTAAAAACCATGTACCAAGGACCCATAAGTGTGTTACAGTAGTTACATAGATATGGTCTCTGTAGTCATTTAGTATCTACTTTAAAATAATATATTTATTACTAAACAAGACAACGTGATCTTATATTTTAGGCAATGGTTAATTATATCTAGATCAGTATGACCTCTGGACTATCCAAAATCGTCAAAGATGTGAGCTTCATACAATCAAGTGTAGACCTCATGAGGCACAGGTCAAATTGAAAAATAACCAATTGTATATTGTAAAATCATATTTTTTACGTAAAATGAATTTTTAAGTTATTTTTTATTTGTAAGAACTTTTCTCAACTAAATCATGCTATTAACAATTTACGATGTCATGAGATTAATAAAAAAATAGTTTTAGAGATTTGGATTAAAAGATTTTTTTTCATTAATTTCATATGTCATCGCATATGTCACATGAACAGTTAGTGACAGGCGGCGCTGCACGTTCGTACGCGTTATCGATCACGATCTATAGATCATTGATCCATTCGAACAAGATTACGGCTGAGTGTGAAATTAATTCTATTAGATATTCGCACGCGATATATTTGTATGATTTCGTTTCATATTTCTGGTCGATAATAATTATAATGGTTTTTTATCAATTTTTTTTTAAACACATTATTTTTTATAAGTTATTCAGTTTCATGTAAAGCTTACTGCAAGTAAACAGCTTTTTTTTCGAAATGACCACGCTATTGACCCAGCAAGGTCTTATAACAACCGGACTACTAAGGCGAGCGCTTAAGGCACTCAGCCGATTTTATTTTGGCAACCAGCTCAAGGGTGCACGGCACACCTCGGCTTGGCTGTAGCTTGTTGCATGCAAAATCGCGACCTATCTTAGCTAACCTAGCTAACTATTCATATATGTATGAGTTGTTGAAACATATATGTGTACCAAGCATACACGCCTCAACAACTCCATATATTTATTATCGGAAAATTGAGAGCTTCTCAGTTCGATAAGGAAAAAAAAGTAAACCCTCCACTTTCATGTGTGAGCGTGCACGTGTGTGGGGGTGATCGTATAGTGTTGTAGCAGTGATGTATATTTGTGTGTCACCGTATCGCGCAAGGAACGCACTCAAGGGCTCCCTACCGAAGGATCGAACCTAGGCTTGAGCCGCTGCCGTGGGAGGCCTAATCGGGACATCAGGTCAACTACCTGTCCGTTTGCCTGCTATGACATAAAAAAAATCATTACATATTACAAAACAAAGTCTTATGCCACGCCTGACTTTTCGCGATGAAATTGAAAACTACTGAACGGATTTTTATGCGGGTTTCACCATTAGATAAAGTGATTCATGAGGAAAGTTTAGGTGTATAATTTGTAAAGATTTTTTTATTATCCGAGCAAGACAATGTCCACCGGGCCCGTTATTTTATATATGAATCTCTATAGTTTTAACGTTGGTCCATAATCGCACGTAATGTTAAATGACAATATGGTCTAAAATAGTAACAAGTTAAAATAGAAGGCCACATAACAAACATATCGTGACCATAAGATTGAAAGATAACGAGTAATTATATTGTATTTCGCTAAAAAGCCAACCCTTGCTGTCGAATATAAATTATATCGATCGACACATCGCCCTAATAATTTATCACTCACAAACATAATAAATAAAAAAACATAAAACACAGCATAAAAAACTCTCGAATGTTTAATCGACAAATTATGCAGAGAAATTGCATTGGCGGTAAACGAATATACTGCGAAATGATGACAAAATACAAAGAATCTTATACCGTTACATACTGCGGATAAAGCGCGCGTTACAAACAAATAAAGTAATTCAGCTTATCACGAATATAAAAAAAACGAACAAATATATATGGCATACAATAATTGAAAAATGTATAACATGTTTTAAGTAAATTACGGTGTAATTAAGACCCTGTTACACGGATTTCGTGGCTTTCAATTTGAGACATTCTTTCAGCGTTAGATAGCTCATTTATCGAGGAAGATAGGCTATATATCATCACGCTAAGACCGGAGACTAATAGGAGCTGAGCAACAATAAAGAATGTTTTAAAATCGTAGTTGACTTTTTTTTATATCAAAGGAGGCAAACGAACTGGTGGATCACGTGATGTTAAGTGATCACCACCGTCCATAGACACTAGCGATATCAGGGACGTCGCAAGTGCGTTGCCAGCCTGTATATGAGAGAAGGGGGAGGAGAAGGAAAGGGAAAGCAGGAAAGAGGAAGGGACGTGGGCCTCCGGCTCTCTCACTGACCGAACGAAACACAACAATGCAAGCACTGTTATTTCACGTCAGTTATCTGTGAGAGGGGTGGTACTACCCCGGAGGAGCCGACCCATTCATGCTGAAACCAAAAATAGCTTCAGCAGGGCTCTACCACCTACACAACGTACGTATTATTTAAAAACATTGTTAATGTCTACGAAAACGAAGCCGCAAATCAAAGTTAGCATTAGACGAAATCGCGGGCAAAAGCTAGTTAAATTATATGCTTCGGAGATATGTCTAAGAGATAGGAGGTTCGTGACCTTGTTCCAATGAATTCGTGATGAGTGGGTGTTAGTTAGCTTTCATATAATGTGGATACCTCATCCTAATATTCCAAATTAACAGTTGACTTCCTTTGTAAAGTGTAATTAAATTACATTAGCCGCTAATTATCTTGAGTGTTCGCGTCGCGTCGGTAAGTGCTGACAGACTTGGAATACTCGTTGTACTGGTTCAATTAATTCGCAGGAATTTTTAGGACGCCAATCAATTTTATATTTCCTCTAGGGTTTTTTGCATCCTCAACTACCTAGAGTCATTTATGACTGTATTTATACTTGTCTTGCTTATATATTAAAGTCTAAAAATATCCGTAGGTACGTCTGTGTGTAATACGAATTTTATTGAAGTGCCATTTGTAGAAAATATTTTTAAATATCACTTCGTTTATTTATAAGGAAATTGTTATTGCAAACGTTATTTATATTGCATACAATTACCTGTATAAAGCGAAATTGAATAACATATACGGCTACTATATTCAATTATGCGAAGGTTATTATAAATGCGTGCGGTCATTAGTAACTGAGATTTAAATATAATTCTTGGATATAAGGATACATCTTTCTTAATAATTTATATTTTTGACTATTGTTTACTCTATTATTTTAGGTAATATATGATGATTATTATCATCCTGTAAAACTCCCACTGAAGAGTCATAGGCCTCTTTCCAAAAGAAGGTACGGGCATAATCACAACACCAGCCCATGACATATTGTTTTTTTTTTATTGAAGCACGATAAAGTGACCGCACTATGCCTGATGGTAAGCATAGTACAATCCAAAAACAGTGGTGACCACCGAGAGACGGATCATCCATCGTCGGTCGCCGCTGTCATGCCGGCCATAATGACGAAAGTCACCCGGTACTGGATATGCACAGGCTGATCCCAAAACGCGACACGCAAAAGCGAGTCACTATGACGGGCTTTTTCGCCATATACATGGTGGTTGCGACCCAGTCGGGCTGTAAAACCCTACCACCCCGCTATCGCCATTGCCTCGTTCGTTGATCAGCAGGGTGCACCACGTGCAGGTGAGGTTGGCTTGGGTGTCTCAAGTCTTAAGATGTTACTCGACACCCCTTACACCCCAAACTTTGGCAATTTCAAACTCTGAGAAATCCACAGTTCTATGTTTTCCCACATAACAGATACTACAAGAGCATCTCAGGTTAATGTTACCTCAGATGTTTTCCTTAACCATCAGTCGATAATATATACCAATTTAAATTAATAAATGTACGCGAATTCCGAAAAATTCGTTGGTACATACCGGGGTTCGAACTTGCAGACATCGAAATGAATATCCCACCGGTCAAACCACTAGACCACCAAGACCACTTTGACCAATATTTGATGATCAACGTAAAACATAGTAATATAATGTATAGTAGACACAGATTTTAGTGGGTCTGAATAGTTGTTTTCTTTTAACAGATTCCTAGTTTCATGTATTAATTGACAAGACATACATTGAAACCTGATAGAAGTATTTATTACTTATAAAATAATTAAGCAGCTTAAAGGTTTTTGAATTATAAACATACACATTGACAGACAGAGAGGGAGGCGTTGACTCTTATAATAACTAAGGGTGAGGATTATGTCTCTACACTTGTTGACAGTAAGTTGGCGCGTACTTTTTTTGTTTTGTTTTCACTGTTCTATTTGCTCCTTTAAATAGATCAATATAAAGCTTTCAGTATAAACTAGCAGTCGCCCGCGATTTCGTCTGTATTTTTTTTTATCAAAGGAAGCAAACGAACTGCATGCTGAAACCAGTAATAACTTCAGCGTGGCTCTACTACCTATCAAATTTTATATGTATTATACCTGTATTTTTATAAATAGTGATACCGTATATTATATTCGTGTATCTGCAAATGTCTGTGCAGTACAAATTGAGATAGCCTTTGTATGGCAGAACATATTCGATTGACAATATCACTTGAATAGCATATTGAAACAATATGCTCATGAATTATATCCTGTACGTTTTTTGATATATAAGCTATATTTTTGAAAAGATTCGTCGAATCCCGTTCAATAGTTTTTGATCCTTGAGGTTAGAAGTTGAGGTCATGTTTTAAGAGTAGTAGTATGCCCTAAAATATTTTTTTACCAATACTGTCTTGCAATATATATATACCAACCAGAGTATTAGGATACTTTTCAAAGTATAAACACACATACTAAACCTAGGTGCAATGATCGATGCCGAAAACTGCAAGGGGCGACCCGAAGTTAATAACCTTCGATAATAAAACAGACAATAAACCCTTTTGTTCTGTTCATAGCGTTCCCACGTCCACTTTCACTTCACCTGACGGTTATTGACACTGTGCTTTAACGTAAGATAATTAGGTCAAATATTAAGCATCTATTTTTTTATTGATTTAGAATGAGAGAGGAGAGTGCAGAATATCATCTATCCTCTGTAAATATTGCTAGAGTTTTTGGAGGGATTTTAGTATGTTATGTAGTGGATTTTATATTTTATTCATAATCTTGTGTTATTTGACTCTAAATTTTGTAAATTTGGTGGTGTTTTACGTAATATAGTTAGTTTAGTGTGCATAAGTGAAGTGAGTGGAAAATAATACCATGGAGCATGAAATTCTGAGATGACACAAAAACTCCCTGGAATGTTCCAACAAGGGATCCACCATCTTGTTAGAATATTGACTCACACGGCGCAATATCGAAGTGATAGCACGAAGCATATAATATTTTTTACTACACGACAATGACAGTAATAATCTGAAAGATTGATTGCTAAAAATAAAGTTAAAAAAAAAAAAACTATTGCTACTGTCTAAACTTTCAGCCTGTATATAACTTACCGACTACTAGGAGAGCAGCGGTGAGCAACAAGTGAGTTCTGGAATCCATCTTTCAACACTTCACAATAAACTGTTCTGAACTAATCAGTTTTTTATACACTTGATAACTTGACAATTTATGCACAGTCTGGGTCAGTCGTCCATATTGTTCTGAAATCAAAGAAAATGATATTTTAATACAAAAATATTAAATTAAAATGTTTGTTGTTTTTCCGAATTAACTCTAAAACGGCTCAATCGATTTTCATGAAACTTTTACCAATAAATAGAGAAAATATGTGAGTATTATTATAGGTACATATCATTACGGTATTCCATTGAGTCTAAGCAGATATTATGAAGTTTAACTGTTGTGACTTAAAAGTTGGTTTTAAAAGTTCTAATGACAAAGTACCAACTAATCGTAACAAACAAAATGATCGTGGTTGGTAACGTTTGACCAACTTTAAGGTACATAGCTTTTGAGCATTTTAATACAAATTTTATGATTATTTTTCAATTAGCATTTACTCGCGGCTTCGCTGGTGTTAATATTATGCATGCAATATCATTACAATGGAATGCGTAGTTAAATTGAGATAGCGTCACAATAAAAATAAACATACATTCATATTACAATATTATATATATATAATATTATATATATTAAGGGATTTCCATGTAGACCAGTGGCGGATTTGCAGTCTTGACCACCTTAGGCCCCAGGCCATGTAGTAAGTACCTATCATCCCTGTGTCAGTGAATTTTTGGTCACGATTGGCCGTCCCTAATATCTGGCCGCCCTAGGCTTGGGCCTCCTGGGCCTTAAGGCAAATCCGCCACTGACGTAGACAATAAAATGATCCAACACAATTGTAAGGTTCCATCACCATGAGTTTCTTCTGATTTTTAATTACAAATTAAAAGATTGTCAATGTTGATTGTTATCTAACTGTAAGTTTCATCAGTTTCGAAGAGATGGCGCTTTAAATTAGTTTATTAACAGAAAACTGTAGAACCGTCTGTTACAGATATCTCATAGATGGCGCCACGTTTTAATTTTGAATTTATTTTTTAACTCCACTTAATGTAATAACTAAGTCACAACAACGCGTGGCCGTATTAGCTGTTTTTTTTTTTTATATATATATTTGTACGTACATATATAAAAAACGGTTTTTATTGCTGGCCAATAAATACATTTAGCGGAATTGGACCCCTACCGGCTACAACGAGGATAAGTCGTGTTGAAAGTTAAATGGTACGTTAAAATCGTGACTGAAGATAATGTAATTCAGATTAAGTACACCAGGAAAGGGAAAGCAGGAGAAAGGCTTTAGAATACGACAATGTTCTCGCTGCGAAACAATGTATGCGAATTGTTTTTGTACAACATTCTATATTTTCTACATTATATTAACATTTAACCAATAAATCACATATACTAGCTGTTATCTCCGGTTCCGCACGCGTTTTTCCAAAACGTATTAAATAAACGTACATTACAGAAATGCTCTTTCAAAAACATTTGTAACTATGACACGCTCGTCATCTACTGTAACATATATATAGATATGTGAATACTAACAGTATGTCGAATGGGATAGGATTTATCATCAGCAACATACCTGGAACTTTAAACTACTATATACCATCCTCAGTGCTCACTTATACTATATAAGAAAGTATTAAAAATATTAAGCAATACATTATCGAACAATATGTGTTAAATCTTTTATTATATAGGTATAATGTGCCCAGTATCGATATATGTAAATGAGTTATTCTTATACGTTGTTATAATCACTGACCTATGACCAAAAAGATAATATAATTCAAATTACATACAAAAATATGAATTCCAATTTTATTTATTCTTAGAGCCCATTACAACGCACGTCTCACGCGTATGTTTACAGTAAATAACATATTTTTGATCAATTTCACACGGACGAATGTACAGGTAATGTTCATCACTACATAGTTCAAAACAAAATCTTCTGCCACGTCTGTCTGTCTGTCTGTTTATGACAAACTCAAAAACTACAGAACGAATTTTCATGCTGTTTTCATGATCGAGAAACGACTAGTGATTATCCTGTTAACATATTGCTGGCGACTAACCAGTTGTGTTGTATTGGCTACTGCCTAAACGGTTAAGAACATCTCCCTCATCTGTTATCAATTAAAAAAAAAAAAAAAAAATTCTCTATGATTGAAGTAGGACCACAGGACAAGCACTCAAATAAGTAAGTTGATAGAGGTATGTGGCTGTGTGCCCATCACGCGAAAACTATTCGACATATTTTGATGATATTTTTTAGTTTCACTGCTTAGATACTTGGTCCAAAAAGTGTAATTATATATTAATTTATGTTATTAAAGTTTTAAGAAAGTAAATTTTTCGTAGACCATACAAGAGACTAAAGAAATTTTATAACTAAAATAAATTTTTGCCTTTCATTGTTTTATCTCTCTTCTTCACTACGTAAAATATATTGCTAAGACAATAACCAATGCAGACCAAGTCACATGTGTCACCTAGTTCTTTAACAAAATACAGAAATGTTGTTCACTTTCTCCTATTTATGTTTATAGTAAATCGTTATGTATATATTTTATTACTTTAAATGTATGTCATAAAATTAATATCTTAAGTTTTATCGCTCTTTGAGCAATAGCGTGATCATTTCTAAGTGTGATTTCATAAAACTATATGTAGTTACTTGTGTCTTTGACCTAATGAAAAAGGGTTTTATTTTATGATTTGTGGATTTCCTTTTAACTGGGCCGGTGCATGCTTCTACCGATGTTAAATTGGCAAGCAAATTATGTTCTGCTGCATTTGCAGTACGTAAGATTCGCCAGCTAACTGATATTGCCACTGCTAGATTACTCTACTTCGTCTACTTCCATAGCTTAATGTCTTGTGGCATTCTGTTGTGGGGGATAGCAGCTAAGGTAGACACCATATTTTAATTACAAAAACGGGACGTTCGAGCAATTTACAATATGGGACCTCGCGAATCCTTAAAAACCAAGTTCAAAAAATTCGGTATCTTAACTCTGCCCTCCTAATATATTCTTAATAATTTAATGTATGTCCATAAGAACCTTGAAAAGCTGAATTTCGTAAAAAAACCGGTATAATCTAAATACTAAAAACTGTGACAAACTGGTTGTTCCATGTTTTGGACTTACTAAAACCAATAACAGTTTTTTGGGAAATAGTTTGAGGTTTTATAACAAATTCTCAAAGGATATTACCGATTTGTCTGATTGTGAATTTAAGCGTCATGTCAAGCGGGTTTTGGTCTCAAAAGGCAATTATAGAGTGGATCAATATGTGAACGATAGTGATGTCTGGAATTGACTCATCTTTGTGCATCCATTAAAAATGTTTTTGATATGTACGTAATTTATTCTAAATATTATTATATTTATTAAAATGATAAACCAGATCGAGTTTTTTGCCGATTCTTCTCGATGACTGGGTTGTTGGACTGAACCGGTGGTAGTTTTGACATTCGTAAGTGCCTTCGTAGGGCCTAAACTGAATAGAGTATTTTCGATATCCATTTAGGATACCACTGTTGAATTTTATTAATATTGCTTATATAATTATTTTTTTTTATATATCAAAGGAGGCCAACGAACTTGTTGGGTCACGTGATGTTAAGTGATCACCACCGTCCATAGACACTAGCGACATCAGGAAAGTCGCAAGTGCGTTGCCAGCCTGTATATGGGAGAAGGAGAGGAAAAGGAAAGGGAAAGAGGGAAACAGGAAGAGAAGTGGGCCTCCGGCGCTCTCACTGATCGAACGAAACACAACAAAGCAAGCACTGTTATTTCACGTCGGTTTTCTGTGAGAGGGGTGGTACTACCCCGGACGAGCCGACCCATTCATGCTAAAACCAGTAATAGCTTCAGCGTGGCTCTACCACCTATCAATATTGAACATTTACTTATACAATATTGAAAAGCATATCTATATGTACTCCAGATTATTCTCAGAAAGTAACGAAAAGTATTATTAGCCAGTATAAGTCTGGTAAAAATTAAGCAATTTCTGAAACCGTCCAAATTTGTATAACGATTTTCGAAAATCAAAATTACTGTCTCCTGTTATCAATTACACATTTTCAAAAATATAACACTATACTAGTTGGAAGGAGTTTCTGGTAGTACCGTAGTTCCGTGAAGCTGTTAAGACCTTGATAGGTCAATAGCGTAGTCAGTTCGAAAAAAAAGGAGTTTCTGCCGATCGTAGTCTGTTATGTAGTGGATTTTATATCTTATTCATAATCTTGTGTTATTTGACTATATCTTTTGTAATATTAGTGGTGTTTCACGGAATATAGTTCGGTTATTGTGCACAAGTAAAGTGGTTGGGAAATAATACCACGGAGCATGAATTTTGAGATGCCACAAGAACTCGTTGCAAGAGATTCGTTTTGACAAGGAGGCTTCTATGTTGTTAGAAAGCTAAAATTATTGCATAACACTTATCACATGATTACCAACTCAACAATGGCAATAATAAAAGATTGGTTGCATAAAATAAAACGCTATCAGTTCTGAAGTACGAATTTTAACATTTTTACAAGAAATAATTTGGTATTATATGATTATTTTACTATATTTGTCAGAAGACTGTTAATAATTGAATGCGGTCATTAGTAACTTAAAGAGTCACATAATCATTAAAATTAACATAGCATTTACTTTGTGTACGACCATTGCCTATAATTAAGGTCATACTAAAAAAAATAGCATACTTAGAAATAGCAGTTCACTTCGAGAATCTATACATAGAATACATGTAAATGAAGTTTAAGTGTCTGCTGTTTGTCAGGGTATTTTTTTAGGATATTATCTATTCTATAAGTTTTCTTCAAAGTTAAACAATAATAATAAAATTACTTAAAAAAAAATTAAGAATATTCACAATCATTACAACAGCTTGTAAAGACCCACCGCAGGGCCATAGACCTTTTCCAGAAAGAAGGTATGGGCGTAATCACTATGCGCAATGAAGTATTGGCGATTTCTAACTCCGAGAAACAAAGTTTCATGTTTTCACAAATACAGTGGTTTCCAAATAATACAAGAAGAGAAACCGCCATAAAGGCAATAACATCATTAAAAAATTGAGCTGTCATGGCACGCCTGGCAGATGTGAAACATCGAAATTGTTCAAATCGAACGAATCGTCGATTTACACTATTATAAGTATTCGAGCTCAGTGCGGCGAGAAAGATTACGCACAGTCGCTTGCGCATGCCGTCGTCGCCACGCCAAAAATCAGATATAGATATATAGATGTTTCACATCAAAAATCTAAAAGAGTAAGTTGACTAATTCAAATAAAAAAAAAAGTTAAGTTAAAATAATACCAAATAAATAAAAAACACCCAATAGTTGCTCACACATACGATTTTTCACGCAGACAATAAAAAAAAGCGAAAGCAGAAAAAGGTGCGGACCAAGAGTCTGCAGAACAGAAGAATAAGAAGAAAAAAATCTACAAGAACATTTCACGCGTTCAAGTTTCCTCATGATGTTTTCCTTCACCGTCAGCAGATAGTGTTACCAATTTAAATATGTAAATGTACGCAAATTCCGAAAAACTCGTTAGTATATACCAAGATTCGAACCTGTGGACATCGGATTAGCATTTAACCGGGCAAACCACTCGACCACCACGACTTTATATAAAAACCACGTTCTGTTTGTCGATATGTCATATTTACTTCGATAACAGAACCGTTTGTAAAAGCTCTGAGTCCATCGTAATAGCTTTAACTCGGCCATTGTTGAAGTCGTTCACAATTCTGTTTGTCGGTCGGTCAAGTAATATTGGAAGTGGGTTAACAGCTGCCAACGTTACCGGTGCACTGCGGTTTACAGATCTCACCGTTTGAGGTTAGCTGCAACAAGAAACCTTATGGAAACTGCCCGCAAACACAATCATATTTGAATAACCCAGTTTTGTTCCGTACTCGATTCAAAGATAATTAAATATTTCGTTGTGTTTTTGAACAAATACGTCAGAGGTTCGGTTAAATCGAACTTGTTTTTACGAATTATGAGTTTCTGTTTATTGTAGTTTTGTTCTGAATAAAAGAAGGAAGTATGATATAGTCCTTACTTGTAGTCCTTTACTGTAGCCGCTACCGGTTGTTAGGAGACAAGCAATTACCGCATATACGGAAAGTACGCAAAACAATGTGAGAACGCTAGGCCTACATGAGCGAAACCGCAAGGCATAGCTACTAACAAATTAGACTGTATGACTATTTTTTTCGAATTAATTACGCTATTGTTCTAGCAAGGCCTTAAAAAGTTTCACCGGACTACTAAGGCGAGCGCTTAAGGCACTCAGCCGATTTTATTTTGGCAATTAACTCAAGGGTGCACAGCACAACTCAGCCTGGGATGTTTCCTAGCTAACCAGTTAACAGTTTTATTCGAAATAACGGGCCTGGCAAAAATTAAACTGCATGAAAATCTGTTCATTAGCCTTTGCGTTTATCGCAAACAAACAGACAGACGTGACAGATTTTGTCTTAGAAGATACTAGCGGACCCTGTGAACGTGGTCGCACCCTGATAATAAAAAAGCCTAATATCCGACCGCAGCACCACTTACCGGGCTCAATTGTAAATCTAAACTATTCTCGGATCCACAGGAATACGCACACAAAATTTCATCAAGATCGGTCCAGCTGTGTAAGAGGTGTTCAGTAACATACACACGCACAAAAGACTTTTATATATAAAGATAGTGATTATTTCAATTTTGAAATTCGGGTTTTAGATAAAAACAAGATGAGTAGCTTAACTATTTATTCACTCAACTTTTTAACAGCTTAAAATGGTGCTCAAATAGAATCAAAATAAAAACGGTTTCGGCAAAAATAAAGTTGATTGATATATTTTTTATACTTAGATTTGACTCACTTATTAAACTAGTTATGTAGCTTAATTATTTAATTGCATATACTTACCTGTTTGACACTGTTTCAAAGGAGCATTGTCAAAAATAACGTTGATTGATAAATGTGTTTTTAAATACAGTAGGTAAGTAGTGTTCGCCCACGTCAAACAAACAGACAGCCGGTAAAAACTTTAAATGTCCGAATATTGGAAAGGAGGTTAACTTAACGTTGCTTAAAACCCACTTAACCTATTTAACAATTCGTATTGTTAATGGACACTATTTCGAGCTTAAATAATAGAAATGTTATAGCCATCTTTGTTAAAATATTAGCTGTGCTCGCGACTTGTCCCGTGTTTTTTGAAGTGAAAATTTCTTTAAGCGAGTTGAACGATATTTTTTAGCAGGGGGTAAATTTATTATTTCACATCATGACATGATAGTAAGCGTGACTTGTTTTACACTTGTGCGGATTGCATCAGACCAGCGAGGCGTATTATAGCATCTGTGTATATCTAATATTAATATTTTGTATTGAGATTTTGCATCATGAAATGAAATCTAGTACCTGGACGACCGAGCCTAGCTCGGTTCTTTAAGAAACATTTTCAAATTGAAATAAACTGTTAGGTTTGCCTCACAGAATTAGCAAAATCATAAAATATACTAAAAATATATCTCTTTTATAATAATAACAATATAGTAATTTTGTTAATTAAAATAAATTGTTTTGTTTGTCTCACAAAATTAGCATTTATTATAAAAAAAAAATGTAAAAAAAATATCTCTTTGCTGTCACTCGCATTCGAACTGGGGTTAGGCAGATTTTCGAAACAACCGATTTCCATCTGAGCTATTTTTGTTTTGACAGCAGCAGCCATACATATTAACATTTATATTCTATCCGTATTTTTTAATTGCCTCAAACTCAGATAAGAAAGTATTCTATGCATAAAACCTAGCTAGATCGATTTATCATCCCCGAATATACCTGCATACCAAGTTTCATGGAAATCGCTGGCGCCGTTTCCGAGATCCTGAATATATAACAATATAAAAGTATACTAGAATTGCTCATTTAAAGGTATTAGATTAGATAGATAGATATAATTGTTATCCAGAGATCCAATAAATGTGAAAACCAGACTAATGATAATAATTTCAATTTACAAATTATAAAATTTACACTATAATTAATATAAGAATTCAAAAGAAAACAGTTATTCTATTATTTTAAGTTTTCACTTCTGTCGACAGTCATAAGAACTTTTTTTAATTAAGCATTTTGAAACTTATTTATACAGAAAAAAAGATATTATAACCTCTCGTCCAGAAAAAAAGATATTATTCTCCATGAGAATAAGAAAAATGAATATTTAAATCAAATGAATACGCAGATAAAATACTAGCATATCATAAACTGGTTTTCCCTAACATATTTTTCAAGTTTGACCCAAAACAACGCTCGTGCGAGTGTCTCTACAGTGCTTGTCGTTTACTTTCGAGTGAGTCTATTTAAACTTAATTACACGTTCATGTATCGGTTAACGTTTAACTATTCATTGTTTATGTTAACCTAGTAGAATTTCACCGACCCACATTGTTCGGAGCTTTATGTTTTGTTGAATCATTTTTTTATGAATAAAAAACACAAATATTTCTTTCTCTCTCATTCCCATTTTTTTTATTATCATTATTTTTTATATATGAAATATTTCGTTTGGTATAAATTGTATATAGAAAGTTCTGTAACCTTAGTTCGTGTCACTTAGAAAAAATATCTTTTAACAACATACACGAGATGTTATTTTCCCTATATTGCCGACTAAATTTTCGACGCGTCTTCGTTGAAATTAATGTGTGAAGAGTACTGTTTTCTTTATGAAAAGTACTCCAAAGTACTACCTACATCTATCTACACACACTGCAGATACACATTTTACACTGCAAAATATTTTCTTTACCTAGATATTGCCGTGAATAGCAAAATGGCATGGACTTAATTTTTGTTAACGTTCTGTAGCTACATAGGACAATAGCGTAGACAGTTCGAGAGAAAAAAAGACAAATAAATCAACATATCACAAATATCAAACAAACAAAGAATAGTAAGAAAAGCTTCTGTAAATAAAATTATTTATGTAACGGACAATCAGACAAACATTGTGTTCTTTATATATAGATATACATATACACATTTATTAGAAGATTTATTTTCTTAACATATATTATTTAATTTAGGTTTATGGACCTAAGTTAAACAAACCGTGTTGATCTTCCGGTTAAATTGTACCCGCACGCATATCGCTCAATTACCAGGCTGTCATAAAATTAGAGAGGTCAATGTACCAAATCGACCTTGAATTTCTGGGGCGTGACCCGTGACCCGGAACAATACACGCCTCCAGCTTATGAAAGTAGTGCTGTCTACATATAGTACGTTATAGACTTTCACGGGTACTATGACTGCCTGGTACTTCGGATGACGAATTAAAATACTTTTCTATGCATCCTACTTTGTTTTGATTGAACAATTTAAAAAGCGTTTCAATCGCTATAAACAATCAATATGAAGTATTATTTTATTTTCCAAATTATAGTTAAAACGTTAGTAGAGGTCAATAAAGAATCATTAAACGATTAAACTATTGACCCAAAACGTTTAAAGCAGAGATCGTTGTTTTTTCCTTAAGCGCAAAAACAGTAAATACCATTGTTGCTCAATTTTGTCACATTTCGGACATAATGTATTAAATAAGATTTGTTTAGTTGGATAACGGTAAACGCTTTTTATTCCGAAGATGAGTTAGCTATTGAGCTACGAGAATCAAGATTTTTTATGTACCTTTAAACATCTTTAAGAATTGGAAGTGTGTCAGACGAAATACGATTAGGAACGATTTTGTACATCAATACATTCCATCCGAACAAATTAGACTGGTTTAAAATTAATTAATTGTTGCTTTTATAACACCTGTTTGTATAATTAATTAAATTTTACTAGTATTATTTACTATTTAACACGTGCACGACGCGACGTGGAGAGGCGGCCATTCAAATATATGTAACTCCATAAATAGAAATAGTCCTCTCATTATCACTGCAAGCCTAGTACATTCACCGTATGGCTGAAGGAGTTTTACTTTATAATTTTTATTAAATTAATTAGCTCTTTGTTTCGAGATCATCTTGAGCAAAAAATCAGAATCAATTATTCTTACTTTTTAGTTACTGCTTCTAAAACTACAAACTGTATATTCTCAAAATATGACAACCATTAAAATGAAATTATCACACGATAACCGCCATCATCATTTTTAGTTTAACGAGAGTGTCCATATTTTTTTATAGTTATATCATTTTTATGGTTTATTATTTTTTATCTGTGTCATCGTGTCTGGGGTTTTTTTTCTGTGATCCCCTTTACAATTTTCTTGGTATACTTTTTGTTACAACAATTGTGGCTTTTTGAATCAACTTCCGGATGTTAAGTTTAATGTTTTCTATCGAAATCTGAGCATAAAATCTTAGTTAGTTTAAAGAAGTATTGGAATTCTTTTCTAGCTATAAACATTTAGGCAACGTCGCGTATTGTAGTAATTCGGTGAAGCTGTTAAGACCTTATTAGGTTGATAGTGTAGTTAGGTCGAGAAAAAAAAAGTCGTGTGATGTTCTTAAATTGATTAGAATATTTTTAGGCAGGGTATATGTCTAATATATATTATACCTTTTCAGTCGAATTAATTGTTTTCCATTAGATGGATTAATTTATACATTGTCAAAAATGGTCAGAGATTTACTCCTAGATCTTAAGTGTCTAAATATAATTAATTACACTGATATCTTCGGACAGAAGAGATAGAATAGATTTGGAAGGACGCTTGTTTGGTAAAGAAGCGGAAGAAAGATTCTCATGCCCGTTTTCACCAACGCTCCCTTAACTTACCCCTAACTAAGGGATCCTTAAGCTAAAGTGTCCCCTAAATCAGCTACCTAACTTATTTCGTTTTCACCATGCTAAGGGATACTTACTAAGGAAGCACTTAGTTAAGCGTCAGTTTTATCGTCAAGCCTTTATTGAAGCAGGCTTTGATTTGATTACTTATTGTGTAGTAGGTACCTATTTTTGTAGTTATTGTATACTAGCAGAAAAAGTAAAGATAAGATAAAAATAGTAATTCAAATAAAACATTAAGGTATCATGAGCGCGTTTTTTTTTTTCCTTAATTTTGTGTTACAAAACAAAAATAATATAAGTTTATTGTTGGATATGTTAAAATTTGCGTAAATTACCCCAGCGATTCCAATGTGGACTATGGAAGAAATTAATATTAATTATATTTTTACAAACACAAAATATGGAACAATAAATAAAAAATAAATAAGGCAAAAAAATAATACAGGGATAAAATTAACAGCTGTATAAAAATGCATCGTCATAATAAGGAACTTGTGACGTTTTATTAATTTCCCGGTTTCTTTAACTACCAAAGTTTCAAAAAACTCAAATATTTCTTCAATTTACGATACATAAACGAACTAATTACAAATTCAATGTGACATGTTCGTAAAATAAACATCACTTAGCGCTAAGAGATCGAATTTCCGTCCTTTAAAATTTAGGTAGCCCTTAGAGTCTTAGGTGACACTTAGACGTTGGTGAAAACGAAACCTCCCAAAGTGGTCACTTAAACGGGTTTTAAGTGTCCCTTAAATTTAGGGAACGTTGGTGAAAACGGGCATTAGACTCAAGTACTAGGGGAAACAAATCTTCCACGCAATGCACCAAAACAATAAGGGCAACATAAAAGCCTAACGCGTTCTATATCAATAAATCTTGCATCCCTTTCATCTTATTTCTCTCTCGCACGCGATCCTGTATCGAAGACTAGCGAACACTAAAGTACCAGGAATTCATGACGGAATAAGGAATAGTTAATTAGCGCTGTGACATATGACAACTAGCGACATGACCTTATTTTTTGGTTGTTATTTGTATATCGATAATTTGAATCGATACATTTTATAATTGATGCCTATAATTGTTCTGTCATAAAGTCACGTGCAACAGTTATAGATAGTTAATGTATATAAGATCTGGCAACTCTACCCACCTTTTAGGGAGGCGACTTAGTTCATTTACGGGAATCGATTGGTTTCATAAAACAATAGTGGACCGTTATTTGAAGTCAATGGCTTTTCGGTTAACCGAAGCCGCAGCGCAATGCGCCGGTACTAACGGGTTACTTTATGCTCCGCGCTAATTGATCTCGATAATTATAAGGAGAAATACTGACAAAAATAATAAAAATTACTTTTACATTTATTTTTATGGTTAGTTAATTGTTAAGTTTATCACCGTTGCTAGTATTACTCTAAGAACATATATGAACAGATTTATCTACCACTAATAGCTCTTTTATAGTTGAAATAAGCAGAAATGAGAATTGTTAACATAGGTAATTTTATATTTCTAAACGAGTTATAAAACTAAATGTTTAATAAATAAAACAAATTAAAGATACACCATTTAGTTCCCATTAATCACTAAGCACATTATTGCGTCAATGAAATTGCGAAGACAACATGGTTATGAATACAGCTAAAATAACCTCATAATAGGTAAATTAAATAATTCCATAATAAAATCGCAAAAAATATTTTTGTAATTAACTGTGGTGAACAAATAATTCATAGTTTTATATATATTATCGATTAAATCTCCTCTTTATTCGTTCACTTTACCATGTAAACCTAATTATTAGAATTTTACGGCCCTCGTTCAACAGAGAAAATGATTTTTAATTAATTGTCTTTTAATTGTTCGTAAAAACCTTTATCTATTATTATTAGCCCGGTATCGAATAGTAATAGGTAGAAATAAACATCACTACATATTTAGAAAAACATCTAGAGTTACACTCGCAAGTCCCTCTTAATGAAATTTGCTTTAGTAGTTGAATCTTACATATCATTATTTCATTTCTCGATTTTCACACGTCATCCTTCCGACCGCGACATTTATTTAAAAGATATTCATTATAATTTCCTGGTAAAAGTTTTTAAAATCGATATCAATACAAACTGAACTATCGACATCCTTTTCTTACACGTTGCAAAAAATAATGATGCCAAGTACATATGAATCGGTTTTTTTGCTATCGCTTTAACGTGAATTTTGATAGTTAACAAGCAATTGTTAAGAATAGGGTTAGTATGATTTTATGTTGAGTACTTGTGGAGTTGAGTTGTCAAGGCTATATTTGGAGTTGTGACATAGATTAAATTAGTCAGTACGAAAAACGATAGTTACTTTTTTCTGATTTACTTTTATCAAAAAGTAAGATTGCAACTAGCACTATTCACTATGAATACAACTGTTGAGTACTCACGATGACCTATGTCTAAGATAATGGCGCAAAAACTCAAGAAAAGTATAAAATTAATACCATATACAAATTTGATAATTAAGGTCGTCGAAGATCACTATTTAATTTATAATCGTTTCTATAGCAGTAATATTACGTACACTTCAAATAAAATAGTATAACATGGCGCCATAATACCTTTAAAATAAACTAACATGGTGCCTGCATTCTTTTTTCAAATAATCTTAAAAGTATTTTCGGCAATAAATTGCCGCTCTTTTATCTCGCCTTATTGCTTATACATATACACACGCGATGTCAACGAATGACAAGCGAACAATAAGATCGAAAGTGTTATGAACAAAGCAAAAAACCCAACCGACTTTCTTGATGACCGGACAATGAAGTATTTGATGAACCTTTAATTTCAATGCATTCTCGTCGATCAATGCACCCGATGTGCAGATAATAGATTAATTTCGAATTTGTGTCTTACTTTATTTTGTTAGCGTTCATTTTCGAAATACAAACTCGATTTTTGATTATTGTTGATTTGTATGCTTCGTATTGAATGTAACCTTTCATTTCGAAAACATTAATTATCTGATATATCATGAACCAATAAATGTAGTCATATATTAATAATAAGAAGTTTAGTAAAACAAATATTTCAATCATATTAACCAAAATTATATAATATAGATATAAATATATTTGTCTATATATACATTTAGTAATTATGGTTGTAAATAATTTATTTTACGCTATATAGGACAAGAGTTTCATCATAATACCATTTGATTCTAAATGGCGGTGAGATATAAAAGAGTAAACGACCTGTCTCAAATGCAGACATCAGAACTCACCTATCTGACTTTGACGACGGATTCTAAACTAAATGCTACCGACATATATATTAGAAAAAGTCCTACTATTGCTATGGCTTCACCGTGAAGTTTTCATTCGCCAAGCCCAAGCTCAGTGTAAAATTCGAACCTACTTTAAACGACGAATGTCTATATATATCACTATTAATTCATTAAATATATGATACTCAGATTTTTCTATGCTCGTTTAGTTCGTCCAGGTTAAAATCTACCGCCAGGCGCCTATACCACCGTTCTCCATCTTCGACCATATTTTTATTTAACAGCGGCTGATTGTCGTGAAACGTAATTTATAAAAAAAAATATATACTCAAAATTATGATGAAAAAAGTATTTAATACAAAAATTTTAAAGAGTAACCGAAAAGGACAACTCTCTCACCTATTCAAGATAAACTTCTGGACCACCACCGCAACGATATTTGGTGTATTTATAACTTGGTATAGTAAGTACATAGTCTACTATTTTACATCATTACATAGTATAAAAGAAAATCCTCTGCCACGTCTGTCTGTCTGCTTGTCTGTTCGCGATAAACTCAAAAACTAGTGAACGGATTTTCATGTGATTTTCAACAGTATATGAAGTGATAATGAAGAAAATTTTGATATACAATTTTACAAAGTTTTTTTTATCATCAATATTCAGTATAATATGTGTAGAGTTCTTAAAACTTTCAAATATATAGTCATTATTTGTTGGGTTATAATTGTCTGAACACAACGGTCGTGTGTATGAATGTCGTCTGTCGGCTGTCGCACGTCACCGTGTAATAGACAAGAGCAGTACTTTGTTAATACACTAGTGTAGTGAAAGCGTTATTTGCAAAATTCGTTATTGTTATTGCAACAGTTTTATACTTTCATTTTCATATGTCTAATTTAGATTATCTTTGTACTAATTTATGTCATAATTTATTTTTGAATTCACTATAAATGTTAATACAATATTGATGTTTGAAGTGAATCTTCTTATGGCACGGTAGAGGAAAATTTGCGTTACGTGTTACGTGTAAAACATAAGATAGGTATACGTTTGCGTCTATGTGTAAATATGTATAAGTGTTTATCTGTGTCTAGTAGTATATCAAAATGAATAATTAATATTCTTAAAATATATTTATTAAATTAGTTTATTATTGCTATGTTAAAATATAGTTTCCACACTAGGGGATGTCTATCACGTGAATTTTACAAAATTGCAACTAATGTACCTATTTGAACTTATAATACTTTTCGAGTTGGGGTGGAAGACACTGCGCCATTCGTGTAATATTATTTAAATTTTGTTACAAATATATATCATTTTTATATTAGATTTAGAAAAAACTATTAACGAGAAAAGGATGATTAGTAAATGAGGTATTTGATCTATGCAGAAACGTGTATTTAAATAAATCAAGGTGCATTCACTAATACGCGGATGTCACGACTCACGACATCAATTACCGCTAGGGTAATGCAAATTTACCTTTCGTTTGATCTAGTTAGGTCTAGTCAAATTAACGTGAAGAGCGAATGTAGCCTTAATTGGCACTTGTGACAACCATCGACCGACGTTGTAATGTTAAAGCATACACTAAATTTGATGTCCAATTAACATTCCAAAGCTATCTCCCAATCAATGTTTTTATTTTCTTTAACAACGCGGCCACGCATCAGAAAATAATTGGTTGGTAGCTCAGCGAACAAAAAAAAAAGTTTAATAACAGCCCGTGTGCAAATAGTAGAAAAAAAACAAAGCAGACAATGAACGTCAGGAAGGAAGGAAAATGATAGTTTTACCAGACCGTGAACAGCTTTAGCGGGTTGCCTGTTGAAAAAAAATCAGCGAAATTACTCCGCGAACATCGACTGAATGAGTTATTATGATTAATTTGTTAGGACTGTGCCGTTGGTAGTATCTCGATGTTGGCAACATATTATTTTAAAGGTTACAAAAAAGGAGTTCGGAATTAAGAAGGCTGGTAATAACAAGATTCGAATATGCTACCTATCGCATTAATGCCTTGTAAAAATAACTCTTTACGTCGTAAAAAAATGAACATGAGCTTGTTTCCAATCATTTGAATATTTTTTGTTGAATAATCTAGTATGTTGTACTAACGTATTGAACTAACGATATCAATAAAAAATATAAATGTGATAGTTTGAAAATAAAAATAATTCTAAAAGTATAATTATTCATAAAAAAACCTGGCTTAAAAAACACTGAAACTTTTCATAATTAATACTTTTATGTTATTATATATTCCTATTTTTTTAATATCATATAGGAGGCAAACGAACAAAAGAGGTACAAGCGGCGAACGATCGCCGTTTTATACTCCCTGACGACGTGAGAGCATTGATCACGGAAAAGAACGCCGCGACTCGAGCTTACGACGCTTACCCGTCTGTAGAGAATCGCGATCATTTACGTTCGTTACGAAAAACAGTCAAGTCTCGTATTTCTGAGATCCGGGGTGACAGGTGGGACAGACTCCTGGAGGGTCTCCAGCCGTCTCATCTGTCGTACTGGACTCTAGCGCGATCTCTCAAATCAGGTATGGTCACTCCAATGCCTCCTCTCGACAGAGGCCCCGGGTTGCCTCCCGCGTTCGATAGCATAGATAAAGCAGAATGCCTTGCCGCAAGCTTAGAGAAACAGTGCTCGCCAAACGCTGATTACACTAACCCTTTCCATAACGGATTAATCGAATCAGCTGCGGAGCATGTACTCGCGTCTCCTCCGGCAGATACCCTAACCGCGATTATTTTCGATGAAGCTGCAGGCGCAATTAAGAGTCGCAAGCCTAGGAAGTCCCCAGGTCCCGATGGCATCAGGAACGAGGTTCTGAAATTCCTTCCTGATCGCATCATAGCTCTATTGGTCTGCGTCTTCAATGCGGCCATGTCCCAGGGTCACTTTCCGGCCGTCTAGAAAAAGGCCATAGTGATAGGTATTCACAAGCCTGGCAAGAAAGCTACGCTTCCCGTTAGCTATCGCCCCATTAGTCTGTTAGATACCTTAGGAAAACTTTACGAGCGGCTCCTTCTGAACCGTCTCCAGTTCTCGATTATAGATTTAAAATTAATACCACCTGAGCAGTTCGGATTTCGCGCCGAACACTCTTGCACGGATCAAGTACTCCGCCTCACGGAGTACATTTTCTCTAAATTTAACGCCGATCCGAAACGTAAACCGAAACGCACAATTGCAGTCTTCTTCGATGTTGTCAAGGCCTTCGATAAGGTCTGGCACGGAGGACTCATCCATAAATTATGTAAATCTCGCGTACCCGATAGGTTAATTCATATTATCCGCGATTACCTCACTGATAGGACATTCCGCTTCAGAGTGGATAGTGAAATATCGCTGCCCCACCCGATACGCTCAGGTGTGCCACAGGGCTCCATACTCGCGCCCACGCTCTTCAATCTGTTCCTCAGTGACCTACCTCGGTCTCGGCGGGTCGAGGTAGGTTATTACGCTGACTATACCGTTATTTACACTTCCGGCTGGCGGTCGGCCCTTCTTAGGAAGCGCATCGAAAGAGGCGTTCATACTCTCGGTAAATGGTTTCGTCGATGGCGCATAGAAGTTAATCCCGATAAGAGTGCCGCAATACTCTTCGATCCCACGAAACGCGCTAATAAATTTGAGCCCATCGGGCTTTACGGAATCGATATTCCTTGGGTCGAAGAGGTCAAATATCTCGATCTTACATTAGATAGACATTTAAAGTTCAATTCACATATAAAGAGAGTGCGAAACAAAGCCGCTATGGTCTTGGGTCGCCGTTACTAATCCGTTACTTTGTCATAAGAGTAAGTTATCCCTCAGACACAAGCTCACTTTGTATAAGACGTGTATCCG
The DNA here is from genome assembly GCA_014332785.1 of Antheraea mylitta. Classification (NCBI taxonomy): domain Eukaryota; kingdom Metazoa; phylum Arthropoda; class Insecta; order Lepidoptera; family Saturniidae; genus Antheraea; species Antheraea mylitta. The sequence goes on along the minus strand of JACEII010000121.1, from coordinate 213,123 downwards.
TCCCGTGATGACATATAGCTGCCCCTTTTTGCGCATATGTCCAAAGATAACTTTAATAAGCTGCACGTTTTCCAAAATCGTGTTTTAGTAAAGTGACCGGTGCCCCGTGGTATATCCGGAGAGTCGATCTCCATAGAGACCTAGAGATCCCTTCTATCTGGGCGTACGTAAAATCACTTACGATTAGTTATTTTGAAAAAGCCGCGAATCATCCCAATCCGTTAGTGGTATCCGCCACAAACTATAAACCTGTACCTAACGCTGAGCGTTATAAAAGACGTCCGCGATGCATTTTTACCGACCCTCCTGATTTAATCACGTCAGCGAACGATCAGTACCAGCCTGTCCCTCGAAGCAGAGCGTGCTCACGCCCACGCCCGCGTAACCACAGATCACGCCGCCGTGGTCTGGGAGTTAATTTCGCTCCCGCACACCCGATTAGGCCTCCCACGGCAGCGGCTCAAGCCTAGGTTTGATCTCTCGGTAGGGAGCCCTTGAGTGCGTTGCTTGCGCGATACGGTGACACACAAATATACATCACCGCTACAACACTACACGATCACCCCCACACACGTGCACGCCTACACGCTTATACACGAGAGTGGAAGGGTTTACTTTTTTTTCCCTTATCGAACTGAAAATCTCAATTTTCCGATAATAAATATATGGAGGAGTTGTTGAGGCGTGTATGCTTGGTACATATATACGTTTCAACAACTCATACATATATGAATAGTTAGCTAGGTTATCTAAGATAGGTCGCGATTTTGCATGCAACAGGCAACAGCCAAGCCGAAGTGTGCCGTGAACCCTTGAGCTGGTTGCCAAAATAAAATCGGCTGAGTGCCTTAAACGCTCGCCTTAGTAGTCCGATGAATCTGTTAAAACCTTGCTGGGTCAATAGCGTAGTTACTTCGAAAAAAAAAGTCGCAAGTGCGTTACCTGCCTGTGTTTGGGGAATGGAGAGAAAGGGAGAGGGTAAGGGAAAGGAGAGGGGAGGAGAGATGGATCTCCAGCGTTCTCACTGACCGAACGAAACTTAACAATGCAAGCACTGTTACGTCACGTCGATTTTCTGTGAGAGGATGGTGCTACCCCGGACGTGACGACCTATTCATGCTTAAACCAATAATAGCTTCAGCGTGGCTCTACCACCTACAAGTTTACTATAGTTACCTATAGTTCCTTTACTTTTTATTTATTTGCAGACACGACAAATATGATAAAAATTATTATACCTTATAGATTATAGAGTCTACCCAAAAATGTATAGACATGCATACGCTTGAAAAACATTACTTTCTTTTAGTGCAATTAAGTAAAGTTTTAATATTATTGTATGTTAGCATCTTGTTTGAAGAGGAAATTGATCAGAAACACTATAAGTATAGATGATAAAGTTTAAAATAAAACGTCTAACAAGTGCTTGTGACTTTTTTGGGTAAAAATGATATAACTTAGCACAGTTTGCACCAACATTCTTAATGCCAACAGCTGCATATATTTTGACAAAACTAAAGTTAGTGTAAGTGGCCCTTTATTTTTTTCCCTCAATGTACACTAACGAGAAACGGAACAAATAAACAATAGAATCAACTAAAGAAAATAAAAACAAAACACGAAACAAAGAAACACAGTTTATAATACTATTTTCTAATCAAAACACAAGCTCAGTTAAAAGGAGATTATAAAACGATAATCTGAAAATAATATATCAAACCATTTTATATAATGATCCAATAATGCACGTCAGTCGATAGCAAAGCGGTCGGATAGTGATGTGCTCACATAACGGAACGACTGTATCGAATCGCCGCTGACTCATCGAAAGATTGGACTGAAATAATTTTATAAAAGTTCAGTTTAAGATAGACCTAGAAAGATAGATAAAATAACAATTGGATTTCAGAGTACAATTGAAAATTGAGTTATAAAAACTTTAGAGCACTTTTCATTCGATCAAAAAATTAATACGTACACATAGATGAATTACATTTTCATTTTGCTTTCTAATTCTCAAAGTATTTTGTAAATATTACTTTGCTTTAATTATAAACTACACAATGTATTGATATTTTAAGTTTAAACACGTATTATGTAATCATTTGTAATCGTGTTTTTTAAATCGATAACTAAATTAAATAATAAAAAAACGTACGTGACGTATACTTTATGTTATTATTAACCTGTAATAGTTTATTTATAAGGAAAATATGTCTTGAATTACAGTATAATGCAATAATAAAAATATTTTATTTCAAAATTTTCCATATAAGCAAATTCTAACTTTCGTGACCTAAAATCGATATCACTGTGATCATACATAATTCTGATTCGATAAATTTGAAATGCCCCCATCTCTAGCACTCTCTAAACAAACTCGCAAGAATTCCACGATGCAGTTTCAATACATGGTGATTCTACAATGATCTATATACCGGCTAATGCTCTGCAATCCTGGTACTTTAAATTGTTTGCATTCATTTTACTTAGAGAACATGTATAGGCGGGTTTTATATGAACCATGCGAATATTTTTATTATATAGGCTGTTAAAACAAATTACATATATATATTATAAGAATGTAAATATAACGTGTCTGATTCTACACTTTTGTAAAAAAAGTTGAACCTGTCCTCCTGGAATAAGCAGTAAAATACATTTCAATCATTCTTAAAAGTTCTGTCTGACTGTGTGTTTAAACACGCATCACTACTAAAGTGCTGCTTCACGATAAAATCTCACCAAGAAAATCATAAAACATATCCTCGAGTAACATTTATTCTAGGTTTCATTAAAATCAGTTCATTTTATCAAAAGTTTGTAATTTTACAATTAATATAAGTACATTAAGATTTTATTAATCACTGTTTTTTTTATTAGGTTCCAAGCGGATGGAGTCGCGGACATAGCTAGTTGACAATGTATACAGAAGTATTTACAAAAATACCATAGAAAATACACTAAAAAATTTGGCAATATATAATGTCAGGCTTGTAATTTTTAAAGTAAAAGATGGAAAACATTAATTACCCCTAAATGGGTACGTGATGAATATTAATTCAAGTGTTGTAATTAGTATCTGATAGGCAATTAGTAGACTATAGCTAGCTAAAGTAGAATGACAGTCGATTCAAAGCAATTCATAATATTTTATTTTGTATAAAATACTTTATTTCTACGCTAAATCATTAAAAATAAATACAAATTGTATTCAAGACCTGAATCAAGAAAGAATTCACAATTTCCCTAAGTATTTCTCCAATACATTTTTCAATTCATTTACATGAAGATTAGAGAAACAATTTCTAAGAGAAATATCGTTAGTGTAAATTGCACAGTTTACTATACAACAATCGCTACTAGCTCTCAACTGTATTCTATTGTGTCGCTAATGATCCGATTTGCACACTACTTTGTGGCCTTATACATAGCTAAGGTTCAGCTTGTTCACTCAACAAAAAACATTTGTTTAGGTATTTGTAGTTGGAAGATATTTATATCCATAATTATCGTATTTTAAGAACAGTACCTGGGCGACCGAACCTAGCTATCTAGCTCGGTTCTTTAAAAACATTTTCAAATTAAAATAAACTGTTTTAGGTTTGCCTTAAAAAATTATCATTTTTACAAATAAAAAATGTATACACTCCCATTCTAACTGGGGTAACATGGATTTTCGAAGCAACCAAATTCCATCGAAGGTATTTTTGTTTTGACACCGGCGGCGAAATTTATCTTCATGTTCTAGCTATATTTTTCCTCTTCTGGATTAAATAGCATGAGATCGAATTAAAGTCAATAAATTCTAAAATTGATCACAACATCATAGATAAGAATAGTACAACGAAATTTCTTTAATAATTAATATAGTTGCACTGGTACCCATTTATAAGTGGTGTAGCTGATTTAAATGTGCTGTGGTATAAAATCGGATGCATCTCAACGAGTACAATAGCAATACTGATGCAATCGAACTACCAGCATTTGCATGATCTCATTTGAAAACGCACTGGAACACTTTGAACAGGATTAATTTAATGAAATATCCTCAGGCATCAGTTTCACTGATTTGTTTAAGTTTCTAACTATAAATCTTCTCAAGGGGAGCTTACTATATGTTGGAAGCTGAGACATACTTTAGTTTTAAATTTAACCTGAAATATCCAGTTAACTATCAATACATTTTCAACGCCTTAAGATCTAACTATTCGGTTTCTCTTTACTAGAATTACAACTTTTGATGAAACGTTGGTCCTTTATTTTCTCATATAAATCTTAAGCTTGATTTTTGGTAAAAAAAAAAACCCTTTATAGTAAATTATGTTTTCGCAAAATTCAGTCTTTAGGGACTCTCACAATTTTGGAGTAAAGATAATGAACTCATGAGTTCTATCTAGCTTAACAGTTCAGTTGGTATAAATCGAACTACTGGAGGAAGTTTATATGTAGCAGACAACTGTTAGTATAGAGTTACAGGATATTGCTAAGACATCGTCTATGCCTGATTAGATTTTTGTAATAACTTCCTTTAATATTAAGTGTATTTCGTTATTTATTCGATCTGAATTATACTTGTCTTTGAAATTTCTATTTATACATTTTTGAGTTCATGTTTTATCTGTTAATAAGGCAATTTGTTTAAAATTAATGTTGTCTTCGCCACTTAATTCTTATTATATATTTACTTGTACCAATTTTAAATCAACTCTTTTCCGATTTTAGCATGATTGCTAAGTTTCAATAGAAAAATCTATGTTGATATATCGCTTAAATGGTACTCAGGAAAATCCTCTAAATCCATTCAGTAAAAAAGTCCGGACAACATAAAAATACTTAATTTATTTATATGCATACAATAATTAAGAGCAGGATGTAAATACGCCAATAATTATAAATAATTTTAAAGTACTTGTTAATATAACATGACCATAAAATAGGCAAACTAGGACATGATCATAATTACTTTATAGTTTATCAACTTGGACTTGAGTTAGTTAAAGTAAGTGCTTAGAAATTGCCTTGCTTATTTTACTTCTCAACCAAATAAGAATAAAACTTAAGAAAAATTATATTTATTTAACTCTAACCAACAGCGCTCTTGTATGTCTTTCTAGTTTATTTAAAATCACATAGTTAAAACTTGAATATATCTCGTTAATTTCACAGAGTTTCTAGAGAGACTCGAAATAAATCTCAGCAGATACGTGTGGTACACTTATTGAATGTATTTGGACCACAGACAGTGATGTAAATCTGAATTGTTTTATTTGCAAAATAAAATCGTTTTGTTCAGGTAAACGAGAACAAACTCGTCGTCATGTGTGACTCATTTTAACTTTTACCTTATTCTGTTTCTTGTGAATACGCTTTACTTATGTGACAGAATGTCTGATTAATTCAAAGGAGTTCTAGATATTTGGTGAAACTTCGAACGTCCTTGAAATCTGCTCAAGTATTTTCTTCGCACACATAATAAAAAAACAAGCTTTTTTATTCCTTAATCGTATCGTTCTAAAGGTCATAAACGCAAAGTTGCGAATTCAATTACTAGGAGCTCATATCTAGGCAGCGTTTTGAATTCAAATATCGTACATCGGATATAGGGGCGGCCGTGGGCCGGCGTGCCGCAAGCGCTGTTAGCCCCACTTCTGCATCTGTTTGTTTCAAATAAGCTAACAATGAACCGGCGTGTTCAATGCCAGTGGATAGTGCGCTTTACGGTACTGATTTAGCGGTTGGATAGGTTCGAGTTTGAATTCAATTATGGGAGGGAGATCAGTGACCCGAACGTTGTATGCACAGAGCGCGGCAATCGCGATCTCCGTCGGAATTTATTGCCTATTAGTTTATGTGATCCTGGTAAAATGGATTATATAAAGATGCAAACACGACCTTGTTATTTTGATATAAAAATAATTATTAATGTTTATATATTTTATTCTACTATATTATACTGAGTATATCCACATCCCGTCTGCTTCTAACGACCAATTAGATAAATCTTGACTCTAATCTTGAAGCACTATGAATACACTCGTAACCAATCTCATGCAATAAATTCAATAAATTATGCAATAAAAATGTTCTCTCAAAATTGATACATATAAATAGAATCAAAGTGTCTGTATATTTATCCGCATTACGAATTAGGGAGACCAAGTAGTATGAACATTACAAAATAAAAGACTATTTAAGTAAATTCGCGGTCACCAGCTAGTTAATATAATTACTAGAATGGTCTTAAATTATGTATGGTCTATTTATTTTATTATTACATTAAGCGAAGAAATTGTTTTAGTTGCATAAAACATATTGAAACGAATCTATACTACACTAGACTATACAAGAAATCAGTTACCATAGAATCACCAATTTAACGATCTTCTTGTAATATTTTCATCAAAATTTAAATCAAATAAAGAAATACTTCTATTTAAGCCCTAAGAAACCAATTTATGGGCATAAGAGCGATTTGCAAATCATTCCAGTTGGTAATATCTAGTTGATAATTGTTGTATCTTTACAACAATACTAAAAACAGCATACGTTTCCCTCTGTAACATTATAAAAATAAAAACCATATTTTATCATATTGATACTCTAAATGCTTACGCAGCAGATGATTTACTTCACAGTTATGGTTATATTTTAACCAATTTAAACAATCGTCTTGTATAATCTAAAGTATCTATAATTTATAGATTTTTATGAGAAAAAGCAAGAGTCTTGGAGTGAGTAATAAAAGATATTTCGATAATTTTTAAAAATGTCTGTCTGTCTATTTGTTTGACTGAATACGCATCACCGCTAAAGTACTACATTCACGATAAAACCTCACCAACAAAATCATTTTTTTTTCGTACTAACTACGCTATTGGCCTTACTAGGCCTTCACAGCTTCACCGGACTACTAAGGCGAGCGCAGAAGGCACTCAGCCGATTTTGTTTAAGTAACATGCTCAAGAGTGCACGGCACTCTTCGGCTTGGGCTGTTACCGGAAATACCAACAAAATCATAAAGCATACATACCCTTGAATAATATTTCGTCTTGGTTTCACTAAAATCAGTTGAGTCTATCAAAAGTTATTGTAATTTTAATGATGACACGATTTAAGTGAAAGAGAAAGGTAGATAAGTAAATGGGTTCAATATATTTAGATGATTTTAGTCAATGTATTTTTAAATAAATTACTAGCCTCTGCCCGCGACTTCGCGTGGAATAGATACGTTAACACTAACACGCAGCAGTTCTTAAAAAGATAAACATCCCGATTTTAAAATATTTTTCACCTGTGCTCCGCTCTTATTGGCCTTAGCGTGATGATTTATATCCTATAGCCATTCTCGATGAATGCGCTATATAACACTGAAAGAATTGTTTAAATCGGACCAGTAGTTTCTGAGATTACCCCCTACAACGTCACAACATCACAAACTCACAAACCTTACCTCTTTATAATATTAGTATAGATTGCCTGTGCGTCTTTTTCATATGTGAGCTATATTGGTGTAAATTTTCCTGAAATTTCATTGAGTAATGTTTTGCTTGGGAGAGGAAGATATATGATATCCTTTTTTTAATTGTATTTTTGGGAAGCAACCTTCTAGATTATTACTGCCATTATCGAGTAGGTAATAAAATTACAGGGGTTTTGTGATAATTACAATGTTTTATCATAGTCTCCTTAGAACTTTCCTTGGAATTTTTGGAACGAAGGTCCTTATCGCGCGTTGTGAAAGGGGGCTAGACGGAAAAAATTCTTACGAAAAGTTGTCACGACACTTTTTGCTATAGTAAGCTATTGTAAGCTGTGCGGCGTCGCATGTTTCTCTGTCTGTCTCTCTCTCTCTTATAGAAAGCATGCCAGATATTTTCATTTCTATTTCGCATTGAACAGTGTGGTGTCGCGACGATTATTTTTGTTGAGTATATACAGGTTTTTTGTAAATAATAAATAATAAAAATAATAAGGATCCCAAACATATGTTCACTTCAGTTACCACAAGGCAATTATTACGAAAATTGAGCCTACTGATTAAGTTTATATAACATTATATTTGTTAATAATAAAAAAATATTATTATAACTTAAAAAAATAAAATTTTATTACAATTCCTTCACTAATTAATCGAAAGAAACTTCGTTCCATCCGGGTGTCCCTTGACACCTCTCAAGTTTTTTATAGCATTTGAGAATACATGCTCCATGGTATAATTTCCCATCCATTTCACTTGTGCACAATAACCGAACTATATTATCTAAAACACCACGAATATTACAAAATATAGAGTCAAATAAGACAAGATTATGAATAAAATATAAAATCCACTACACGATAGACCAAGATCACTCGAAAAATTAGACCAATATATTTTTTCATATTTTTCTTTTATAATATAACTACCGGTCCCTCTCCTGATAATAATAAAACCTTGACAAATATATACATAAACCTTCCCCATGAATAACTTTAACCACTGGTGAAAACTGCATGAGAATCCGTTCAGTAGTTTTTGAGTTTATCGCGAACAAATAAACAGACGTGGCAGAGGACTTTGTTTCATACTATTTAATGATTTGTGCTACACAGCTACATTTAGAACGATCAAAAAGTTTAAGACCATGCTGGGTCAATAGCGTAGTCATTTCGAAAAAAAATTTGAGAGGACTGTAAGTCACACATTAAATAGATTGGACGCGACTCGTTAGGAATGTGGGCGAAATACATACAAATAACAGCATATAAATTCAAGTTCATTGCCTTTAGAATCAGTTGAATAATAAACACTATGAAAGTATCTACTTTAGGGATGATCGATATTCATCGATGTTAAAGAAACATCGACGTTTAGCTGAAAAACACCGATATTTCGAATTCGATAACATCGACACACCGATGAGAATAAAATATCGAAATTTCAATATATTCTTGAGGGTCATGTAACGTTCCAACACCTGTACGAGGAGCGGAAAAGGCAATATGGAAAACACCCCAGAAAGTTAGTTTTTTTACAGTTTAAATTGCTAGCAAAAACATCGATGTTTTGCTATCGATGTTAATCGTACTGCGATACTTTTCAACCGAATTCAACATCGATGTTTTTCTAACATCGACCATCCCTAATCTAATTGTAAATAATTAATCTGGGATTCAGAGTAACATTCTTAATTATATTTGTCCGTTTCGCGGTATTTAGAGGCAATCAATCATCGCTCGGCTCGATTTTGTTTCCCATACGATAGATCCTAACTAGCTATCATCTCTAATATTATAATTGTATGTTACGCTTTTATTCAACCGATCATAGTGAATTTTGCATACATGTCACGAGTACAGAAAAGGGTATACTGTATACTAGCGGGAACGGCAGACGTTGTCCCGCCGTGATAACAAATCCTTGAGAAATTATATACCTAAACCTTCTTCATGAATAACTTTATCTACTGGTGAAAACTGCTTGAGAATCTGTTCTTTTTTCTCGAACTGACTAACAGCTTCACCGGTCCACTAAGGCGAGCGCTTAAGGCGTTCAGCCGATATTATTTTGGCAACCAACTCAAGGGTGCACGGCACACCTCGGCTTGGCTGTTGCCTGTTGCCTGCAAAATCGCGACCTATCTTAGCTAACCTAGCTAATTATTCATATATGTATGAGTTGTTGAAACGTATATGTGTACCAAGCATACACGCCTCAACAACTCCTCCATATATTTAGTATCGGAAAATTTAGAGATTTTTCAGTTCGATAAGGGAAAAAATAAACCCTTCCACTTTCATGTTTAAGCGTGTAGCGTGCACGTGTGTGAGAGTGATTGTGTAGTGTTGTAGCAGTGATGTATATTTGTGTGCCACCGTATCGCGCAAGCAACGCACTCAAGGGCTCCCTACCGAGGGATCGAACCTAGGAGAATCTGTTCAGTAGTTTTTGAGTTTATCGCGAACACACGAACAGACAGACGTAACAGAGGATTTAGTTTTATATTGTAGTAATGCGAATGTCAGTTGGTTACACTTTCACATCGTCACTACTTAACATTGACGCAGCTATTTTTATTATTCTATTTTACTATAGTGAGAATATCAACTATATGTTATGTTACCCTACACTATACTGCTAAATAATAATAGAGACATTATCTTGTAAGGTTCGATCGAGTACAAAACCACACAATTTTCAAAGACGCTGTTCGACTCTAAGCGGTAACTTGCAACGGTATCGGTTAAGCGTGACCGACGATCATAATTTACTTAAAACGTTCAAGTTACGTTAAGTTACTCGATGCGGAATTACGTGTAACGTTTGTTATTACATATTTTTTTATATTCGCCTTTGATTCGGTCGTTTATTTTATTTCATACAAGCTTTTGCCTGCGACTTTGTTGGCGTAGAATAATTATTTTGGGCTAATGCTAACTGTAACACGCGACTTCATTTCCATAGAAGGTGAAAATATATTTAATTAATACTTACGTTAACCCCGATTCTTAATTAGTCTTCCACTCTTATTAGTCCCCGATAAATGAGCTATCTAACACTGACAGAATTTTTCAAATCAAACTAAGAGTTTCTGATATTAGCGCGTTCAATCAAAGAAGCTCTTTAGCTTATAATATTAAAGTTTCATTACATAGTATATTTAAAATCTCCTACCGCGTCTATCTATTTGTTTGCGATAAACTCAAAAACTATTAATTAGATTCAGTAATATATCATCAGTAAATAAAGTGGCTTATGAGAATGGTTTACGTATATAGTAGTATGTTAAGGTTTTTTTTCTAATAAGGGTAGGATAACATAAATTATAAAAAGCCTTTAGATGTTTTTATTACACTAGCCTCTGCTCGCGACTTCGTTCGCGTGGAATAGACACTTTGGGCTAACGTTAACATGCAGCGGAAGCTCTCAAGGGGAAAAACAGTCCCGATTTTTAATCAATTTTCATTGGTGCTCAGCTCCTATTGATCTGAGCGTGATGATATATAGCCTATAATCATCCTCGGTAAATGAGCTATATAACATTGAAAAAATTTTTTAAATCGGACCAATAGTTCCTGTGATTACACCTTACAACGTCACAACATCACAACGTCACAAACTCAAAAACTTTACCTCTTTATAATATTACTAGCTGTTACCCGCGGCTCCGCACGCATTTTTTGAATGTATTAATTAAATTTAAAATTGTTATTACATGTGTAAATAACAATAATACTCTTTCAAAAAAATTTGTAAGTATAACACGCACATCATCTACAGTAACAGGTAACATTTACCTACATTATATATGTGAATACTAATAGTGTATCGAATGGGATGGGATTTATCATCAGCCACATAACTGGAACTTTTAACTGTCATATATCACCCTCAGTGCTCACTTACACTATATAAGAAAATAATGAAAATATTAAGCTAAACATTATGGAACAATATGTGTTATATCTTTTATTATATAGATATAATATGTCCATAGTGTCGATATAATTAAGTTATTATCATACCTTGCTATAATTTAAATCACATATAAACATATGACTTTCAATTACAACAGCGACGCCCTTGGTGTTGCAGTTGTTCATAAGCGATGGTAACCACTTACCATCAGATGGGCCGTCAGCCTGTTTGCTGCCTTTTGGAATAAAATATATATGTATATTCTTGGAGTCCAGTACACCGCACGTCACACGTGCATGTTTACAGTGAACAACATATTTTTGATTAATTTCACACGGACGAATGCACGGATAACAGTTTATCACTACATAGCATAAAACAAAGTCCTAATCCACGGCTGTCTATATTTATGTTCGCGATAAGATCAAATACTACAGAAAGCATATTCATGTCGTTTTCACCAATATATAAAATGATTCTTGGGCAAGGTATAGGAATAGTTTGTCTTATTATCAGAGCGGGCAACGTCTGCTGAATCCGCTAGCTTAAAAGAAAACAGCTAATCAGTTATTTATTTGCCCGTAAAATTCCCGTTCAAAAAGCCGTTTCGGAGATTACCCGAAACAAATAAAAAAACAGACATATCGCCAGAATAAAAAAAAAGGTGATATTTGTAGCATCACAATATTGCTAATATAAAACACACGCTCTTTCCTTTTATTACACGTAATATATCACAAATCAAAAATTGGGAACAAAACTACCGTAGAATAAAGTTTTTGAGGAGTTTTTGATGGGATTTTAGTCTGTCATGTAGTGGATTTTATATTTTATTCATAATCTTGTGTTACTTGTCCATATTGTGTTAAATTGGTGACGTTTTATGTAATATGGTTCGTTTATTGTGCATAAATGAAATGAAAGAAAAATAATACCACGGAGCATAAATTCTGTGTTGAAAAATTTTGAAAATTAAGAAGATAAAAATCTACGAACTATTATATAGAGTATTTGGCTCTTATACCTTTACATTATCTTGGACATAAAAGAAAACTACGTATATTGACAACTTCAGAATTGGCAGTATGGAATAATTCCTTCGACTATCTTATTGGACGAATATTATTACTACTAAACTTTTTGAATAGCAATACAAAATAAACTTTAGAAATGTTTCCGATATAAACGTACCACTATAATTAAAAATTGGAAACAAAAGTAACATAGAATAAACTTTTTGAATAGGAACACAAAATAAACCATGAAAATATTTTCGATAAAATGTTTTCGCGTTACCATGGCAACGCATATAATACTGACATTAACACGCAGCGGAAGCTTCCAAAATAGCCCGATTTTGAGACATTCTTCATTAGTGCTCAGCTCCTATTAGTTTTAACGTGATGATATGTAGCCTATAGCCATCCTCGATAAATAAGCTATCTAACACTAAAAGAACTTTCAAATCAGACCGGTAGTTCTTGAGATTAGCGCGTTCAACCAAACAAACAAACTCTTCAGCTTTATAATATTAGTATAGATTAGTATAGATTGTGGTCAATGTAGGTAACGTATCTAAAAAAAAGGCATAGACAGTTTTTTACTTATAATATAATTGCCTATTTCTATCTCGTTTACTCTTTACTAAAATAATTTTCATCTCTGCAAGACATTTTGGTCACCAGTAGTCAACCGACTGGTGGGACGCCGCGACAACAAAGTTACACATAACGTATAAATAATTGAGCTATAAATTATATGGAGTTACAATCTTATCAAGGTATATATAATTGGTGCATACATGGAATTTTTTTCTTGTAATTTCACATCAACGGGACTCCCGTTACTTCCAGGAAACTCGTTCGCGCGGTCAGCACGTCTCGTACACACGCGCTAATTGGACACCAAAATAATGTTTAACATAACATAACATACGTAACGCGCTCATAATTTACGCAGTAACGGAAATTGAGACGACAAATTATGGGTATCTCCCCATACTATAGTGAAATTCAAACAAGATTCTAGCGGTGTATTTTGGTACACAAAATTTATCTTGTTTCAAAACTTTGCACATTCCCTTCTGTGAGCAATGATTGCTTGAATATAAAAAAATTGAGCCGTCACGGGACGCCTAGCAGATTTGAAACATCGAAATTGTTTTATATGATTTATATGCATAAAAGAACAGATTACGACAGAAAACAGCTATGGCATAATGAAAAAAAAGTATTACAACATTTGTTCCATTTTCTTTTATTACATACAAAAATTTACCCAGGCGCAGGCGTGGTATATTTGGCGGCATTTCTCAAAGGGCGCTAGGTTGTCCGCGAAACACTAATAGAACGAGTGGCCGATAAATGGTTTGAATCTTATATTTATGCAGATAGAATTGCACAAGTTTTTGAATATTTCGTGAATAGTGCAAAGTTCGTGTTTCGCGTCGCCACGCCAACAATCTGGTTTACCCTCCGCTTATAGATGTTTCACATCAAACATTTCCTGTTCTCGTAATTCCTCTCCTCCGAACTGCTTCATTTACCTTTATAATTTCCTTTTAGAAATAAAAAAAAGTGTTCATTATTGCAAGATATTATGCTTACAAGAATTGCTTATTCGAATTAAAAATGTCCAACATTAACAGACCCCATTCAGCTACATGCTGCACGTTCATTACCTCAATTGTTTTGCTGTCTCAAAGGGGTATTCGAAAAAAGCTACCATATATAATAACGAATTTACAAAGAATCTTGACGAATTATATACCTAAACCTTGCTCGTAAATCAGTCTATGTATTCGTGAAAACCGCATCAAAATCCGCTCTGTAGTTTTTGAATGTTTATTGAGAACAGACGCGGCAGAGGACTTTATAACTCGTAATTTTTTATTACATGTGTTGTACTTCCTTGATGGGAAAAAAATAGTCTTCTATAGACCTCGTAAATCTTTTTGGCCGTTCTGATTATAGCTTTAAGTTCACGTTTGCGCGTAATACAGTCAAGATCTTAATATAAAACAGAGTAAAAATATTATTATTATAAGAATTTTTAAAATATATTTACATACATTTCAGTTATCTGGATATTATGTATATACTACAATACGTATTTTACACCTAAATTTGTGTTCTACACCTTATTTAGAGCCGTCAAAAAAATAGGCGTGGACTAAATACTCTTCTAACCCTTTCCAACCGACACAAAAGTTCCAATGATGAACTTAAATGTTATGAACATTGTCATACAAAAACCTACATATACCTATACCTATAAATATATTATAAATATTTTTATATATCAATGATTATGAATAAAAGTTTAAATAATAAAATACGCAGACAATATTAAAACTTAATAAATAAAATAAAACTGTTTATCGTCTAATTTCATATTATTACATCTACGCGTTCACTTCAAGTTATAATATCAACTTAACTACTTCTCATAACTCGCCAGAAGAAGTACAACTTCGAAAAAAGAAATCAATCAAGCCAATAACAAGTAATAAAGCTCGTGAGCGCCTTTGTTCGACATTATTGACCTCTGGCAATTAAGGAATAACACTAAAGAATTATTAATAGAGGACTGGAGATAATTTTAATAGACACGTATATGAGATACATATATCACTTATTTGTAGATGTAGGTGTATTTGTAGGTGGTAGAGCCCCGCTTGTAGGTGGTAGAGCCCCGCTGTAGGTGGTAGAGCCCCGCTGAAGCTATTTTTGGTTTCAGCATGAATGGGTCGGCTCCTCCGGGGTAGTACCACCCCTCTCACAGATAACTGACGTGAAATAATAGTGCTTGCATTGTTGTGTTTCGTTCGGTCAGTGAGAGAGCCGGAGGCCCACGTCCCTTCCTCTTTCCTTCTTTCCCTTCCCTTCCCCTCCCCCTTCTCCCATATACAGGCTGGCAACGCACTTGCGACGTCCCTGACGTCGCTAGTGTCTATGGACGGTGGTGATCACTTAACATCACGTGACCCACCAGTTCGTTTGCCTCCTATGATATAAAAAAAAAATCACATATATATTCAAAATCACAGATACTTTATTTAATTTAGGTCCTAAGAAGGCGCTTTTGAACGTCAAAACTATCACCGTTTCGGGTAAACCCGGTCATGAAGAAGAACCGGCAACAAACTCGATCTGGTTTATATTTCCATTATACATAAATCTAAAATATATCAATGTTACAATCGTTTTAGTGGATACACAGAAAAATGTCGTCAATTTAAGACATGGCCATTGCTTAGATATTGATACAACCTGTAATAATAGGCTTTAGATAAACCTGATCGAGTTTCGTGTCGGTTTTTCTCGATGACTGGCATGTATTCCGAACCGGTGGTAATTTTGACGTTCACGAGCGCCTTCTGAGAGCCTAAATTGAATAAAGTATTTTTGATTTTGACATTAAAACTTCTTTGACATAGCACTTGAAGTAAACTGGTATTTGCCGGATTTGATTACTAATGAGCTTTGGGACTTTTTTTTATTTTAGCACGACAAAGTGACTGCACTATGCCTGATGGTAAGCATAGTACAATCCAAAAACATCGACAACCGCCGAGAGAGATTATCCATCGCCGGTTGCCGCTGTCATGCCGGCCATAATGACGAAAGTCACCCGGTACTGGATATGCACAGGCTGATCCCGAAATGCGACACGCAGAAGCGAGTCACTATGACGGGCTTTTTCGCCATATACATGGTGGTTGCGACCCAGTCGGGCTGTAAAACCCTATCACCCCGTTACTGCCACTATTACCTAAAAACTGTTACTGGTCTTAGTGAGTCTGAAACATAGAATGAAACTAATTCGTCATTGTTTTTATTATTTAAATCATTTATATTTTGTTCCGACAACTAAATTTAAAAGCGAGTTTTTCTAAATCTAGCATGTTAATATATCAAAACCACGTCGTAAATTAACATGAGTTGCAATTTAAAAAAGAGAAATAAAAAACTCTCTCTAATGTTTTAAAGTGCATAGCGTAATAATTACAAGATGTAAAAGATTAATTTCTTTTTCTTATGAATATGCAAGATAACAACTCTCAACGCTTTATGATTTCCAGTGTCTAGTTGTATTATGAGTGAAGATAAACCCGTTATGTAATGGCTGCCGCGTTGCTTAGTAAGAATCTCTAAAATTTTACATATCTGTTCATGAGGGTTGTCATTTAATGTTAATAAAAAATATTAAGTTGCTTGTATATTATTAACTTCCAATTTTGTGAAAAAAATACAAAAACAGGGTTATAGCCACATAAGTTTGTAAAGTGAACCATTGCAACCATATTTTGTAGCTCATCATATGTCTCATTGGTTAATAGATTTTATAAAAATGTATATAATAATTACTGGCCCGAGTGCCAATAGATATGATAACCTCATTAATATTAATAATTTCAATAAACAAATTCAGAAATTTGTATATTGCAAACTTCAAAAGAGAACACATTTATTTCATTATTTTGAGTTTTCAATCCTGTTGGTAGTCCTGGTGACTACTCCGACTTTCTCTTTACCTTTTTTTTTTACGTGGGGAAATCCTTTATGGATACCCACCCTCCTGGGGGAGAGGGTTGGTTATGTCCGACTCGCACGGACTAAAACCCCATGGTGTACGTCTTCCGCTATGGTTGGGGCGGCACGAGATCTCTATAGAATTCATCGTGCCGCCCCAGCGGTTGGCCCAGCAGCAGAAGTGCCGCCGCAGGGCCTCCTCTTGTAAGGAGACGGCCGGGTACACACCGGCCGACTCCTCCATCCGCCGGACCTGTGCAATGGGAAAATGGGGCCCCCCAACCCATCTTCCCTGGTCCGGGTAAGGTGGGAGGTGGCGGTCAAACTGCCGCCTCCTCCTGCCTGCCCTTTGTTGGCGGAGATGGCCACTGTGAGGGTCTTGTTCACGGCCCCTCTCCGCCGCCTCCTTCTGCGAGATGACATCTTCGCAGAAGGAGGCCATAATATTCCATACATCCTCGCTGCCGAACATAGCTTTTACGATGCTCGGCAGCAAGAGATCACCACCTAGCGCCGCAGCCAGAGTGCTGCGCCGCTCCTCCCACGCAGCACACTCGGAAAAAGTGTGCTGCGCGGTGTCCGGTTCAACGCCGCACTGATGGCACACGACGGTCGGCTCTCTGCGTGCTATCCAGTGCAGGTACCAACCGAAGCACCCGTTCCCATCCCCTCTGCTACGATTCCGGCAGGACCAGGCGGACGGCGTCGATTGTGTATCGACCGTAACGCGCGTCCGCAAGGTCCCGCCTCCACCTTTCCACCATCTCCTCCGACTTTCTCTTTAAAAATGATGGATTATATTTATATAAACTATCTATCGCATTTATAATATTAGTTAGAATGCAACTACAAGACAAGCTTTTAATCTGTACTAATAAAGAGATAAGTTTGTGAGTTTGTGACGTTGTAGTGGGTAATCTCAGGAACTAATAGTCCGATATGAAAAATCCTTTCCATGTTATATAGCTCGATTATCGAGGATAGTCACAGGCTATATATCATCATGCTAAGACTAATAAGGGCGGAGCACCAATGAAGAATGTTTCAAAATCGGGTTTTTTCTCTTGAGAGCTTCCGCTGCGTGTTAGCGTTAGCTCAAAGTAACTATTCCACGCGAACGAAGTCGCGAACAGAGGCTAGTCAGTTATATTCAAAGTTGCCAGGGTTGTGAAATAATCACTATCGACAGTTAGAAAAACAATTCAGCAATATATATACCACTAGACTTCTAATTCAAGTAATAAATACATTAAAGAATCTATTTATAAAACACAAAGAGCGACAACCCTGAACACAATGCTTCTATTCTCAGAAACAACGTGTCTGAAAATAAAAATGATTTGATAAAATATTTCGTCGTGTTAACATGATAACTGTGTTTTTAATCTCTAAAATGCATGACCATTTATATACTAACTTATTTTTGTAAAAAGAGAAGATGTGATTTATTGTTTTCAATTGATAAAATTACAAACTGACTAAGTGACTAAGTGCTTGCGGCACTCAGCCGATTTTATTTGACAACTATCTGAAGGGTGCACGACACACCTCGGCTTGGGCTGTTGTCTGATACATGCAACTCGCGACCTATCTATCCTATCTATACCTAACCATTTTTTTTCGCGGGGAAATCCTCTTGGATTCTACACCTAGCCGGGCAGCTGAGGTGAGACTGCTCGATTTTTACTGCCAAAACCCTCTCGGTATTCTTCTTGCACCATTAAGCCGGGTGGGCAGGAACGATCTCTGCAGTGCTTCTACACAACTCGGCAGGTGTTGTCCCCTCATCAGGGCCACAACTCGTGGTCTGAAGAGGGACTATAGACCCTCCCTGACGAACTGATGAGAGGCGCACTGACCACTAATGCGCCTTAACCACGTGGGCCAGTGTTAGAGTTGCCAAGGTGACGAACATGCCCTCTGAGCTAACCTAAGCTAAGCTACATATTCATACTTATATGAGTTATTGAAACATGTATGTGTACTAAGTATACATACCTCGACAACTCTTATATGTATTTTTTGTGTCGGATACGTTTTTGTCCACAAGTGAAATGGATGAGAAATAATACCACCACGGAACAAGAATTGTGCATAAGTTTATCCATTAAAGTTCTAACAAAGGGCCACCATCTTGTTAAAACATTGAAATTATCTCAAGAAGCTTATAATATTTATTACCTACTCCACTATGGCAGTCATAATTAAGAAGATTGTTTATCAAAAATAAAATTAAAAACATTAATAACGAATAGGTTTTTTTTACGAACTGACTACGCTATTGGCCTTGCAAGGCTTTACAGCTTCACCGAACTACACAATACGAATAGGAGTTTTTGTTCATTTGTTACGCTATTACGACGTATACTGCTGACCCATCGTTATGAAATTTAGCTTACAAGTTACCAGGGATACAGAAAGGCATAGGATATCATTTAGCCAGAATAAAAATAATTTCCAAAGGATAGATCAAATTTACAATCTACAAACTAAACCACGGGCAAAAGCTAATGAGCGAATAGTTATTTTAAACCTATATAAAACATCTTTAACATTCAGAAGATGATTCATCTCATATGTTGAACTTGTTTCTTGATACAAGACATGGTGTTGGTTAGAAATGGCGCCAAATAATTAAATTTAATATAGGGTTGTCACCATAAATAATTATTAGATTGACAATATAATTGCACGTCTATCGGTTTTTAAATGTATTTTCTTAGAGGCAAATAATAATTAATGTAATATGCATGGTACATACGTACTTATATACTGTCTTCTGCGTGTATATAGGTATGGCTTCCCAGTAACATGTGTCAATTTTGTTCAAATAATTGTACAAGGGTAATATTTTAATTGCCAGAGGTCAATCATATCTAAAGGCACTCGCGAGCTTTTATCAAGTATTGGTAGATAGATTCCTTTTTGTTTAATTGACTAAGTGACGAGGAATCAACTTTCCACGTGAGACTTTTTGTGGCACAGTAAGGAAAAAAATTCGTTACGTGTTAAACATATGGTAGGTATGAATTTGTGTGTATGTGTAGGTGTTTAGTATCTAGTACTGTACCAAAATAAGTAAATGTATAGTTAAGTTTCTATATCACGAGATTTTGTATAGTAGGCATATAGTTTATAAGCATTATCATATTTGGCAGTTAAATATGTATAAACCGAAAATTTTCACTTCCTCCGCGCGTATACACTGATGTACATATTTTTTTGTATTATATTAAATAATCTCTAAAAACTTTTAGGGGACTAAAAAACGACAAAACATCAATCGATTCTAAAAAATAAGTACCCTAGACGAAAAATGTTGAATCAAATGGTCATCTATACTAATATTATAAAGAGGTAAAGTTTGTGAGTTTGTGAAGTTGTAGGGGGTAATCTCAGGAACTACTAGTCCGATTTGAATAATTCTTTCAATGTTATATAGCTCATTTATCGAGGATGGTTATAGGCTATCATCATCATGCTAAGACAAAGAGGAGCGGAGCACCAATGAAAAATATTTAAAAGTCGGGTTTTTTTCCTCTTGAGAGCTTCCGCTGCGTGTTGGCGTTAGCGCAAGGTAGTCGTAGCCTTGAGGTAACGTTCCCGTCTTAATACTAATCGAACGTTCTATGAGGCGATGGTTCTAACCCCGACATTTCCCGATTAGGCCTCCCATGGCAGCAGCTCAAGCCTAGGTTCGATCCCTCGGTAGGGAGCCCTTGAGTGCGTTGCTTGCGCGATACGGTGACACACAAATATACATCACCGCTACAACACTACACGATCACCCCCACACACGTGCACACATGAAAGTGGAAGAGCTTACTTTTTTTCCCTTATCGAACTGAAAAACTCTCAATTTTTCGATAATAAATATATGGAGGAGTTGTTGAGGCGTGTATGCTTGGTACACATATACGTTTCAACAACTCATACATATATGAATAGTTAGCTAGGTTAGCTAAGATAGGTCGCGATTTTGCATGCAACAGGCAACAGCCAAGCCGAGGTTTGCCGTGCACCCTAGAGCTGGTTGCCAAAATAAAATCTGCTGAGTGCCTTAAGCGCTCGCCTTAGTAGTCCGGTGAAGCTGTTAAGACCTTGCTGGGTCAATAGCGTAGTCATTTCGAAGAAAATAAAAAAAAAATTGGCGTTAGCGCGATACTTATCTATTCCACGCGAACGAAGTCGCGGGCAAAGGTTAGTGGACAATATATATGTTGAGTGGTTTTGACGTGATTGGACCTTAAATGCAAAACATTTTCTTTTTTAATATTTTTTACAATTTAATGTCATTATGAAGTCGAGAAACAAAGGGGACTATCTACAAATCTATGATATAGTAAACATCTCCACAAAATATACACTAACCGAAATGAATAAAACAAATTAAGAAATACTACACAAATACAATTAAATCAAATGGGCAAAGGTTTTTTAACATATTGCCAAAAAAAGTATAACAAACAAAAGGATTAAAAAGATCCGTTGCGCCTACATTTTGTTCTGCGGTTAGTAAATTGGCAACACCGTTCAACCGTAACGCTTGTAATCCAAATTTAAAAAATGTAACATAACCGTTGAATAAACCGAAGTAATTTTTATGTTTCACCAAGAGTTTTAAAAAACGGAAAGGATGACAGACGGATTAAAAACAAGTTGAGAAATATTGTAAGTTACTTTATACTGTTTACATCTTATGGAAATAAATGTTTCCTCATTGACCTAATTCCCTCCAAGCATCTATACGTAATTCTGATAGCTTCATTTGTATTAAAAATGATCCGGTGAAGCTGTTAAGACCTTGCTAGGTCAATAGTGTAGATAGTTCGAAAAAAAAAAAGTCCAAATATATCATCAGTTTTGAAAACATCCCAACTTTATAGGACGTACAGACAGACATGTAAAAAAATTGAAAAGACCTAAAAAAATTGCTTGATTTTTTTTCTCGAACTGACTACGCTATTATTATTGTGCCTTTTATTAGGCCTCTTTAGAGCTTCGCCAGACTAAAAATTGCTTGATTCTATCTATGAAAGCGATTACTAGGATAACATAACTCGAAAGAATAATAATTCCTTCATTATTTCCTTTATCCGATATATTCATTTTCAATACATTTACGACGACAATAATTCTCCACGTTTTTTACTCTTGTATTAATTATTACGAAAACAAAATTAAGTAACTTAATATTTTTCTTTTAAAATTAATAATTAATATTACTTAAAAAAAAAGTGTAAATTAAAAAGAATCTTCAACGAGCTAAGATATTTTTTTATGGGGAGTATAAAAAAGCCGTTCGCGTGAATAAAGTGTCCAGTAAATTAATTAATTCTATCATCTCTCAAAGACCGTATGTATGTATTGGAACGAATTACATTTAATGTGGCAACGGATAGAAAGAAATGCTAGTTATTTTAATTAACCGGAGCTGTCAATAATCCTTTAATGGCGCTATTTATATTTTTGATAGTGATTACAATTTTTTTGCCTAACGTTAATATAGACACGTACATTTTAATGGTATAATTAATTAAATCAATCATTAATATTCGTTTAGTACACAAAATGAACTGGTCAACTGTTCGGTGTTATTTCATAATATTTTACCATGATAATATAAAGTTCAATAGACCATATATTAGATAGATACTATATAATTAATTGAATCCTAATTATCATTGATTTTGAAATCCGTAAATTGTTACGTTAATTGTGGTACTTATGTTTTTAATACAAGAACATCATTGGTGACACATATTTCGAAATATTTTATCAGGAGTACATAACGTATAACAGGTAACTATTTTATATTCAAACTAGCTGTGCCTGCGACTTCGTCCGCGTGGTATTGTATGTAAAAAAGAGTAATTAATAAAATCATCTAAATGTATTCACTTCATTTACTTATCTACTTTTCTCTCGTACTTAAGTCGCGTTGTTATAAAAATTACAATAACTTTTGATAAAGTGAACGGATTTTATTGAAACTAAGTCTAAATACTACTCGATGATATGTTTTATGATTTGACTACAACTTGAAGAGGTTTCATCATGAACACAGTATTTTAGAAAGGATGCGTGTTCATACAAAGAAACAGACATACAGACAGTCATATATTTCCAAAAATGAATGAAATGTATTTATTTACTCCTAGACACCAGCAACATTTTTTTTACAAAAATTGTAAAAAATAAAGACACATTAGATTTTCATTTTTACTATCTGTATAGAAAATGAAATTTGGCAATGAAAATACAAGGATACATCTTGTAAGAATAGATGAGAAGATAATCAAAATATATAAAAGTGTATTTGAATTATCATAAAAAACCTTTACTGAAGTTATACTTCGAATAATTCTTTGGCAAGTTAATTAATATTTACACTAACAACTTGTAACAATCGTATCTCGTATTTGATTATTCCAATCGCAATTCACGATCGATAAATACGGAAAAAAAACTAACACATCTCCCCGATCTTCGCTGATCGAAAATCTTTAAGGCGCGGGCACAAAAACACGCTGTAACCGAAATTTCACCCATCCAAATAAGAATTCAATTGATACGAATAAGAGATTGAATTACAGAGACGTAGTATGTAGGTACGTTGGTAAATTAGTTGTACATCGGCCTCGTTGGTCCGGTGTTAAGCCTCAATGGACCGTTTAAGGTCACGTATTCAGAAGCATGCACTTGGTTCATGTTTGGATGTTGGTCCATCGTAATATTTGGAGTAGTAAGCTTTCTATTTTTTTAGTTATCGTTTACAAGATTGACTCAGAGTCTGTTCGACGTGTGATATTTGAAGGTGCCAATTAAAAATTTTTTTCTCTTCTTATACCTCTGTGAAATGTGTGCTCTGTGATTTTGTATTTTTAAACAATGTTTGATGAAAATTTCCAAAAATAAATATTCAACACCATAATTGTATAAAAAAAAAACAACAATACTAATTTCAATTTAATTATAGTAGATATTTTGACAATTACTTTTGTTCTAATTTATTTGAAAACTCTATTTTTCACACAATACTAATAAGGAAGTTATTATAATAATGTTGTGGATAAACCATTTTTTTTTTTTCAAGGAAACGGAGCAATGCTGCTTTGTTTTGATGGCGAGGAATCTACTACAAAATCGAACTGTTGCAACCAGGATTCCAGAAATATTAGGTAGTAATAAAACACGACACATAAAAATGTCCTTATTGAGGATTTTACCAGACAGACATCATTTCCTGGTATAATAACACTACAAGCGTAAGCAGAACCTTCAAAAACGTTTTTTTTTTTTAACAATAGACAGACAGAGGAGGAGGAGATATAACAAATTTTCTATTAAAATTAGTCCGTTACCGCACAGCGGGTACTAAGGTATCATCAACGCCCATAATCTCAAAACGGATTTATATAACTGTGGCTACAGAATCTGACACAAATCTCCTGATGCATTTTTTTACTCGCCTTCAAATTCCTCAAGCGGATACGAGACAGCGATATTTATTCGACGCAGGAAATAAAATTACCGTGATATCCATTTAATGTGGTGAATCGGAAAGGCAATGTAACGGTGTAAATAAAAAAAAATCGCGTGGTTAAATTGACCGATACGTCGACGGATTAGTTTGATCGGCGCTGTTTCCTGTAAATATCTGAATAGAGTTACGACATTATATTTATGAATTTCTGGTACAATTTTCAATTTTGTTATTATATTTACCTCCCGTTAGCTACTGCATTTATTAAAGGTTATTTTAGTAGTCCGGTCAAGCTGTTAAGACTTAAGCTGGGGTGTAATGGGTGTCGACTAACATCTTAAGACTTGAGACACCCAAGCCAACCTCACCTGCACGTGGTGCACCCTGCTGAACAACGAACGAGGCAATGGCGATAGCAGGGTGGTAGAGTTTTACAGTCCGACTGGGTCGCAACCACCATGTATATGGCGAAAAAGCCCGTCATAGTGACTCGCTTCTGCGTGTCGCATTTCGGGATCAGCCTGTGCATATCCAGTACCGGGTGACTTTCGTCATTATGGCCGGCATGACAGCGGCAACCGGCGATGGATAATCTGTCTATCGGTGGTTGCCGATGTTTTTGGATTGTACTATGTTTAACATCAGGCACAGTGCAGTCTAATTGTCGTGCTTCAATAAAAAAAAAGGTAACTAAACAACTAAACGTCAATCTGCCAATTGTCATTTTTTTTAAATACGAATAACCTTCTTTTTTTTTCACTTACTCGCTTTTTATATATAAATTTTTAATCCAAATTTTTCACGTTTCAAAAGGTTTTCTTTTAATTAAGATTGATATCTTGACAATTAGCGAAAAAGGATTAGCCAAATACGTGCAGTTTCTTTGAAATAATACGCCTACATTAGACAAATCGATTATGATCTACACAGATACAAAATATATTATATAGCATACTGAATGGAAAAAGATGGAAAAAATATTTTTTCCATTTTTTTGCTGTTTGGTATATTAAAAATTATTTCCAACTGTCTACAATAAACTAGGAATACAGCAAGATACAAGAGTTAAAGCAGACACAAATAAAACAGCAGGACTCGTTATTGTCTATTGTGGATGAGAAAATAAAGCCTACTGCCTGGTTTTTGTTATGTTCTCTTTACGGCATAAGCGATGTATAAAGCTTTTGTTTATGAATTTCATACCTAATAGATCTATTACGTTCTATGTATTTAAAAAGTAGTTATGTTAAATCAATAAATAATAATAGGGAAAAATAAATATAATTGAATATTGTTTTATTTTTAAAATTTTCAATTTCGTTAAAAATGTTTGCTTTCGCCTACAGTTTTGTTTTCGAACAAAAACTAGCCGAAACTTCGACTAAACATAACGTAACCATTTGGCAGGGCTCTGATAACAAATGCTCGGAACGAAATCGCTCGCTTATAACGTTTGTTGGATTTAGACGACCGATATGGGGAACTCCCCAAACTGCTGGAAATCGTAATTCGATTAGCTTTCTGAGGATTGGCAATAAATGGCCAAAATTCAAAGCTTGTAACATTCTGTCATATATTACTCTATCTATAGTGAATATACTAATAGCATCGTAGTTAATAATAGTAGATAACTCATAATATTTTCGGTCAAAATTTGTACAAATAGATCTTTTAATAAATCCTTTCGGTTTCGGCGTCAAAAATTGTGTAACGATTGTACACTAATCACAACGTGGAGTAGTTAAAGCTCGTAGGTTCGAATCTCGTCATGTGAACATACGATTTCAGATTGATCGTACAGAATATAGAAATGTAACTAACATTGTTTTTTGCGATATAGGTACTTACTTTAAAAAGTGATGGCTTAGTATTAAGGTGTCGGCCTACCTCCCCTCACTCTTTCCCTTCCTCTCCCCCGTACCTTCCAACACAGGCTGGCAACGCACTTGCGACTCCGCTAGTGTTGCAAGTGTCTATGGACGGTGATGATCACTTAACATCAGGTGACCCACCTGTTCGTTTGCCTCCTATAATATAAAAAAAACACCGCATCAATCAACATAGGGTCTAGTCTGAAATTTCGACAAAGGGAAACTGCGCTAAGAAAACATAGCATAATGATAGAAAATTTGTAATTCTGGTTAGCTACTATTCTCAAGTTGGCTACATCTCCAGACACCTAAAAGTCTGCATCCACAGCTAAACTTGAAACTAGTCGTTCTAGATGTAGCATGTTAACCATCTTAGACCAAATCATCATTTAACACCGGATGAGATTATAACTCATCACTGCATATTAAAAAGTCTTCTGCCACGTCTGTCTGTCTGTTCACGATAAACTGAAAAACTACTGAACAGATTCTCACACAGTTTTCACTTTTAGGTAAAGTGATTCGTGAGGAAGATTGTGGTACAAAATTAATCAGTCTTTTTTTTTTTTTTTTTTAATATCAAAGGAGGCAAACGAACTGGTGGGTCACGTGATGTTAAGTGATCACCACCGTCCATAGACACTAGCGACATCAGGGACGTCGCAAGTGCGTTGCCAGCCTGTATATGGGAGAATGGTGAGGGGAAGGAAAGGGAAAGCAGGATAGAGGAAGGGACGTGGGCCTCCGGCTCTCTCACTGACCGAACGAAACACAACAATGCAAGCACTGTTATTTCACGTCGGTTATCTGTGAGAGGGGTGGTACTACCCCGGAGGAGCCGACCCATTCATGCTGAAACCAAAAATAGCTTCAGCGGGGCTCTACCACCTACTAAATTTGACCTTTTGAATATCAGGCAGGATAACGACCGACGGGTCAAATAATAAAGAATTAATAATGTATATCTATGTGGTTCAGTGGAGAAAAGGTTTCGATCATCTCCCTCCTCAGTGTCTTAGCCAATTTTCTTCATTTTATTTTTGTTTTGTAGCTACTGTTGAGCCAAAGTTTATATTTAAAAAAAAAAAAAAAATGGAAAAGTTTAATTTATTTATGGTCAAAATTCAAGCAAATGACGAGTAATCGTATAATAAAGAGATTATATAAGATAAGGATGTATAGGATATGATATTAAGTTCGTATGTTTGCTTAAAAACATCCGCCTGAGTTTTTTGGCGGGATTTCAGTCTGTCATGTAGTGGATTTTATATTTTATTCATAATCTTGTGTTACTTGACTCTATATTGTGTAAAGTTGGTGGTGTTCTATGTAATATGGTTGGTTTATTGTGCATAAGTGAAGTGAATGGAAAATAATACCACGGAGCATGAAATTCTGAGGTGCCACGAAAACTCCCTGGAGGGTTCTAACAAGAGATCCACCATCTTGTTAGAATATTGATTGACACGACGCTTGATATTGTAATGATCGTACGACGCTTGTAATATTATTGATTACTCGACAATGGCAGTAATAATCTGAAAGATTGATTGCCAAAAATTAAAAATAAAAAAAAAAAAACATCCGCCTGGAAACATTTAAATCAAAAGGTACGAATGAAAATCCATTATAAATACCTTACTGCATTTTGAGGACGTGGTCTTAGTGCTTTGACTAGTTGAATATCAATCCGATGTTCGTAAATTTAATTCTCGGCATGTAACAACGAATTTTTCAGGATTCGTGTGAATTTACTAATTTATATTGATAATACGGCTAACGGTGAAGGAAAATCTCTTGAACCTGAACTTGAGAAATGTTCTTATAAGACTACTGTATCTGGGAAAATATATTATTGTGGATTTCTTAGAGTTTGAAATCAGCAATACGTCAAGGGTTATCGTGGTGATTATGCCAATACCTACATTCAGGAAGTGGTGTATGACTCTGCAGTGGGTTTCTTACACATAGATGATGGCAATTATAAGAGCTGTTAATAATTTTAATAATATTGTTATATTTAAGTTTTATTTCTAATGGATGAAGTTCTTTTAATTGTATTTTTTAATAAATATTAGTGGCCGAGTAATATATTATTATCATCTTTTTTTCTAAATTTTAAGATCTATATTGACCACATATACTATAGATTGTATAAGTATGCGTATGAAGTATTTCAAACGGAGACATATAAATAGAAGTTTAGACTTTTTGATGGTATGAAAAAAAAAAAATTTTTTATTGGTAACACTGAAACTCGTCAATAATTACTAAACACAAAGAGAACAGAGAATCAGTTGAGAAACAGAGGAAAAAAGGACTTAACTGCTACATATGTACCTATTTTTATATAAACCCTGCTTTTGTTTGTGGATATACGAAGTTCCCTACTATACTTTTATTTATTTTGGTATAATATTAGATACTAAACCGAGATAGTCACTTATACATACTTACACATACACAAATACATACTTATTTTACATTTAACACGTAAATATTTCCCCTACCGTGCCAGAAAATACAAAAACTGAACAATTGACAATTGACAACTGAAAAAGCTTAACTTCAACTCAAAACAACGTCTAATTTCTGTACTTATGTGTAATAAAATTATCCTATAAAGTGAGTGCAATTGGTCGTTTAGAAATGAATATTGATGTCAAGTCTGTCCGACACAAAAACTCATTAAACTGGATTCCAACTATAATCTGTACTGACTATGAATATAAATATGGGAATTTAATAGGCTTCAGAATACACTTCGTAATTTGCGTATGCGAGTGATTATTATATATCTACTCGATCATGTTACTCGGGTACTAAGGAGTCAATGTTTTAATTCTATTTTTTTTTTAAATAACCATCGATTGGAAAAAGTTTCTAAATGTACAAATCCAACATTTATACGTGTAACTGCTGCCACAGACATAATTGTTCGAATACACGCAATTACTCAATATTATTGTAAAAAAAAAACTTAATGTAATATATACATAACAGATTAAAACAATATATAATTAATTAACAATAAACATTGTATTTATATAAATAAAAAAAACTTACTCAAATAGATTCCGAAATAATAAAACTTCTTCGACGTTCACACAAAAATAACACTTCGAAAACTCGGGAGAGCGTTTTTCGAATTTAGAACTTTTTTTAAAGTTCTGGGTTTGTTAATCAACCTTCGTGGTCAACGTACCGGTAAGGGCCAGTTCACACGTTCGGCCTTGTCCGCGAACGCGACGCAACTGGGTCCGCGCCGACCGTACCACGGGCTAATATATCTTGAATACTAGTTTTCATCGTCTTTCACTGGTTTCGAGCCGCGAGTCGATGGCCAGCATTTTCTGGGTTAATGAGAAGACTGACGCAGCCGATGTGTTCGCTGTTTTCTACCAGTTTTCGAATTGACGCTTCGAGTGCTGATTTCGAGAGTATCTTTGTTGTTATGCGTTCCTGGTTGGTATTTTGTATTTATATTTTTTTTCTTTTAGTAACTAAATTAATAACAATAATAATAAAAATATAAATATTAGTTAAAACAATCTTAACAGTTATTATTTGTAATAACAAAATAGCATTTTTCCTAAATAATATTTATGCTTTGTCATAGAAGAAACGCACGTTAATTTAGAAAACTAAATGAAGGTTTTATGTAATTTTTGCTATTTATATTGATTATATTAATTTAAAAAAATCAGTCATTGTAACGTTTTTAATAAATAAAATGAACAGGAAAAAATGGTAACATTTCTCTTGTACATAATAATTGTAGAAATTTGTATATAAAAATATGTATGTTCTGAAAATTAGAAACTTCTAGATCGTTTAATCTCATGGTCTAAGTTGGCATATCATTATCATGTTCATTTGACTATATACCTCGCCATTGCTTTTTTTAATGCTTTACAGGCATGCGTTTGGTCACAATCTCACCTGATAGTTCACTCTACTCTTGGGAGTGCCCAAGTTATATGATGACGGGAAGACATACGCCTGGAGAGAATTCCACACCTTAGCCGTACATATAATAATCGTAGAAGCAAATCGCTTTGTACGAATCTCGGGAATATCAACTATATAAGGTTGGAAGCCCACACAGCGTCTAATCATCCTCTGATGGAATGGGGACGGTGGAATTATAGCATGTAATTCCTGTGCACACTCTCCAAAGTGTAATCTATAAAATATTCTTAAGAGTTTTTTGGTGGGATTTCAGACTGTCATGTAGTGGATTTTAAATTTTATTCATAATCTTGTGTTACTTGACTCTATATTGTATAAAGTTGGTGGTGTTTTATGTAATATGGTTAGTTGTTATGCATAAGTGAAGTGAATGAAAAATAATACCACGGATCATGCAATTCTGAGATGCCACAAAAACTCCATGGAAGGTTCTAACAAGGGAGCCACCATCTTGTCAGAATGTTGATTCACACGACGCTTGATATTGAAATGATCGTACTACGCTTGTAATAAATACTATGGACTACGTGACAATGGCAGTAATAATCTGAACGGTTGATTACCAAAAATAAAGTAAAAAAAAAATATTCTTAATGGCGCTAGGCTGTTTTTAAATCATTTATTGGAATTCAACGCGAACGAAGTCGAGTGCAGTTGCTACTTAAATATATTATTATCGTGCATTATTTAATACCAATTGTAATCAAGAAGGAGTTTTTGGCTGGGTTTTGATCTGTCATGTAGTGGATTTTATATTTGAATTGTGGATATCTATTGTTTTGTGTACTGTCCTTATCGTTTGATACATGTACTATATTTTGTCATGCTACGCATACACAGTACAACTTTGCGGTCTTGCGGTCTATTTGACTCGAACTATAGACAGTATAATTTCGATTCAAGCTTGAATTTGGTTAGTTTGATTAAATTTGCGATAACTATGATCTAGTTATGATTTTGTGATCTACTTCTGATTGTAAAAATAAACTGTTAAGAAATTATGAAAAAGGTATAAGAGTGTGTAAATTGGATTTACAAAAAAATGTTCGCTATTGTCAAAATTACTAACATTTTACCTCACGATTGAGTTTTTGGCGGGATTTTAGTCTGTCATGTAGTGGTTTTTTTTTTTTCGAAATGTCTACGCTATTGACCCAGCAAGGTCTTAACAGCTTCACCGGACTACTAAGGCGAGCGCTTAAGGCACTCAGCCGATTTTATTATGGCAACCAGCTCAAGGGTGCACGGCACACCTCAGCTTGGCTGTTGCCTGTTACATGCAAAATCGCGACCTATCTTAGCTAGCCTAGCTAACTATTCATATATGTATGAGTTATTGAACCGTATATGTGTACCAAGCATACACACCTCAACAACTCCTCCATATATTTATTATCGGAAAATTGAGAGTTTTTCAGTTCGATGAGGGAAAAAAGTAAACCCTTCCACTTTCATGTGTAAGCGTGTAGGCGTGCACGTGTGTGGGGGTGATCGCGTAGTGTTGTAGCAGTGATGTATATTTGTGTGTCACCGTATCGCGCAAGCAACGTACTCAAAGGCTCCCTACCGAGGGATCGAACCTAAGCTTGAGCCGCTGCCGTGGGAGGCCTAATCGGGTCGTCATGTAGTGGATTTTATATATTATTCATAATCTAGTGTCATATTTTGTAAATTTGGTGGTGTATTATGTAATATAGTTAGTTTATTGTGCATAAATGAAGTGAATGGAAAATAATACCACTGAGCATGAAATTCTAAATTGTTCAAAATCTCCCTGGAAGGATCTAACAAGGGATCCACCATCTTGTTAGAATATTGATTCACACGACGCTTAATATTGACATGATCGTACGACGCTTGTGATATTATTGACTCCGTGACAAAAAAAAACCTCACAATCGGATTTCTATTTTCTGTCCTTATTCCACCCAATTAGTACATTATTTTTCTTTTCTTTTCTACGGTCCTTCACAAAAATAGTTTTAAATGGTTTTATCGCTATATTTTCTAAACCGAAACGCTCCTACTCTCTTGAAACTATTATAACCAACGTCGCGGTGTCCGAACACGCTATTAACTAAGTTATTATCTCTATTCTTGTATCCGTCCTTTATATTTACCTAGCTTCCTCTTCAATTACTCTATCTATTAAAAAAAACCGCATCAAAATCCGGTGCGTAGTTTTAAAGATTTAAGCATACATAGGGATATAGGGACAGAGAAAGCGACTTTGTTTTATACTATGTAGTTATACTGATCTAGTTATATGACTTTGATCTCTCCTCATAACATGCCTATTTGTTTTTAATATTAGTTAATATCCTGGATTTCGATCTAGTGAAAATGGTTTTGGTTTTACATGGAAATTTCTTATTTTATCTGGATTAATTTGTCGGTTGTCTTTAAGCCTTATCGTAGAATTTATGTTACCTATGTTATATTTTATCACTGCTCTTTAGGTTACATGGAAATGCATAATATCTGTCCTTAATAATACTCTGAAAAATTCAACATTGGTCAGTAGAAGTCTCTTCAAAATCGATTAATCCATTTAGGAAATTACCTTGACACTTATTTCAGCTTAATTTATTCTCCCAAAACACAGGCTGGTAACGCATTTGCGATTCTCATGGTGTTGCTAGTGTCTATGGACGGCGGTGATCGCTTAACATCAGGTGGCTCACCTGTTCGTTAATGATATTAAAAAAAGTGTACCACATATGTAGAGAAAACGTTCCAAACTGCTTCAAGATTAAATCTAACTATTTTTACCAAGGACCAGTATATCAGCTCCGAGCCAGTAAAACGACTTGAGAATTCACAGCACCTCCTCATCTGTCACGTTTGTTTTCTTAATTTCAAAATTCACTTTCATACGTTTGCACCACACCTTTATAGTGATATGAGCGTGTTCAGTAAGGTAATTGATAATTATCTATGTTTGCTTATTCTCTGGCGATACGCCAGTGTGTTTTCCCATCTCGATTGCGTTACTGTCTACAATCGTTATTGTAGTCACGCGTTGGTTTTACTCATATTTACTTGGTTAGCTATAGGTCAATTTTGAAGTCGTAAAATTGAATAGGATTGACAGGTTTGCATGACGAATTGCTTGACATATAGTTCATCAGTTTGTTTAAAGAAAAATTGCTAATATATGCTAATGAAAACTATTTTAATTGTTAAATATGGAAAAAATAGAGATTCCGTTTTTATATTTTGATTTATATGAATGGTAAATTTTAATACTTTAACTCATTTTGTATTTTTATTTTTAAAATTAATTATGAAGCTAATGTTTACAAATCAAAATTATAATTAATAGTAATTTTGAAAAAAACAAAAACTAAATGTTATTCGAAGATATGCTTTACGATATTCTTAAAAACTTTATCTTGAACACAGTATTTGAGCAGTGTTACATGTTTAAACAAACAGACTGACAGATAGACAGACATTTCTAGAAATTATAGAAACGTATTTTGTTACTTATTTTTAGACGCTTGCGACAATTTTTTTTAGACATTTAAAAAGTAAGAGACAAGTTAGATCTACGTTGTTATTATTTGTATAGAACGTATATCATTTTATCCAACAATTTTGTGATAGTCTATGTAATAACAATGTAATACAGTTTAGCGCCGCGCCGTTGTAGATTGAAACAAAATGGAATAAACATAAAAAAGTCATAATTAACATTCCAAGATTTTGAAGTTAATCAATCTCAGATAATCCATCAGCATTCATAAAAAAATATGTGTTATATTATGTGACTAACTTAAATCCGAGTCTCATACATCGTGCTTTTAAACATAACGAACTAAACTTGTAACTTAGCCTTAAACTATTTCAAGTTAGAAGTTAATAGAATACCGCTAACTAAACAACCGAAGCGGTTTAACTTAGAACCAATTAAAGTTTAGCAACACGATGCGGTGGTGGATGTACCAGGCTCCCAGTATTTTAAAGCGGTAATTCTAATATAAATTCATAGGATTATAATCTTGTATAGACTACAATCAGTCATCGACTTTGTTTGCTTCTGTGAAACGAAATTATGCTTACTAGATAATTATGATTTTCTATTACAACCGATGACGAATAAAATTTTAAACTAGGCCATGAAATAAATGAAAATTGATGAAATATTGGATGGACATTTACAAGTATGTATTCGTAAAGTTCTTCATTTCAATTTTTATTTATGTTATTATATATTTGCATTATATTGTATATGTATTATATTTTTATATTTACAATTATCTTAACATATTGTCTATAGACACTTCATACAGACAGATAATTATCCAAAAATATTACAAAAGTGCACCGCTTTTTATACCGTTTGTGTCATTTTTACTCGAAAATAACTAAAATAATTTATGATTCTTATTCAAATTATTGATTTACGCTCTGGACAAGTCCTAGTATGTATTTTGTTATACTAAGTAATACATGGAATAAGTTATAAGTTTATATTAAATTAAGTCACAACGGAAAGAATTCTTCTAGTGCATTCTTGCTTTATCTTATCTAACACATTAATCTATATAAAATGCAAGATTGTTTAGAATAGCAATTACCAAAAACTACTCACTCAGCATAAATCTGTATATTGAAATCACAGTAACTGTTAGTTTGTACTTAATGTAAACAGAGCCACGGGCACACCTAATCTACATTAAGGCAGTATAGTAAATAAATATAGTGTTATTGGGTATACATACACTTTAATAATAAAAATTTAAGCTCACGCGAACAGAACTTCGGGCAGAGCTTGTTTAATATAATTAATTTAATAATAATAATAATAAATAAATAATATTAGTTTCATTATTATTTATTAAATAATTATTTACTAATAATTCCTAACACAGTAACATTTTAAATACCAGGCTTGCAGAATCAAATAGAAAGTGGTAACAGTACAGAGCAGTACAGATTCTATATAAAGGTAACTGTTACCAGATAAAGTAAGACAAGAAAATCTTAAACAACCTATTGTGGATAATTATATACAAATGTAGACGGTCGTTAATGGAACATCAATCAAACGCGCGAACTATAATCAGTCATCCAATATATAGAAAGTGAAGGAAAACTGTTTCGAACCATTTATAGCATCGCCTCTTTATATTATGTGAGATTGTGATCAAATGTGTTAAAATGTGTGTTAACATCATTGACTGGATTTATATATTGAGAAATACATTACTTAAACTAGTATAAGAAATATGCTTAGTTAAATAATTGGGATAAAAAACACAATGTGTGTTGTTATGTACACACGTAAGAAATAATACTTCTTTAGCTTAAAAAGGCATTAAATGTTATTGACGAGGTCTTAATAAAAATATCATAACTTTAAAAGGCTTTAAAATTACTTTTTTACATATAAAAAATTAAGCAAGATACCAAACAGAAATAGAATAAACTAATTATCAAGTAATATAAACAAATAAAAAGAATACATACCGAAAGTTAACCTTAAATCTATAAACCCATTTAGGGAAATATGAAATACACATTTATTACGAATACTCACATTAAATTACCATTCACAACCAAATATAATTTGTAATCACACAAGAAGCATATTTATGTATAAGTATATTTTTTATCTCCACTGATATAGAATACATATTGTCTATTCATATATATTTGACAGATGAATACCAACCAACTTCATGGTATCGTTTTTAGGTGTCATGCACCCAAACGCACTAAAAGAAATACCTATAACTTCATAAAGATTTCTTAATATTCGGTCTTTAGCTATGAAATTGCCGTTTTGTATTTATAAATTTAAACGAATTTTTTTCAAATTTTTTTTTTCATTATATTTGTATTAATCGAAGTAATCACCCACACAATCAATGCATCTTTGCCAACGCAGTAGCAGTTTATTGATGCCCTTCTCAAAGAAATCAGCTGGACGGGAGGCAACAAATTCTTCAAAGGCAATTTGTACTGCCTCTCGGGTATTGAATTTTTTTCCCGCCAAGGAGTTATCCAAATACTGGAAAAAGTAGTAATCTGTAGATGCAAGGTCTGGTGAGTAGGGCGGATGACGAAGAACTTCCAACCCCAGTTCTTGCAACTTGGAGACCGTCTCCTGTGCAGCATGTGGTCGCGCGTTGTGTAGGTGCAGTGGAGACGAGCGATTGACCAATGCTGGTTGGAGATGTGCCAGCTTCTCCATCATTGTGTTCAGTTCTTCGCAGTACACATCTGTAGTAATGCTCACCCCGTTTGGTAAGAAGCTCTTGATGAATCACACCGGCGCTAGACCACCACTTTTCTAGGGGTAAGTTTTCTTGTAGGGCATTGTTTAGGTGCTGAACCAGGATCCAACCAACTTGTTGAGCGCTTATCAAACAGAATCCATTTTTGATCGCAGGTAACAGAGCGGTTCAAAATTCCTTCGTTTGTGTGTCTGTTGAGCAGCGCACCCATTTGTCAAGCTTTTAAATGCCAATTTACCGCCAATGGACCAATATTGTTTTGACGCTAACGTCGAAAGCTGCTGCTAATTCAGACGTAGATTGTGTATCATCAGCTTCCACAATCGCCTTTAATTCATCATTGTCAACTAAAGTCTTCGGACAGATTTTTCAGGTCGGAATTCTCAGAACAAAAGCGAGCAAACCAATAACAGGTGGTGCGTTGGTTCGTAGTGTTAGTTCCGTAAACGTCGTTGATGATGCGTGCCGCTTGTGCTGCGTTGCTGCCACGACGGCACTCATATTCCATAATTACTCGAATTTTTAACGTATCCATGATGGCAAAAAATATTGAAATGCGATGGTAATTAACACTAATCGATAAACAGATGACTACTTTTGGAAAAAGAACTCCATGTTTTTAAAATAAAATTAATTTGAAATTAAAATTCTTAGTCAAACAAAAACTATTTTGATTTGAAATGGTTCCACACCAGATTAGGCTCCCCTCGGCAGCGACTCAAGCCTAGGTACGTTTCCTCGGTGTGGAGCCCTTGAGTGCGCTGCTCGCGTTATACAGTGACACAAAAATTTACATTACTGCTACAACACTACACGATCACTCCCACACACGTGCACGCTACACGCTTACACATGAAAGTGGAAGGGTTTACTTATTTCCCTCGTCGAACTGAAAAACTCTCAATTTTCCGATAATAAATATATGGAGGAGTTGCTGAGGCGTGTATGCTTGGTACACATATGCGTCTCAACAACTCAAACATATATGAATAGTTAGCTAGGTTAGCTAAGTTAGGTCGGGAGTTTGCATGTAACAGGCAACAGCCAAGCCGAGGTGTGCCCTTGAGCTAGTTGCCCAAATAAAATCGCTCGCCTTAAGCGCTCGCCTTAGTAGTTCGGTAAAGCTGTTAAGACCTTGCTAGGTTAATAGCGTAGTCAGTTCGAAAAAAAAAAATGAAATGGCCAGTACTGCAGAACGGCAATTTTATAGGTAAAGACCTATTTATAAATGCCTTAACAAAATAACTTAGCCATTTCTACGGATGTTTTAGTTGCAGATTATTTCTTCTTACTTACCTACATCTTTCACATGTAAACTAGTTTAATATTAAATTAAAAAACTCCTTTCAAGAATCTAATCGCAACTTTTTTAAAATAAATATAATTAATTTGTTTTATCCGCATTTAATATGTAGCATGCGCACCGCCGAAATGCCTATTGGTGGCTTTCTGCTACCCTGGGGGACCCCGAAGGGTCTTCGAGAACTCAAATGTTTTCGTTCAGATCCAGCTAACAACAGTAAAGATATAATGCACGTACCTCGTGATATTCTTTTTGTTGCAGCTGGCCGATGAGCTTCCACAGATGTGTCTTTGTTAGATTCTGATGATGATGATTGATTTGATAGTTGTTCCTGGTGCTTTTCTGATTGATATATAATTGTTTTGATGCTTTGATGATTGATATGATCAATCCCGATTTTGCGATTCTTCGATGATGAAAAAAAAACCACACTGCTTGACACGTTTTTTTCTTTCTTATTTCGTCTTTTGTTTTATTTGTTGACGTTGCAGTGCATGACAACCAAAAAGTTGTCGTCTCGATACAGTTTTAACTAGATCTGAACGTCAACGATAGATTTGTATAAAAACGATTTTATTTTATTCATGGTAACGATACATACCGCCCACCAAAATACCCATGGTATTTTCTAAAGAAAATTGAAGAATATGGGGAAATAAAATGGATTCTTAACTAAGTAAACGAAAACTAATGATATGACTAAATGTGGAAAAAAGATACTAGTTAGGTTTCTCGGTATGGCGATAACTACGATGAACGGGCTCGATGAATTTGAACGTGAATGGATAATCACTGGATAAAAGAGCGGGGTGTCGTTGATCAAATTCTAAAACAGCGCGTGATATTCGACCGCCCACCCTGAGGACACCCTGTTCGTCCAAGAACGAATTTAGCTTTCGAAATTGCTTTGATAAGGGTTGATTCGTTTTAAGCTGTTGAATTTTGTGAGCTAATGATGAACCTTGGACGAACTTTACGATTAGTAGAAGTGAGTCAGAAATGACAAAATCAATTAGAATTGTACCTCCTTGGCGTGCTCGAGGATTTATAATGTAGTGAGTGAAACGTTTAATGTGTAATATGATTAGAAAAATCTTTACAAGTGATGAGAACTGGTTTCTTAGTTGGTCGATTAACGAAGCGCGTCTATTCCCATCACGAATAAGCAACGCAACTGATCTACCTTCCTCAATGGACACTATATTATCTTCTTCGCTGTTTGGCAATGGGAACGTATGTTGAAGAAGGTGATGAGCAAGTTCCTCATGCGACCACACGTTACAAAGATTGTGACCTGAGGCTACGGGATGTAATGATTCAACAGAAAACGATTCTTGACTGTGACTGAGACGGTTAACTACAAAAGCGGTCCAATGGTACGAATGAGAGTGTAATCAAGATAAAATGACTGTTGAATCAGACCACAGATAAACAGTGTGAATGGGTGATATGTCTAGGTAAACCTCTTTTCTGAGTTTTGTAAGTGGGACAACTGCACACAGTTCTGATACCTTCGAAGATAGTTTCCACATTGGCGTTAAATGATGAACGAACCATCTGTTTACCTGATGAATCGCGAGTATGATTTGTTATACATTTTGATCCATACAAGGCTGCAACAGGACTCGGAACGAATGCCTTTGGGAGAGTGTCAAGTTCTTGGTAACTTTGAACTATGGAATGCATTGCATTATCTATGTCTGACGATGCGTGAACCGGTGTATTAGAAGCTAGGTGAGTTTTGCCTAATAGAAGCCAACCGAAAACTGATTTAAAAGCAGTAGGTTGATTAACATTCCCCTTAATATATTCATTTAGAAGCGAATCTGCAAACATATCTGCTGCGAACAATATATCGATGGATGCCGGGATATCAAATCCAGGATCCGCTAATTGCAACGAATTTATATGTGACCACTCCGATGTATTTAATTTTGCTATTGGTTGATCGCTACATATCTTTGGAATAACGTGCAAGTCTAAATTAAAAAGGACTTTGTTGTTCGTACCTACGGCACAAGTAACATCGCCGATGATAGGCGCCACTACGTCTCCGATTCCGCTGACATTGATGTCAGCTGGAGCCAACTTTGTGTTCAAACGCTTACTGGCA
Source organism: Antheraea mylitta (assembly GCA_014332785.1). NCBI lineage: Eukaryota > Metazoa > Arthropoda > Insecta > Lepidoptera > Saturniidae > Antheraea > Antheraea mylitta. The sequence goes on along the minus strand of JACEII010000121.1, from coordinate 173,198 downwards.
GATTCCGTAATAAAGTTACTTTGACTTCCGGTATCAAACAAAGCACGGAATGATTGCATCGCACCTGAAGCATCTCGTACTTGCACGATTGCAGTTGCCAACAATACAGTGGTGTGTGAAGGTGAACTTGTCAGCAAGGATGACACGCTTTGTTTCGTTTCGCTAACTATGTCGCGATGGAGTAAGGTATGATGCCTCCGCTTGCACTTGCGGCATGAAAAAATAGACTTGCAGTCTTTTAGTTGGTGAGAAGATTTCGAACAATTAAAGCACCAGTTTTTCTCTGTAGCAATTTTCATTCGTTCATCCAACGCTTTTTGCAAAAATTGAGAGCATGCCGAAATTGAATGAAAATCTTTACAGAAGGAACATTTGCTAGTGTATGGAACGATGGTAGGAATGCATTCTGTTTTATTATCGGTACTAGTGGGAGTCGCGGCAACAAGCGCATGGAATGAGTTACGATGTTTGAGTTGCAGATGTTCAGTCGTAATATTTTGTTTAGGCTTAGTTGTTTTTATTGCCTCGGTGAAGTGCGTGTCACGCAGTAAAGCCTCGCACTTTGATGATAAGAACGATTTTAATTGTTGATATGTGGGTAGTTCAACATCCGCATATTTTTCCTCAAAATCGCGACGATATTTCGGATCAAGTCTGGATAAAATATGATATACTAGAATAAAATCCCATTGATGTATTGGCAAATCAACCGTTTTTAAGATGCTTAAATTTTCGTCGAATAGATCAAGTGATTTTCGAAAATTATGAGCATCATTGTTGTTGAACTCAATGCTTAGAATGTCCCGCCAACATGTGAACGCTAGGTCGCTTTTATTTTGATAACGCGCAATGAGAGAAGTATATGCATCACGATAATGTTCATGAGTCATTGGAAAGCGTTTGACTACGGTCAACGCATCACCACTGAGAGATGATATGAGGTAATGGAACCTCTCCGTATCAGTAAGAGACGAGGAGTTGTGAATTAACGCATTGAAAGTATCAAAGTACGCTGGCCAATTTTTGATATCACCATTAAAGGTCGGTAGTACGATCTTTGGCAACCGGATGTTAACTGCTGTTGGACTTCTATGAGAATGATTCGAATCATCCCGAGACAAGTTACGACTGATCGCCATCACCTTATAATACATCTCATCGAATCGTTCCTGAATGTCATTATCCTCGTGTTCTGGATCATTAAGAATTTCTAGAATGGTGAAGTGAGCATCCTCAAAACTCTCCGCATTTTGTTTGACTTCTTCGTGATACGATAGAAATAAATCGCGCTGATTAGGATCATGTACCGCTAAAATACCTACTTCTAAAGTTTTAGTTAACCGATTAAACGCGATGGTTCGTTTCCTACGCAAAGAAGGTAAATCCCGTTCAGTATACTCGCTATTGATTGACTTTGACTTAGACTGAACTGACTTACGAGTAGAATATTTACCTGAGATAGGCATCGTGAAAACAATTACGTATTATCGTACAAATGATATTTGAATTAATGAATAATATAGTGTAATTGTTAATCTGTATTGTAATTTCACCCTTATGCACACTAAATTTAATATATTAGCGCCTTAAATTTAAAACGAAAAATTACTGTGGTACGGGCACTATGATAAAAGTACTATGGTAGGGGCGAAAAAGATTTGTATAATACGATGTCACGTAGGCACTGTACAAGCTATCACACAAGTTGAGTGAACGTTGTATAAAGGCAAAACGATGTTTTTGATACCTGCGTGGTAGCCTGTATATGTCAACTGTCACAATTTATTCAAAATGAATGTAAGAGGCGAAAAGACGAAAAATGAAATAATTATACGTGAAACGATATGATTTCTTAAAGATTAAATTAAATGATGAATGTGTATGACGTTAAGATCAAAAAGGAATAAAAAATTACTGTGAACCGAATAAATTATGCACCGATAATGAATGATTGCATAATTTGATTTCACAATAATTTCAAAATGAAAATGCAGAAGAAATAGATATATAGAATAGTAAACGAATAAATAGCGATCTCAGATATTTTATGCTGTTATTGAGTAAATACTGAAGTAAACAGCAAGATGGCAATTCTCAAACTAAACTTTATTTACA
>JACEII010000121.1:111891-151083 GCA_014332785.1 Antheraea mylitta | reverse complement strand
GAGTACTTCGACCCGACCGTCTTATATATAAGAGTTGTTGAGGTATATATGCTTCGTAAACTTATATTTTCCAATAACTCGTATATGTATGAATAGTTAGCTTGGGTTAGCTCAGATAGGTCGCGAATTGCATATATACCGTGTACCTTTGAGCTAGTTGTCAAATAAAATCGGCTGAGTACCCTAAGTGTTCACCTTAGTAGTCCGGTGAAGCTGTTAAGACAATAGCGTAGTTAGTTCGAAAAAGAAAAGAAAAAAATAGGTCGGTTCAGTAGTACCACCCTCTCACAGAAACACCCACGTGAAGTAAATAGTGCTTGCATTGATGCGTTTTGTTCGGTCAGTGAGAGCGTCGGAAGCCTACCTCTCCTCACCTACCCTCTCCTCTCCCCCTTTCCTCCAATTCCTCTCAAACACAAGCTGGTAACGCACTTGCGACTTCCCTGGTGTTGGTAGTGTATGTGGACGGCGGTAATCACTTAACATTAGGTGACCTGCATATTCGTTTGCCTCGTATGATGTATTTAAAAAAAGTTTATAGCATATTCTAGCATAGCAGTGTTCAGTGAAGGAAAAGAAAGTGATAAAACTATAGCATGGTGGTGGAACTTTTTTTAGTCCGCCTGTGTAACAAACATCCTTAAGTTGAAAATCTGTTGCCAAGAACCTGTTGGTGTGTTCCGACAGAAAAAAAGTTCAACGAATTTTGTCGATAATTTTACTAACTGAGAGAAGAAACGTTATAATATTGGTGAACACACGCACTTTGTCAGCGTTTGTATCCTTATAATAACGGTTTTGTCAGCGCAGGTCGAGATAACTCCATAATAGTATTCTTTATAATTTACTGTTAAGTTTATTGTTGTTGCACGGTCAATAAAAAAAAATGAATTAACACGTATTTCTGATATATAAATTATATTATTGTAAAGTTTTATCAGAGTTCGTTAAGTAGTTTTTGTGTAACATAGTAACAAATATATTACGCATCTAGGTTTACCAGTAGATTATTACTGCTTTTCTTGAGTAAGTAATTGTATTACAAGTTTCTTGTGATCATTTAAATGTTCTAACTAGGCGTTGGCGATCTGTTAGAACTTTTCAGGGAGCTTTTATGGCAAGTCAGAATCCATGTTACGTGGTATTATTTCCCATCCACCTCACTTGTGCACAATAATCAAAGTATAAAACAACCGATATTACAAAATGTAGAGTTAAATAACACAAGATTGTGAATAAAATATAAAATCATCTACATGGCATATCAAGATCACCAAAAAACTTTTCTGGACACTCTATTATTACGCTTTTACATAGGAACTAAGCAATAGTGATAAACTTTAAAAGAGGTAAAACTGCTAAAAGAGATATAAGAGTTACTGACAAAGTTAGGAAAAAAGACAACTTAAAATCAATCTCGATAAAATAGATGGTTCCAATAGTATAGTGAAATTGTATGAGAATTAATTCACAGACACCAGCTGGTAAAACGCAATAAAACTGAGATACTTGTGATGGTTTTTTTTCCAAATGAAAACGTTATTAACCTGGGAATATCTTTACAGCTTCACCGAACTACCGAAGCGAGCGCTTAAGGCACTCAGCCGATTTGGGATGCTTGGGCGACTAACTCAAGGGTGCACAGCACACTTCGGCTTTAGCTGTCGCTGTAAGCTGCTTAGCTTAGGTTAGCTCAAATAGGTCGCGATTGTCTGGGCCTCGATGTGGCCCTCAATAAGACCGAGGCCCTTATGTTTCATGGGCCTCGGCGGGGGCCACCTCCGGGGGCCCACATCTGTGTGGAGGGCGTCCGTGTCAGGGTGGGAACCTATATGAAATACCTGGGCCTCACCCTGGACGGACGCTGGCGGTTCGAGCCCCACTTTAAGGGGCTCGGACCGCGGATAGTCGGGGCGGCAGGGGCCCTTGGACGACTCCTCCCCAACACGAGGGGGCCGGGTTCCGCCTGCCGCCGACTCTATATGGGGGTCATTCAGTCCATGGCTTCCTAGAGGGCACCGTTGTGGGTGGACGCCCTCAGCGCCACCAATATCCGTGCGTTGCGAAATGCGCAGCGCACCGTTGCGTTGAGGAAGATAAGAGGGTACCGCACGGTGTCCTCGGCGGCGGCCATGGTGCTGGCTGGCTCCCTTCCCTGGGAGCTGGAGGCGCGAGTGCTGGCCGCCGTTTACGAATATACGGCGGCCAAAAAGCGGTCAGGAGAGCTTCCAGCTCTCAGGGAAATAGAGGAAAAGAGGAAAGCTGAGAGGTACTTGATGATGGAGAGGTGGAAGCAGGACCTGGCGGACGCGCAGTACGACAGATACACTGTCGACGCCGTCCGCCCGGTCCTGCTGGAATGGTGCAGTAGACGATGGGGCTCCCGGACGTTCCGTCTGGTGCAGGTGCTGACCGGGCACGGGTGCTTCGGTTGGTATCTGCACCGAATAGCGCGCAGGGAGCCGACCGCCGTATGCCACGAGTGCGGCGTTGACCCGAACACCGCGCAGCACACATTGTCTGAGTATGCTGCGTGGGAGGAGCAGCGCCGCATTCTGGCTGCGGTGGTAGAAGGGAACCTCTCGCTGCCGAGCGTGGTCGTGGCCATGCTCGGTAGCGAGGATGTCTGGAACGCAGTTGCCTCCTTCTGCGAGGAAGTCGTCTCGCAGAAGGAGGCGGCGGAGAGGGCCCGCGAGAACGATCCGCTAAGCGGCCCTCTCCGCCAAAGGAGGACAGGCAGGAGAAGGCGGCAGTTTGACCGCCTCCTCCCGCTACCGTAGCCGGCCTAGGGACGGGTGGGGCTGGGGCCCGACCTTCCCATTGCACAAGTCCGGCAGACGAGAAGGAGACGGCCGGTGTGTACCCTTACAAGACGAGGCCCGGTGGCGGCACTTCTGCCGCTGGGCCACACCGCTGGGGCGGCACGATGAAGTCTATAGAGATCTCGTGCCGCCCCAACAATAGCGGAAGACGTACACCGTGGGGTTTTAGTCCATGCGAGTCGGACATAACCCACTCTCTCCCCAGGGAGGGTGAGTATCCATAAGGGATTTCTCCACGTAAAAAAAAAAAAAGATAGGTCGCGATTTTTGCACAAAACAGGCGACAACAACTCCTATATGTATTTTGTGTCGGATACTTGTGAAGAAATATGTCTCGAATGTACCAGAACAGTCGAGAAATGTTTACGTGTGTGTATTAAGGAAATAAATAAATAGAATTTCCTGGCAATTGAAGTTGTCAGTACATCGTTCGTAGTCGTAACTATAGAGCCAGTACTTTCTCTCGGGAAGTTGTGTTTACACGATAATGGAACCTTCTGGTAATTATTGTATTTACAGTCTCCACCAGTCGAGTGCTTTAAAAGCCATCCGCGATTTAACTCGGAAAACGAATGCGCACTTAATGAATTAAATAATTATAACATACTATCTGATATCCGCGATTTCGTTCATGTTTTATTCTTTATTGTCAAATTATCTCTACTATATTTTATTTATCAAAAGTAATTATTAACCTACTTATAGAATCCTAATTTATGTGGCTTAGATAGTTTTCTGAAATATGTTCGATCTGCCAGTGAAAGTTTTCTCAAAATCGGTTGAGAAAATCGGACCAAATAGACAAATTCTGAATGACAATTTTATTTATCTAAATAATTTATTTAATTCACTAGAAGTTTTTGGCGGGATCTCAATTGATCATGTAGTGGGTTTATTTTTTATTCATAATCTTGTTATTTGACTTTATATATTGTAATATTGGTGGTGTTCCACGTGATATAGTTAGGTGATTATGCATAAGTGAAGTAGATGGGATAGAATACTACGGAGCATGGATTCTGAGATGCCATAAAAACTCCCTGAAAAGTCAAGGCGGTCACCGTTTTGTTAGAACCTTAAAATGATCACAACACACAATTGGCCTACTAGACAATTCCAATAATAAACTAACTAGGGGTTGGTTGCCAAACACATGAAACCAAAAAAAAAATGGAAATAAAACATCCGACGTCTACCGCTGCTTTGAACAATACCGAAAGAGTTTACTAGGATATCATAAACAATAGAAACTCACCTCAGGCAAAAACACCTCTGGGATAACCACGTACGGCACATTCCCAGCTCCGAAAGTGAAGACTACAGTAAATAGGTACATGAATACGGCTGTTAACCAACTGGGACCCCAGTGAAGGTGGATCTGTGTTCCTAGTACGATGCAGCTAACACCACAGGCGAATGATGAATAGATCATAAGGTACTGAAATATATATATAGGTATGTAATCATATAGAATAAGACATATTTAAAAAAAAGTAAATGCAACTTGAAATTCATAATAACTTAAGCTGTTAATCTATACATTTTATAAAAATGTAAATGTAACGTGTTTGTATTTTTAGATATTTTTGAAAAAAAAAATGTTGTAGGTGTCTAGAAATAATATAATACATTTCAATAATTTCTAGAAATGTCTGTCTGTCTGTCTGATTGTTTATATGACCTTCCATCACTACTAGAGAACTGTGTTCATGATAAAACCTACGATATAAATTCATAAAGTATATTTTCAAGTAATATTTCGCCAATAATTCATTAAAATCCGTTTGGTTTATCAAAAGTTATTGCACTTTTAATACCGACCACATTTAAGTAAAAGAGAGAAGTAGATAAGTAAATGGACTAAATACATTCATATGATTTTATTAGTCATTGGTTGTTTAAATTACGTTCCACGCGGGTGATGTAAGACACCTACAACGATTTTGGACACAAAAATAAAAAAAATCATACTCGTTAAATTTAAATTCTTATTATATAAATAATAAGTATATGAGCGACCGAGCCTAGCCCGGTTCTTTAGAAACCATTTTTAAATTAAAATAAACTATTTGGTTTGCCTTATAAAGTAACCATAAAAAAAATAATATATCTCTTCCGCTGTCACAAATTTTCGAAGCAACCAATTATATTTGTAATATCATTGACTAATTTCCATCTGAGCTATTTTTGTTTTGACAACGCCGGAAAAAATTACCTTTATATTCGACCTATATTTTTGCCTGAAAACACCGGTAAAAAGTTTTCTATTAATACAATCTAGCTAGATTGATCTATCGTCACCGAAACTACCTACATACTAAGTCTCACGGAAATAGATGACGCCGTTTCCGAAATCCTGAATATACAAATATAAAAATAAATATATAAAAGGATTGCTCGTTTAAAGGTATTACATATGTATTACTGTATATATAATACTAGCGGGTCGGGTGGACGCTGTCCTGCCTTGATAATAAAAAAAAACTCAACCACAGCGCCACCTACTAGATCCTATTGTGAATCTAAACCATTCTCGGATCCACTGGAACACGCACACAAAATTCCATAAAAATTGGTTCAGCCGTTTAGGAGGAGTTCAGTGACATACATACGTACAGAAGTAAATGATATATAAAGTTTAAAATATACTTAAGTTGTCTCTGTTTTACAAATAAATAGGATGATGAGTTTAACTCTTCCCAATTTAACCAACTTCCCAATTTAACCAAAATGATATTAACTGAATTTCACCAGGAAACAACCAGGATAACATGAAATAAAAGAACCTTACCCGTCTCCCAGCCACTTCTGTCAGATACGCCGCAACCAAGCCAGAACAGACCACAATGACCGCCAAAACGACACTGCACACTGTAGGGGACAAACTGGGTATTGCCTCCTCGAATAATGGTTCAGCATAGACTTGTACAACAACCAGACCTTGGAATACCGACGCTGACACTAGGACCATCGTTACGAAGAGAGCACGGCGGGTTGAACGAGAGCTTTCTGCGTGAAAATAATAATAAAATGACGGTTATTCTTCGGTTTTTATGATGTCTTGGTAGAAAACCTTGTAAGTGGAGGAAAACTCTTGACAATCAATTATCTGTCGATGACACAGCTTTATCTTTCATATTTTTTACTAACCGAACCGATTATTCGTTGCTGTGGCTCAGTTGTTAAATTAAAATTATGATAATAATGTATTTGGTATCATGGGGAAATAAGTCTGCCTAGAAACTTGATATATAAAATACGATGCAACGTAACCTATTTAGGTTAACAAAACGCATGCACCATAAAATAAACTGGACTTAAAAAATTCAAAATTAAAACTTAGCACCATCTTATGAGATATCTATAACAGTCGGTCCTACAGTTTTCTGTTAACAAACTAATTTGAAGCGCCATCTATTTGAGACTGATGAAACTTAATATTAATAACAATAATCAACATTTACATCATCTAATTTGTAATTAAACAATATTCAGGTCATTAATCTAAATATAAATTATCCTATATCTCAAGTTGGAACAAATTATAAATAAATAACTTTGATGAAGATCTGTTATGTACTTCGAAGTTCATCTTGGACATGCCATCATCATCAGCTTATAAGAGGCTCACCAAAGGAAGGTATGAGTATAATAAAGCCCACGACATATTGGCAATTTCAAACTCTGACCCATAAAAGCCTGGATACTAAAAATGTAACCTAAACTAGGCCAGAAAAAACTAAGAAACGCTGAAAGAAATAATTATTGGCGAGATAAGTCCTATGAAGAAGTCGTATAAAGGAAGCTACCGTCGGTATAATGCAGTCATCCAATGCACTGTGTACTAATATCGCCAATCGACAATAATAATATTAAATACAAAGTATTGGTTACAAGAAGAAAACAGAGTAAAAAACTACAAAAATGCAAAAATCTTAACTGCTCAATCAACATTGGAGTTTATTTTCTTTGATTTTTTCAAAGTCCTAAAACATACTACCGATTTATCGGACTGTAACTTTAAGCGGCATATCTAATGGGTGTGTTGTTAAAAGGCTATTATAGAGTGGATTAATATGTACAATTAATATGTTTTGGGATATTGTTGTAAAACCTTAAACTATTGCCTAAAAACAATAACTGGTGTTACTGAACCTGAAACATGAGTCGACCAGTTAGTTGGTCACAGTTTCTAGTGTTTAGATCATGACGTTCTTTTACGAAATCCAACTGCTTTACAAAGTTTTCGCGTACATACCATTCGATTATTAAAAATTTATTGGAAAGGTTAAAGTAAGATTCCGAATACCCGGAACTGGTTGTGAATGATTTGTGAGGTCCTATATTAAAGAACACTTTAATAAGATAAACCTGATCGAGTTTCTTGCCTTCTTCTCGATGACTGAATTGTTGTCTGGACCAGTGGTACTTTTGATCTTCATAAGTGCCTTCTTAACGCCAGAATTAAATAATGTATTTTTGATATTAATCATTCTGGAGTTATTCTGACTACATTATTGTTCCTTATCAAAACAAAAATTGAAAATGTTTAGAGACTTTTGATATGAAGTTGCGTTCTCGCTTAAAATATAACTATAGGTATGAGTTGGTTTTCAATACTTACTAATAAACTGGAATGTGGATAACTTCTCGGCTGGTTTTTCAACCGGCTTTAACTTTTCTTCTTCAACATTAATATCTGTATTAGAAAATATAATAGTTTATATACAGTTGGCTTACGCTTATATTATGACAATGAATCTTAGTCAATTATATTACATTTTTAAATATAATGAACTATAGTAAAAAAATAGCATTCATTATACAGTTTTCAATAAATTTAACGAACATATGAGTATAATTATTTAAAAAACAAATAAAAACAATTAAACGCCTTTGCTTCAGTCTTCTTTATTTAAAATTGAAATAACACAAAACGTCAGTTTCTGACGGGATCTTAGTTTGACATGTAGTAGCTTTTATTTTTTTATTTATATACATATATATTTATATTTTATTCATAATCTTGTGTTATTTGAGTCTATATTTTGCAATATTGGCGACATTCTGCGAAATACAGTTTGGTTATTGTGCACAAATAAGTGGATGGGAAATAATACTACAGAACTTAAATTCTTCATTGAAATGCTACAAAACTCCCTGGACATTCTAACAAGGTAGTATAATATTACTAGCTTTACCCGCAGCTCCGCATGCGTTTTTAAAAATGGTTTTAAAGAAATATAAAGTTGCGAGACCGTGTACAATTATAGAAATGCTCTTTAAAACAATTGTAAGTACGACACGCACGCCACTTAAAGTAACATGTAGCGTATATATGAGATATGTTAATACTAACAGTATTAAGTTAGGTTTATCATCAGCATCATATCTGGAACTTTAACCCACCATATAACTATCTCAGTGCTTACTTACACAGTATTACGCACTAATGAAACAATAACTAGAAGATTTACATTTAATATACATTGCTATAATAATTAAGATTCTGTGACTGTACAAAACATAAACGCTTGTCTGTTCTGCAGGAAATTTTATTATGGAACCCTTTACGTAATACGTTTATGGTTTAAGATCTTATTAGGAAGACCTTATTCAAAGTTACTAATAATTGTAATGTCGAATTGCAAACAATAAGCTGATAATTATTTCTCGAATTAAAAATAAAGACTGATGTGAAATTTTGATAATGCAGATAAAGTCGCGGGTAACATCTAGTCTAAAATAGAATAACCGCAATTATTTTTTATAAGGTTCGCTATCTACCAGTGAAAGTCTCATGAAAATTGGTCTAACCGTTTTAGAGAGAAACCACGGTTAACAGCTAGTATAAACTAAAATTGCTTGAATTACTTTTTATAAGGTCAACTATCTGACAATGAAAGTTTTGTAAAGATCGGTATAACTGTTTTGGAGATAGTGCTGCGGGCGAAACGACGGTTAACAGCTAGTCAGAATTAAAATAGACTACATTACTTTTTGTACTGTCCGCTAGCTGTTTCTGAAAGGTTTATGAAAATAGGTCCAACCGTTTTGGAGATGACATTGCAGACGAAGCCGCGATTAACAGATAGTCTAATTTAAAGTAGCCTAAGTAACCCGCTGTAATTTCAGCTATCTGTCAGTGAAATTCCCGTAAAATCCATCCTGTATTTTTATTATCAGAAGCGTGTATACTTTCATACCCAATCAGTCATTTTTAATAAATTTTGATATTACATACAGACACTTCATTTTTATTATATGTATATAGATTATCTACTCAACAATGGCAGTAATAATCAAGAATAATGGTTGTCAAAAAAAAAAGATATGACCGTATGTAAAAATTTACAGTATAAAGGAATTTTACATAATTTATAGTAAAGCAAACATAAGCATCATAATATTCGCTAGTAAAGATGAATTATTAATGCAAACTATGCCTAAGATTTTTACAATTGGAAAAAACTAGTCTTATCTTATTAGGTCATAAATGTCCTCATGTACATTTTTTTTACGACGTGCCGAATAAAAATTAATCTTTTTACGTCTTTCATAATGTTCTTATGATTTAATGATGATATAAGAGGACGTCACTACCTCATATTAATTATATGACGACTATTACATTACTTATGTGTTTCTGGTATCACCATATTTGAATATATCAAAGGTGTTTTGTTTTTTTTTTCTTGGAATTTTGTTTTTTTTTTTTCTTGGAAAAAACTAAAACGGACAAAGAGACAGATTTCAAAATGGCGGACCATGTTCTTTTTTAAATTTCACAGTATCGTAAATTTCATGGCTTATTAAAAAATACCATTTGCTATTTTTTAGTTTTGTAATAAATCAGGTATCTCTTTAAGTTTATAACTTAAGCCTTTATAATTTTGGACAGTCAAGGGGCTAAGTAGTTTTTTCCATCGACAATGGAACTATTTAAAACATCTTTTTTGTACCTGGTGTATCCATGTCGGGATGAAGGGCTCGTCTTATTACACTCAACTCTTCAATAACTTCTTTGGAATTTGGTTTAGTTCCTCTATAAAATGCTATAGATCTTGCCGCTTCCTGTAATTAAATCATAAATATGTTAAAACGCATAAAATATAAAATTAATTTCTGGAATTATTACTCATCAACATATCCGAATCTTTTTTTATTTAATGACGATCTATATATAAAATCCTAAGGTTTGTATGTACGGTACCATGTTTACTAATAAGTTTCATTGATTTTAATTTATTTTTGTACATTCTTCAAATAAATCAAGAAGTGAGCACAGTACAATCCAAAAACAATTGCGACCACCGAGAGACATGCCATCCCTCGGCGGACGCCGTTGTCATGCCGGCCTGCGTAAATGTCTCTTCACGTTACGCTTGAAGGACCCCATGTTATAGGAAGGAGGGAACACTCTAGCCAGGAGATTGTTCCATTGCCTTGTTCAAACTTGGCTAGTTAGCTTATTTTGACGACTGCTCTGTCAATCCGCCTGTATCTAAACAACATAACAACGTATAAATATTTCTTTTTCACTAACAATATTGAAAAAATGCCATTTTATCTAAGACAGTGTGGCGTTACAATATTATTTTAATTATAATATCATTGCTTAAAATAGTCATTTTTAGTCAATGCACACAGAGAAAAGTCAATCCCAGACAGCACCATTGTTCATATACTGAACGTATGTATGAATGTAAATCGTGTGTCTGTATTTTTTCGATTTTCGTGAAAAAAAATGTTACACGTGAATGGGAATAAGTAATAGATTACATTTAATTATTTCCAGAAATGTTTGTTTGTCTGTTTGTACAAACACGCATCACTGCTAAAGTACTGGGATAACAAAAGCTGAAAATCATAACACATATCTTCGGTTTTTTTTTTTTTTTGGCGGGATTTCAGTCTGTCATGTAGTGGATTTTATATTTTATTCATAATCTTGTGTTACTTGACTCTATATTGTGTGAAGTTGGTGGTGTTTTATGTAATATGGTTAGTTTAACGTGCATAAGTGAAGTGAATGGGAAATAATACCACGGAGCATGAAATTCTGAGGTGCCACAAAAACTCCCTGGAGGGTTCTAACAAGAGATCCACCATCTTGTTAGAATATTGATTGACACGACGCTTGATATTGTAATGATCATACGACGCTTGTAATATTATTGATTACTCGACAATGGCAGTAATAATCTGAAAGATTGATTGCCAAAAATAAAGTAAAAAAAAAACACATATCTTCGAGAATAACGTAGTGTTTGTTTCATTAAAATCGGCCTCCTCTATCAAAAGTTATATTATTTATATTATTATATATATAAGCAAAGTGTGTTTTCTTTTTCCGAGGTAAACTAGAAAACTACTGGACCGATTAGGATGAAACAATAACCATTCGACGCGGAATTAATCGTAGATGGTTATAGACTATATATTTTTCAAATTCTATGAACCTTTTGCCATGTTTTCTCAATTTGTTTGTTTATTAATTTATTTGCTCCCATAAAACAAAAGACAGGCATTTATCCTTGGTTCATTTGTTTTCTAGCTCATAATGTAGTTGTCATTATAACGTCATTCGTCCGACGAAGCGGGCGAGAATGGTTAGTATATATATATATATATATATATATATATATATATATAATTGTAATGATGACGCGAAGTAAGTACGAGAGAAATGTTGATAAGTAATTACAAATCCAGGAGTTACTTACATAACACTTAATACATTCAGATCACTGTTTTATATATAAGATTTCACGCAGACGAAGTCGCGGGCACAGTTAGTACAAAATAAATATCAGATGGAGACAGGCTGCTAGACTACATTTTGCTAGTCTGACGAAACCAGCGCAAGCGCAATAGAATAGTCGGTTATGCTTACTAGCATGTCATGACGCGAAGACATAAGTGTATCTCCCGGCAAAAATACCGCTCCACGCGGTTTAAGAAGTTTTCATTTCAATTTTTTTTCTTCATAATAAGAAAGCAGTTACCATCGGCCACTTTATTATGAATTCTTAAAATTGCATGTAACTCTGCGTATAAGCGACATATTTTTTGTAACAAATGTTTATTGCAGTTAAAATTTAATGTGAACGATATGAAACGGTACATTTCCGTAAGACACCAAACAAATTCGCCGCATTCGCTGTTAATTTTAATTACTTTTAATTGAACGAATAAATGAAAGTCAGAAAGATATGCAGAAATTCGTTTTTATTTTTTATTGCATCCATTTTTTATCGTATTTTTTGTATACACGAGACCACATTACTCACTGTTATCGACAAAAAAAAAATAGTAGCTGTGCCCTTGACTCCGTCCGCATGGAACCTAATGAAAAAAACAGTGACTTTTCTCACGTACTTAAGTGACGTTGTCATTAAAATTGCAATAACTTTTCATAGAGTGAACCGATTTTAATAAAACTAAGACTTAATATTACTCAAGGATATGCTTTATTTTTTTTCTCAAACTGACTACGCTATTGACCTAGCAAAGACTTACCAGCATCACCGGACTACTAAGGCGAGCGCTTAGGGCCCTCAGCCGAAATATGCTTTATACGTTTTTTGGTTTATATCCTTTATCGTGAACGCGGTAAGTTAGCTGTGACGCATATTCCAACAAACAGACAAACACATAGACAGACATTTCTAAAAATGATTGGAATGCATTTTATTACATATATATTACTATAGGTGTCTTGGACACGTACAATTTTTTTTTCACAATAATCTAAAAGTCCTCTATATACCTACACGTTAGATTTACTCTCTTATTGTATATCGATATATATCAAAATAATATTACTTATATCTCTGTCACATTTCTGTTCTCCGTGTCTCTCTATAGGTTCATAATTGGATATACCTACTGTAATTTTGGCTAGATCAAAATTTATATAAGTAATGATTACCCAAAAAACACATAATTTTTTTATCAGTGATATGCTACATTTCATATTTAGGCAGATTATTTTCTTCGCACGTCGTTATTTCTTTAAAATATGACCAATCAATGATTTAAGTGTTCCTAAATTAAATAAACCATCGATAAAATATGCAGTTTTTTTTATTTAACTTTATTTTTGGCAATCAATCCTTCAGATTATTACTGCCATTGTCGCGTAGTCAATAATATTACAAGCGTCGTGCGATCATTTTAATATTAAACGTCGTGTGAATCAATATTCTAACAAGATGGTGGATCCTTTGTTTGAACCTTCCAGGGAGTTTTTGTGGCACATCAGAATTTCATGTTCCTTGGTATTATTTTCCATACACTTCCCTTATGCACAATAAACTAACTATATTACGTGAAACACCACCAAATTTACAAAATATAGAGTCAAATAACACAAGATTGTGAATAAAATATGAAATCCACTACATGACAGACTAAAATCCCGCTAAAATCTCCAGATATGCAGTTAATATGAATTCAACTCTTATTGTTATCATGATCATATATAGTACTATTATACCATAGTTACGGAATTCGGGTAATTTATGTTCTTAGAAAATGATGGCACCATTGTTCGTAGTGAGTTTTTGTTACGAATTCTTGCTGAATATAACTCAATAATCGTAGTTTTTTAATACAAAATAAGTATCGGTGTGTCCACGCGTAGGAAGTGAAACTTCTTTGCTTAACGAATTTTTTTCTCTAACGTGCCATAAGAAGTTTTAAAAGAATTCTATTATTCACTAGCTTCTAACAGCCACATCGTCCGCGTAGTAATAGTTACTTTGGGCTAACGCTAACACGCAGCGGAAACTCAAGAGTAAAAATACCAATTTTAAAACATTTTTCATTGGTGCTCCGCTCCTATTGGTGTTAGAGTAATGATATATACATACATATATAATAAAACATATCTCGATAAATGAGCTATATAACACTGAAAGAACTTTTTAAATCGGACCAGTAGTTCCTGAGATTATCCCCTACAACGTCACAAATTCACAAACATTACCTCTTTAATTGCCATTACCATTAGTATAGATAATAAATAATAATCATATATACTCACATCCTCCATTCCTTTTGTCATTAAGAACACCGGCGACTCCTTTAATATATACAGAGAGACAGTCCCAAAAACAGATATGGATAGACACACGTAAATCATTACGTCATACGCCAGATACGAGCCGAGAACGTAAGAAAGCAGCATTCCGATTCCGTAGGAAACCATGGATCCCGAAGTCATCGCGCCTCTTATGGACCCTTGACATATCTCACTAATGTATACTGGAACTATTAGGAACACAGAGCCGCTAAGGCCAGACACGAATAACCCTGTGAGCACAACTTCGACTCTGTTACTGGACGCTATCAGTGCCCAGGATAACTGTAAATAAAAAAAAAAAAAACAATTTTTTAAACAAATAATATTATTTTCTAAATCAGTTTGCGTTTAAAATTATTTCAATGAAAATAAATTATAGTGCCTGAAAGATTTTCAATAGCAAATATTTTTATTTAATTTTTGAAGCTAAGTATTAAGTGATGTGTATTCAAGTGATACTGTTATTTGGTAGGTAGTTATTTGGTATGAATATCGATGATTATGACGAAAAGTTTTTTGTAAAAGATGGCGGGAATTTTTTATTTCGCGCGCTACATCTGTCCATGAGTTAGTAATGCGCGCGCAAGTACAAATAGTAGGTAGCACTGATAAAGCCGCCAAACAGCCAAATACGATAATGGAAATATTAATCCATTTATATTTATTTACTATTGCATGCATTTCAATTATTGTTAATTTTATGGAAAAATAACTCATTTGATACGATAAATCCATATTTTAATTAACAAAATTTATACATAAACAAGTGTATTATAAACATATGAATTCTTTGGTAAGATAAAAAAAAAATGTAAAACACTAGCTAATAAGCTGCGACATGAATAATATACACTACATACGGGTTGAGAATAGTATTTGTAATTGATAAATAAAATCCTAAATAATTTACTGTATTTAAAGCTTTACTCCAAGGTTTTAAATAGATTTTGTGATTTGGTCAAACTGTTGAAAACTTTTTTTTTTCGTACTGACTATGCTATTGGCCTTTATAGCTTCACGGGGACTAGAACTGTTCAAAACTAAACTCGGCGAATATTCATGGTTCAATTAAAGTAGTATTGGTAATTAATATGTTATTCTTTATTCGGAAGTATCATATCAGAAACCAAATTATTATTAAATTATGATACGCGCTTCATTCTTAACGTAGTAATGAGAATGAAGAAGACGTCGATATTTTTGGTTTATCCTTTTAATTCCTTTTCCAAGCAAGGAAAATAAGTTGGCTAAAAAGAATGAGATGATGTGAATCTATAATAAATACCTAGACCTAAATAACAAAATATATAAACAAAGCATTGATCCTTAAGTGATAGGGAGTAAATTATAGTTTGAGGCCTCAAACAAAATGGGTCCAAATCGCCTATAAGAACGGTGTTTCTTTAAATAGCGACTAATTGCAATCGGTGTATTGTGGAAGATGTGGTTGAAAGCCAATTCCTTTTCTATGTTAAATAGATAGAACCTGAGCGATGGAGCCTAGCTCGGTTCTTTAAAAAAAAAAAAATTAATTAAAATAACCTGTTAGGATTATCTCACAAAATTTACATTTTTTACAGAAAAAAAAAAATACATTTGAATTCGAACTGGAGTTAAATGGATTTTCTAATCAACCAATTTCCACCTGACCTATTTTTGTTTTGACAACGGCGGTGAAACTTACCTTCATATTCTAGCTAAATTTTTTCATTGCCTGAAATCTCGGTTAAAAAATGTTTTCTATGAATAAAATCTAGTTACATCTATTTATCGTCCCCGAAACTACCTACATACTAAGTTTCACGGAAATAGATGACGCCGTTTCTGAGATCCTGAATATATAGAAATATAAAAATATACAAGAATTGCTCGTTTAAAGGTATTAGATAGATAGATAGATAGATATGGCAACTATGGACACAAGCGTAATATAGATAGATAGATAGATAGATAGATATGGCAACTATGGACACAAGCGTAATACTAGCTACAGTTGAAACACTCACCGTGCACATAGAAGAAGCAATCGCAGCGCAACTCTTCCTGCCCAGTTTATCCAAAAATAATCCAGCGATGGGCGTACTTATAAGTGCTCCAATAGATAGTAGGCTACCAAACAATGCCAATTCTGTTTCGGTCATCGGTCTATGTAGAGTTGTGTTACTGGATTCGAAGAGACGCAGCGTGGATGATGGCCATGCAAAAATAATCCCCATGCTCATACAAAGAAGACACACTGTAAAATAAAATAATTATTTTATTGATGCGTAACATGTTTTTCTCAATCGCTGGGTATTTTTTTGTGTGAGTGATATAGAAAAGGGACGGAAATGTGTAACAGGAAACTGGGGAAGCGCGCGCTATATGATTTGACCAATGAGCGTGCGCGGACGAGGAGAGTATCGGCTGTGCATTCATATACAGTAATTAACAGTATTGTGTTTCAGATCTGAGGGTATATTTATATTTATAAACTATATTAATAAATAAATTATCTATTTAGCGTCGGACAAAGTCCATAGTTCTTTAAACAATGCGACTAATTAACATGGAAATATTGGAATAAATGTTATTGCGGATCAAAGTCCTCGATTTGAAACATGTAATTATTCGATAAAAAATGGTTTCCGATCATACTCGATTCATTTTTGTCAGGATTTAAGTTACTATTGCGTATTTACCACGACTAGAACTAAACTTGTGCGAACAAGCGAGCGCTTTAATATGGAATGAAATATATTTTAATGCTTAGAATATATTCGACCAATAATATGACGAATGAATTGAATTCACGTACATTTCATCTCATTTTCATGGTAGGATAACATGTCAGATGTTACACATATGCGACTACTGTGAGGGTCGTTAATTTTTCTTACTAATATTTTTAAGTCTTTACTCGATTATTTATGAATATACTTTATGATATTTTTAATCTTTTTTTTATATTTTGAAGTTTTGTTTTTTTTTCATTAATTGTATACACAATATATTGTTAGAAATAGAAACAATTATTGATTGTAACAAAATAAAGGGGACTGGCCAATTTAGAATATAAACTGTTAAGAATACATTATAGCAATGAATAACTTTTTATATAATCGAGACGAGTTCGGACAGAGCTACCGCACACTACGACGGCTACCGAAAGAGTGAGTCAACACAAGCGCCGCCCCCATAAAGGCAGTCGCAGTATAACTACCCGACATTTCACTTATTTCCAACAGTATGCTACGGGTCATTCGTTTATTGCCAACAATATACATTCCGAGTATAAAATTTCATCATAATTAATAAAGTAATATAGTTTGGGGTGTAAGGGGTGTCGAATAACATCATAAGTCTTGAGACACCCAAGCCAACCTCACCTGCACGTAGTGCACCCTGCTGAATAACGAACGAGGCAATGGCGCAAGCGGGGTGGTAGGGTTTTACAGCCCGACCGGGTCGCAACCACCATGTATATGGCGAAAAAGCCCGTAATAGTGATTCGCTTCTACGGGTCGCGTTTCGGGATCAGCCTGTGCATATCCAGCTTATTACAGGCCGGCATGATAGTGGCGACCGGCGTTGGACAGTGTGTCAATCGGTGGTCGCTATTATTTTTGGATTGTACTGTGCTTACAATCAGGCATAGTAGAGTCACTTTGCCGTGCTACAATAAAAAAAAAATTAACATAAATATATTTTTATTATTTATATTATTGGAACGAAGTTCCTTACGGCAGGCTTGGAGGAGATAGAGATTTTGCTGCGCGACCGAACTGAAAAAAATGTGATAGTAAAACCGTAACGAAAAGTGTGTAGAATAAAGACATGCGCAGGCGCGACAGTTGTATACACAAGCGAGTAGTGTATAATACCTTTCTCTTTCTCCTTCTTTCTTTTCGTGTGTGTGTGTGTGTGTGTGTGTGTGTGTGCGTATGTGTGAATATTTCTTTTTAAAAGTTAATTCTGTCCTAAATATATATACATGTTATTAATAATTCTATTTATATTTAATAATTTTTAGTACTGCAAAACCACCAAAAACCAAAGCAGAGCATCAAAAAGCGTATAGGGAACGCGAAAAAGCTAAAAAAAATGAAAATAAGCAAGAAAGGTACGATATAAGGCAAAGATATCCTCTAAACTAATGAAAATATTTAAAAAGTTTATTGATTATTTTTTTAAATAATTAAAAAGAAATTCTGCCTTCAATTCCAAACATTTAAATACATATATATTTTGATAATTCTATTTTTATTAATTAGCTGAAGGAACTTCGTTCCTACCTGGTGTCCCACGACACCATATTTCTTTTTATATATAAGTCGTGGTGGCCTAGTGATTTGACCGGTGGAATAATATTTCGATGTCCGCAGGTTCGAACCCCGGCATGTACCAACGAATTTTTCGGAATTCGCGTACATTTACTAATTTAAATTGGTAACAGTATCGGCTGACGGTGAAGGCAAACATCGTGAGGAAACCTGAACCTGAGAAATGTTCTTGTAGTACTACTGTATGTGGGAAAAATTTAGAACTATGGATTTCTCAGAGTTTGAAGTCGCCAATACGTCGTGGGCTGGCGTGGTGATTACTCCCATACCTTCCTTCGTGAAGAGGCCTATGGCCCTGCAGTGGGTCTCTTACAGACTGATGATGATGATGATGATTATATTTAATAATCTTTAAACGTATTCTTTACATTATATATTACTAGCTGACCCGCGCACCTTCGTCTGCGCCAAGTCCGTAATTACCGGTTTCAATTTTATTTTCAGAAGCAAAAATCCTTAAAAAACCTAGACCCAGAATATAGCGATACCTACCGGGTCCAATTGTGAATCCAAACTATCTTATATAGCTATTGACGAAAGATGTATTCCCGGTATCCCCTGGGTTGCTCCTCTGGCCCTCACCTACGCAATAATTTTACCGCTTATAGTTTTTATTTTCCATTATCTTTTAACCAACTCCATCAGTTAAAATGCTGTGTAAAGTAAGATTTACCTCCATAAAGTTTTCAGTTTGATTTAACTATTTGTTTCAATCAAAATTTCTAAGCTATACATGGAATCTGAGAACTTCAAATACACCTTTCTAATAAGGGAGTTTTATAGATACGAACTATATGATTTAGTTTTTCCCGATTAGGCCACTAAAATACACTAAGACAAACACAACACTTACAGCTATTATGTCTTAAATAAACATACATTTACATAATATATACTGTTACTTATTGTGTTATGTTAAAGTTTAATTTTGGTAAAACATATACAATTAGGCAGAATATCGACAAAAGAAGAAAATATGCCTTAATTAAAATTAGACAAACATACTGTACTGTTAGGTAAACTATCATACAATACACTACATTAGGGCCATCGAAAGAAATTTGTTCTAGAGTGCCTTCATCAAACCCAAATTCACATATTGAGACGTCCCTGATTCTGAGATGGCCTGGAGAGCACACCTCTATTGATAAATCCTTAGCCTACAGATAGTAGACTCAGCAAACTTGCAACACTCACAAATCTTATAAAACCATAGCATACCCGGAATGTTATCCTGAATGGAAGCATATGATATGCCAGTAATTTGGTTATATACATTCCACTTTGAGTCTTATTTAGAGAAATCCTGAACATAGGTTTTATAGTGATCTAAATATCGCCTGTATAACTTCTTTAGCAAGAAGATCAACAGCTTCAGTACCCTAGATCTCATTATGTTCTGGTATCCATGCCAGAACTACATAAACTCCTTAACAAAGTCATTGATTCAAATGCAATTTAATAATTAGGATAACTGAGAACTTTAAAAAAAGTCGGACTATGCTGAATATTTTGTAAGCAATGTAGAGAAAATGTCAATAGGATAGTTTGATCTCATTTTTGTGATAGTAGATATTTGATAGCATCTATTATCTTTATATTATTAGTGTAGATAAAAACGATATACATATATAATATCTCACATTGTCATATAAATAAATATATTATTGTGATCATACGGCTACATAACTGTTACTGCCGAATGTCGCGAAGTAAAAAAAGTTAGAAAATTAGCGTAAATCATTTTAACCTAACGTAGTTAAATTCGGAAGCTGAATGGTTTAATGGTTATTATATTTGATTGAAATATGCCAAAATAATTTCAAAATGTGGTGTCAAAAGTTTCAATAACAACAAAAACTCTTTCATTCATTAAGGCAAACAATTTCATACACTGAAACTAATCAATCGTACTAAATTACAACACGAAATAAAATATATAAAAAGTTCCATATTAATAAGTATTTTAGTACCTATCTACCTGCCTAAATACAACGAATAAAAAACAAAATGCAATATTGTGGAAGATTTTTAGAAACTGTCTGAAATTATTAATGTAAGTAACGTATTTCAGTTAATAAGCATTAAAACCGAATCCATATAAAATGAAAATAAGCAAGAAAGGTACGATATAAAGCAAAGATATCCTCTAAACTAATGAAAATATTTAAAAAGTTTATTGATTATTTTTTTAAATAATTAAAAAGAAATTCTGCCTTCAATTCCAAACATTTAAATACATATAACTTTCGAATTACCTTATTGTACGTCACAATTATTTTAGAAGACAGAATGAGTATCCTGGGCTTCATTTCTGTTATATCGCAAAGGGTTTTCGATTAAAACTTCTTTGCGACTTGACTTTTTCCGACATTTCCATCATTTATATAAAACCTTGATATATTATATACCAAAACGCTCCTTGCAAATGACTTTATTCACTGATGACCGCATGAAGATCCATTCAGTAGTTTTTGAGTTTATCGCGAAAAGACAAACAGACGTGGTAGGGGATTGTTTTATACTATGTAATGATGTACAGCATTGGTCTAGTCACCGATTTATTATATGTATATAGACCTTCATTATTAGTATTACTTATTAGAAAATAAAGCCCCTACCGTGTCAGTCTGTCCGTTTGTCTGTTTGCGATAAACTCTAAATCTCTTGAATGGATTATTATGAGTTTTTCACGAATAGATAAGGTGATTCATGACGAAGGTTTTTGTATATAATTTGTGATTGGTTTTTTATAATCAGGGCGGGACAACCTGTGCCAGACTCGCTAGTAAATATTAAATTGATAATTTTTTTATCGTTAAACACATTAAGAGTTGAGTAAGCATAAGAAAATTCCTGCCAAATAGATCAAACAACAGTTTCACTCAATTCACGCGGGCGAAGCAGCGGGTAACAACTAATTTCTTGTAATTTAAAATCAGCCGTACAAAATTTTGTACGCACTGCGTTGTGATACACAGCAAATGCAAAATAAACCTAGTTGGTTTAGTAAATTTGTAGTCCGGTGAAGCTGTTACGACCTTGCTGGGTCAATAACGTAGAGAAATCGAGAAAAAAAAAATTAGTAAATGATTCATTCATATATATGGAAGAAATTTGGTTAAAACGAACCTAGCGCCATCTATTATGAAGTAACATCAATAATTTCATTTTTTTTTTTTGTAGTACGAATGACCGTTGAATCATTTGGATATTGTTAATTAAAAAAGTACTAAAATCTGCTACTGGAAGGGGAAGGTCAGAAAGATGTAAATTTGGGATCATATATATGTTTGATGGCAAATAAGAAAAAAAATCACATAATAAGAAATCTGGATAAGGACACCATAATAGAGGCATAAAATCTACTTTACGACATATTCTCATACCTACCAAATACACCTTAAAACTTCAAAAAATCGATCTAGCCATTTTGAAAGAATTCGAACAATAACACGGAGGATAAGAATGTGCATGAAACCTATTTAAATTGATAATTATTAATATTGTATACGTCTAAAAGCTTTAGAATTTTATGTCATCCTTTTCTAGAACATATAATGAGTATAGTGGGCTATCGTTAAAAAATAGATATATGCCCTCACAGACTTTTTGTAGATCTACATTGTCTCAGTTGTGTCATTATTTACACCTGGCTAAAAAGAAAAAGAAAAATGTGTCATGTCATTGTCATTATATAACGTTGTCAATACATTTTGCAATGGACGTCACTTTCTTTTATTTTAACCTAAACAAACAAAAATAAACTTTATTACATTTACCCAACATACATTGTTATATCTCAAAAGGATTATGCAGCGTTTTCTATGAAAATTCCCAGGTGGTTTGACTTTGTCCGACTTGTCCCACAATTATTGTTATATTTCAACTAATCTATATAAAACCTTGACAAAATTATATACTAAAACTTTCCTCATGAATTGCTTTATCCACTGGTGAAAACCGTAGGAAGATCCGCTCAGTAGTTTTTGAGTTTATCGCGAACAGACAGACAGACAGACAGACAGACGCGGCGAGGGACTTTGTTTTATACTATGTAATAATAATAATAATAATGGTGAAAGCCGTAGGGAGATCCGCTCAGTAGTTTTTGAGTTTATCGCGAACAGACAGACAGACAGACAGACAGACACGGCGAGGGACTTTGTTTTATACTATGTAATGATTTATATACTATCGATTTCTGAATGAAGGATATTTCACGTCTATAAAAGTTTATCAAAGTCTGTTGAGGGCTTTGATTCACTACTAGCCTTATCGGCGACTCTGTTCGCGTAGAACCTAGTGTAAAAGACTAGTGACTGATAAAATCATTTGGCTATATTAAGTCCATTTACTTAACTAATTTTCTCTCGTACTTAAGTCACGTCGTCATTAAAATTACAATAACTTCTGATAGAGTGAACCGATTTTAATGAAACCAATACTAAATGTTACTTGAGGATATGATTTATTTTATCGAGCACGCATCATTTTACCAGTTATACGTGTTCATACAAACAGACAAACAGACTGACAAACATTTCTAGAAATAATTGAAATGTATTTTATGACCTATTCTAAGACCTGCAACATTTTTTTTTTCACAAAAATTTAAAATATAGAGAGACGGTAGACATACCTTCTTATTATATGTACAGATTTCTAAAATTAATATTCATGTCGAATTTTTACTCTTAATCATTGTTAGAATGGCATATAATCTATAGTAACCATGGAACAATAACAAACCCACGTGAATAAAATCGTGGACAACAACTAGTTTAATATAAACCAAAAAACAATTATTTATTCAATTAACTCTGTGAATGAATTTAAAAACTCTAACACCGATTCGTACAAACGACTCAGTCGCCAAGAATAACTGGCAAGAAACTTAATCTGGTTTTTCTTTTGTTTTGAAGTGAGACTTATGACTTCTTTTATTACGGTGTGAATTAGATTTAATGAGATTAAAATGTGTAATTTAAAATATGTAAAAAGGATTTTAGACTGTGAGAGAATGAGAGTATATTCTTAATGTACTCCAAATATATACAAAGAGAGGAGAGAGACAGAAACGTTGAAATCTCTAGCACATTTCGTTAAATAGTAATTACTGTAACTACTGAGTATGTCATCCTCTTTGGAAGACTGGCTAAAACCTTTATATAAAGATAGAATATCGTTCAAACAAATGAAAGATCTCGTGTCTATATAAATACCTTTTATGTGGAGATATAAATAAACACTCTATTATACACATTCCGAGTCTTATCATTACGCTGTCCATCTCAGTTTAGACCTATAGTAGTGAGCCCGAGGCTCCTACGTGACTATTGTGCACTTTTATAAATTATACAGTGCTGTGTATTGTTAACATTGTTAAAATATTACTAGATAATGCCAAAAACAAATGTTAACTAAATGTAAAATGTTAAATAAATGTTAACACAATATTGTGTTTTCATTCAACTATTTTTTGTGTGTGTTTAGTTAGATTCAAATATGGTTTGAATAAGACCCGGTAGGTGGCGCCTTGGATAGATTCTAGGATTTCTTATATTTCGGGCTGGACAAAGTCTGTCTGACCCGCTGGTCTAAATATAAGTGGGAAAAGACAAAGCAGTTGGGTACATCTCGGTTTTCCAAACTTTTTTGGTTTTGTTTAGTAGATGTTTTACAAGCTTTAATGTTATCGAGCAAAAAAAAAGATGTTTTCCATAACGTTGTCCAATGACTTGTGGTTTTTACCGACCCTCCTGATTCAATCACGTCAGCGAACGATCAGTACCAGCCTGTCTCTTCAAAGAGAGAGTGTTCACGTCAACGCCCGCGTAACCACAGATCATGCCGCCGTGGTCTGGGGGTAAATTTCGCTCCCGCACACCAGATTAGGCCCCCCTCGGTAGCGGCTCAAGCCTAGGTCCATTCCTTTGGCATGGAACCCTTGAGTACGCTGCTCACGCGATACAGTGACACAAAACCTTACATCACTGCTACAACATTACACGTGCGCGCCTACACGCTTACACGCTGTTTTTCCTTTTCAGAGAAATAAACGACAAAGAGTTCTACCCTTATTTTTTCCTATCCTATCCTATCGTATATAGTTTAGAGGAATTTTTCTGACACAAAATACATATAGGAGTTGTTGAGGCACACATGCTTGGTACACATACATGTTTCAATAACTCATATATATACATGCTATATAGTTTAGCTTAGGGTGAGCTCAGATAGGTCGCGATTTTTGCACAAAACAGGCGATAGTCCAAGCCGAGGTGTGCCTTGCACCCTTGAGTTAGTCGCCCAAACATCCCTAATCGGCTGAGTGTCTTCAGCGCTCGCCTCAGTAATTCGGTGAAGCTGTAAAGACCTTTCCAGGTCAACAGCGTTTACATTTCGAAAAAAAAGGACTAGTGGTCGAATTTCAAGCACTAAAAACGACTACTACTAGTAATAAGTGCAAGCGACTCCGCGGTATATCCTATTTATGAAAGAAACTGCCTCTAAATACTTTACGAGAATTAAGTTCTAGAGCATGATTCTCAAAATAATTTCTGAAAGATGTATTTTTTTCATCTTATTTATAACTTTTTCTACTTTCCTATTTTAGAGTAATTTTTATACGCGTTTTTTAATTTTCCACATAATTAAAATTGTTAAATGATTCTTAATTTTATAAAAATTAGAATGATTTTTAAATTGACCTCATTAGTCAATTTTGTTTGTATACAAAAAAATATAGGTATAGGATACATCTCATAAACCAGAGCAAAACCGCGAACAAAGGGTAGTAAGTATATAGGTATAAACTATAGAAACAATAACTCACTTAATACCGTACAACCAACTTGAATTAACACGCCCATATTTTTTAAATACGATGAATAAAATAAATTATAAGGATGTACTCAACAATTAGGAGTGTCTTTCTCTACTTTCTGATCTATTCACTAAATGAACTGATTTTAAAACATTAGGTTTCTTTTGTTATCAACATGGGTAATAACGATACGATAAGTACCAAGCAAACATGAATATTGTAGGGATTTTGATCGGGATTACAGTTACGACATTCTTGACGTTTATGTAATTTCTGATGTCTTAGATTACATATTTTACTTTATGGCTGCCTGGTTGACGTCTCGTAATTATTAACATGGTTTTTCCAAGTAATTTATTATAAAAAAAATAATTAATAGTGTTGTAAGTAAATTACGATATTATTAAACATCTCTAATTATCCTGTGTCAGGTGTGTGTATACATACAAATTTTATATGTCAACACTAAAATTTTATTTTAGTTACATCTTATAAGTAAAAAGAAAAAAAAAATTACTCACACATGGCGTTACAATAATTGTTATAATATCTCAAAGTTATCAGAATTATCATAATTAAATCATCAGAATGGTAAAGTATGATTTTACTTGATAAGTATCATTAATTGTTGTGAAGTTCACAATATTACGATAATTATAGTAATCATGTAGGTGGTAGAGCCACGCTGAAGCTATTACTGGCTTCAGCATGAATGGGTCGGCTCGCCCGGGGTAGTACCACCCTCTCACAGAAAACCTTATGGAACTTTAATAGTTTAGACAATTATCAGATACGAAATATATATAAGAGTTGTGTATATATGTTTCAACAATTCATGTATGTACGAATAGTTAGCTCAGATAGGTTAAGCGCCTGGTCACAGAGGCTGTTACCCTCGTGGTCGGGCGCAAACGAAGGTTGGGCCTCGAGGTGGCCCTCAATAAGACCGAGTCCCTAATGTTTCATGGACCTCGGCGAGGGCCACCTCAGGGGGCTCACATTTATGTAGAAGGCGTTCGGGTCAGGGTGGGGACCCAGATGAAGTATCTGGGCCTCACCCTGGACGAGCGTTGGCGGATCGAGCCCCATTTTAAGGGGCTCGGACTGCGCATAGTCGGGGCGGCGGCAGCGCTCGGACGACTCCTCCCCGGGGCGGGGGGCCGGGTGCCCCATGCCGACGCCTGTATATGGGGGTTGTGCAGTCCATGGCCGCCTACGGGGCACCGCTGTGGGCGGACGCCTTCAGCGCCACCAATGTGCGTGCGTTGCGAAATGCGCAGCGCACTGTGACGCTGAGGGTGATACGATACCCGTACCAAACGCTGCGCAATATAGAAGACGTCCGCGACACATTTTTACCGACCCTCCTGATTCATTCACGTCAGCGAACGATCAGTACCAGCCTGTCTCTTCAAACAGAACGTATTCACGCCCACGCACGCGTAACCACAAATCACACCGCCGTGGTCTGGGGGTAAATTTAGCTCCCTCACACCAGATTAAGCCCCCCTCGGCAGCGGCTCAAGCCTAGGTTCGTTCCCTCGGCGTGGAGCCTTTGAGTACGCTGCTCACGCGATACAGTGACACAAAACGTTACATCACTGCTACAACATCACACACATCACCTATACACACGTGCACGCTTACACGCTTACACGCTGTTTTGAAACTGCTTGTTTAGAGACCGCTTGGATAAGCTTTTGTAATAAAGTTTTTTAAATATAACTTCAACTAGATTAAAAATTTTTAGCACTGAATAGTAAAACTCGTGTTATATCCGTGTTCATTTTTGTTTTTGTAATAAGATAAACTATGTTTTTTGATAGAGGGCAGCACCTGTGATCGTTTAAAGTATATTCAGGTAAATTAGTGGACAGATACATTCCATTTTAATAATAAAATGTATATAGGAAAATATTTGAGCTAACATATATCTAATTGTAGGTGGTAGTGCTACGCTGAAGCTATTACTTCAGCATGAATGTGTTGGCTTGCCCGGGGCAGTACCATCCTCTCAGAGAAAACTGACGTGAAGTAACTTGCATTGTTGCGTTTTGTTCAGTCAGTGAGAGTGCCGGAGGCCCACCTTCCCTCTCTCTTCTTCCCTTCCTCCCCTCCCCTTCCTCCTCCCCAACACGCCTGTTCGCACTTGCGACTCGCCTGGTGTTGCAAGTGTCTATGGACGGTGGTGATCACTTACATCAGTTGACCCACGTGTTCCTTTGCCTCCTATGATATAAAAAAAAAAAATGGAACAAATGTAGTGAAAATTAAAACAAACAGCTTTATAAAATAAATATTTATTTTGAAATCCTACTACTCAAACCACAGGTGGCTGACGTCTTTTTACAGTGGCGACATGTTTCTTACTCAAGAAGGCAATTTGTATAGCTTCTACAGACATCCCTTTGGTTTCTGGCAAGTAGAACTGACAGAAAACTGCAGTGAGAAAACAGAAGACCGAAAATACGTAGAAAAGTGGACCCAACCCGATGATATTCACCAACGGATTGAAAATAAACAAGATAACTGCACTACAGACACTCATCCATTCCATAACCAGCATTGAAACGAAGCCTTTCACCTGAAAATAGTATACAGACATTATGTCCCTGTTAATATAATGCCATATAAAGGATTATTGTTAAAGTTTATTGTTGCCGTGGAATTAGTAATATATTAAATTTCTTTTTTTTTGTTGTAGCACGGCAAAATGACTGCACTATGCCTGATGGTAAGCACAGTACAATCCAAAAACAATAGCGACCGCCGAGCGACCCACTATCCATCGCCGATCGCCAATATCATGCCGGCCTGCAAAAAGCTGGATATACACAGGCTGATCCCGAAACGCGACGCGCAGAAGTGAGTCACTATTACGGGCTTTTTCGCCATGTACATGGTGGTTGCGACCCAGTCGGACTGTAAAACCCTACCACCCCGCTATCGCCATTGGCTCGTTCGTTATTCAGCAGGGTGCACCACGTGCAGGTGAGGTTGGCTTGGGTGTCTCAAGTTTTATGGTGTTATTCGACACCCCTTACACCCCATAATTTACTATAAACCCCAACATTTCAATCATTTTTAGAAATGTCTTCTATCTGTACCTGTATTCGAGTTACATCTAGTCTTGGTTTAATTAAAATCGGTTCACTCTATCAAAAGTTATTGTAATTTTAATGACGACATGACTTAAGTACAAGAGAAAAGTAGACAAGTAAATGGACTTAATACATTCAGATGAGTTTATCAATTTTTTACATAGAGTTCCACGTGGATGGAGTCGCAGGCACAGCTAATATCAAATGCAAATAAGATAAGATAGATTAGAAGATAAATAAGCTAAAAGAATGTAATGAGTATATAATCCCATGCATGACGGTGATTATCTAGTGAGGAACATTCACCTTACAATATCAACAATAGAAAATAGCATAGAAAAATAAGGCTTAATAGTTAGATTGTTTCAATAGAAACAATTTTTTTATTCAGCAGGCTTTTGGTTTGCACTTTTTTTTGCTTTCGTTGTATCTGTGAGCAACTATTGTATTTTTTTATTATTATTGTTGTTTTTTCACTAAGCTATTAGCTACTTTAGGATGGATTATTAATGAGGCTATTGTCTTTATGGCGGTTACATATTGATATATCCCCCCTCAGTGGTTCAAGCCTAGGTCCGTTCCCTCGACGTGGAGCCCTTGAGTGCGCTGCTCGCGCTATACAGGAGCACAAAATCTTACATCATTGCGAAAACATTACACATATCACGCTTAGAAATGAAAGTGTAAGGGCCATTTTTCCCTTATCAAACAGAAATAGTTTAGAAAATTGTCCGATACGATATATAAACAGGGTGATTTAGTTGCTATAAAGCGGACACAGTATAGATTTACCTTGAAATTGAAGCCAAAGTTTCTGGGACCATATAAGATCACTAGGAGTATAGGAAATGATAGGTATCAAGTTGAAAAAGTAAGTTCTGTTAGTAAAGGTCCAAATAAGATTTTTAGTTTAGCTGCTTTTATGAAAAGATGGCCAGTGGCACTCCCTGACTGAATACCTATATATTATGTTTCTTGTGTATTTATACATAACATTGAAGTGAAAACTTACTTTGTTGTTTTCTATATGGTCTTTATTGTAGTAAAATTATTAAAAGTCATAATGTAAGTTGTAAAGTCTTATAAATTAAATTAATATTAACCGTCTGGTATTTTTAAGTTGTCACATGAGGTACAGTGTTATACAGAATTGTAATAGTGTTTGTTTCTAAATAGAAGTTACTTTAGGTTAAGGATTAAGAAAAAGAATTTTATAGTTAAGATATTTGGTAACATGTAAGCTTAAAATATTAATGTAGTAGGCAATGTAATTGTAAGCAGGCTACTGAATGACTGAGAACAGTCATTCTGTCAGGGTGGCCGAATGTGGGAAACGGAACGTTACCGTAGAAAGATACACACGATATGATTGTCTCGGTTGTAATTAGCAGATGGCGTACGAGTGTATTAAAGATAAGACGATTTTGCATTCGGAGTGAATAAAAGTTATTTAAGGTGGTTTTTATGTTTAATTCTCCAAGCACATGATCTCACATATATAACAGTTGTTGACGTATGTATGCTTGGTACACATATGTTTCAACAACTCATATGTATATATGAATAGTCAGCTTAGCTTAGGTTAGCTCAGATAGGTCACCGAACCAGGGAAGATTGGTCGGGAGCCCATCTTCCCATTGCACTGGTCCGGCGGACGGAGGACACAGCCGTTGTGTACACAGCTGTCTCCTAATAAGACGGGGCCCGGTGGCTGCGCTTTTGCTGCTGGGCAAACCGATGGGGCGGCACAATGAAGTCTATAGAGATCTCGTGCCGCCCTAACCATAGCGGAAGGCGTACACCGTGGGATTTTAGTCCGTACGAGTCGCACATAACCTACCCTCTCCCCAGGAGGATAGTGTATCTATTAGGGATTTCCTCTCGTAAAAAAAAAGCTCAGATAGGTCGCGAATTGCATGTATCAGGCAACAGCCCAAGCCAAGGTGTGACATGCACCCTTGAGCCAGTTGGCAAGTAAAATCGGCTGAGTGCCTTAAGCGCTCGTCTTAGTAGTCCGGTGAAGCTGTTAAGACCTTCCTAGGTAAATAGCGTAGTCAGATCGAAAAAAATATATAGATACTTTACGGCTATTTTTAATTTATAATCCACAATGTCCTGACCCCGTAGCACCCACGGCCCAATAGATGAACCTAATAACTGCATCATCAGTTACGTCGGTTCAGTAGACACAGGTGTTGGTGTGTCTGGATATTGCCACTAACTAAAGTATGTGACGAAACATTAAGTATGCAAATTTAGAGTGTAGTAAATATACCTCAGGTAAGAACACTTCAGCTGTAAGGACGTAAGGAACTGTTCCAGCCCCAGCTGTATACGCGACCGTGAATAGGTAGATAGTGACTGCTATTATCCATTTCGGACCCCAATTCATGTGAATCTGCGCTCCCAGTATGACACAGCAGATTCCAGAAGCGATTGAAGAATAGATCATCAGACCCTGGAAATAAAATAAAAAAATTGGACTTAAATCCGTCGGTACTGTTTGGATTTGTTTGATTGTATGGTTGAATTAATAATAACTCAAATTTTCATAATTGAGACTACAGTTCTCCAGTTGGTTTAGTGGTATGACCGTTGGAATATTATTTCGATGTCTGCAGGTTCGAACACCGGCATGTACCAATAAATTTTTCGGAATTTATGTACATTTACTAATTGAAATTGGTGCTAATTTTACTACTAGGCCATAGGCCTCTCCCCGAAGGAAGCTATAGGCATAATCACCATGCCAGCTCACGACTTATTGCAGATTTCAAACTCTGAGGAGTTCATAATTCTGTATTTTCCAGAGACATCGGTAGGTACGTACTATAAGAACATATCTCAGGTTCAGGTTTCGTCATGATGTTTTCCTTCACTGTCAGCCGATAATGTTACCAATTTGAACTAGTAAATATACGGAAATTTCGTTGGTAGATGCCGGGATTCCAACCTGCGGATATTACAGTAATATTCTACCAGTCAAACGACCACGACTTTATTTATTTTCACTTTATGTTTATATGTATTGAGTACACTTTACTACCAGTATTAATGTTATTATGGTTGGATATGTTACAGGTATATTGCAGTATGCTTTTATACGAAAATCCAGGATCATAGCAGAAATAGACCTTCTGGGCTTATCTATGAGCATTAAACCAACAATTTCAGTCGCACATAGAACGACTCGTTACTCCTAAATCAAAAAGTGTTGGTGATAACTAATAACAAATAACCCTTAAGGAATTTTGGGTAGTTATTTTTTATTGGATACAAGAAAAAAAAAATGTACCCGTCTACCAGCTAACTCTGTGAGGTAAGCGGCTACCAATCCGGCCACAACACTGACAACAGCTAACCAAATACTGCACAGCGTTGCCGACATCGACGGTATAGCCTCAGCGAACAAAGGTTCAGCGTATACTTGTACAACGATCAAACCTTGGAATATGGACGCCGTTATCAAGACCAAGCTTACGAACATCGCTTGTCGTGTTGAACGCGATTTCCCTGAAACAACCATCAGTAACCACTATAATTAGATACATTTATATCCAATCTTTCTAAATATATTAGAAAGTATACTTTAATACTTTATAGATTTTAGCATTTCAATAAAATGTATAGACACAACAATGCTATAGTTTATCACGGTGTCTTTCTTCACCAAAGCAATGAACCAAGCTTCAGACTTAGAGCTAGATAAAATAAATCTTTTAAGTTACACTACATTAAGAATTTAAGTTTATCAAAAAGAACTATTGTAATGGAGAAAAACAGATGTTTGTCAATTTTAAGGCTTTTTTAATGATTTACTTATGGAAATGTGGATGAAGTTTACCTTAGCTTACGTTTGTAACTACTACTTTTAATTACTTATTTTATTACTAGCCTTTGGCCGCGACTTCGTTCGCGTGGAATAGCTACTCTGGACTAACGCTAACACGCAGCGGAAGCTTTCAAGAGGAAAAAAACCCCGATTTTTAAACATTCTTCATTGGTGCTCCGCTCCTATAGCTGATATATAGCTTATTCATATAACTTATACAAAACAATTTCGATGTTTCACTTCTGCCGGGTGTCCCGTTACGGCTCAATTTTTTTTCTATTATAAAAGCTTTGTCTCACTTATAATAATATGAACTTATGTCGATCGAGGCGGTGTCGAAAGACTAATTACTGAACCATCATCCCTTTTAATGAGCAATCGCTGAAAAACGTATGGAAACTGTTGAATTAGTTAAAATTGCTTAATTGAATTCACTTATGTCTAATTGTTAAAACAATTTAATACCGATACGGTGTTTGAATCTTGGTTCACAAATGTTTGCATCTTTTTCAATAAATTAACTGAGTTGTTCACTGACCATATCTATTAGATCACTTGCATATATGAAAATAGATTAGGTGGTAGAGCCACGCTGAAGCTATTACTGGCTTCAGCATGAATGGGTCGGCTCGTCCGGGGTAGCACCACCCTCTCACATAAAACCGACGTGGAAAACAGTGCTTGCATTGTTGCGTTTGCCTTGGTCAGTGAGAGCGCCGGAGGCCCATCACTCCCCACCTGCCTCCTCTCCTCTTCCCTTCCTAAAACACAGGCTGGCAACGCACTTATGACTTCCCTGGTGTTACAAGTGTCTAAGGACGGTGGTGATCACTTTACATCAGGTGACCCACCTGTTCATTTGCCTCCTATAATATATATAAAAAAGTTATATATAACTCACTTATGAACTGGCAAATAGAGAGCTTCTGAGTCGGCTTTGTTAATGGATTTAATTTTTCTTCCTCTGGAGTAACAACTTCTGTAATAGATTAAGAATATATATTTTATTAAAACAATATTCATAACTATGGTTATGTGGTAAGAAACTTTTTACGGCACGGTAGGGAAAAATATTTGTACTTATGCTTTTTTTTTTGAACTGACTACGCTACTCACCCAGCAAGGTCTTAACAGCTTCACCGGACTACTAAGGCGAGCGCTTCAGGCACTCAGCCAATTTTATTTGACAACTAGCTCAAGGGTGCACGGCACACCTCGCTGTTGCCTGATATGTGCATTCGCGAACTATCTGAGCTGACCCTAAGCTAACTATTCATACATATATGAGCTGTTGGAACATATATGTTTACCAGGCATACATACCTCAACAACTCCTATATATATTTCGTATCAGATAATTTTCTAAACTATTTCATTTCGATAAGAGAAAGAAACAAAACCCTTCCACTTTCACGTGTAAGCGTGTATGCGTGCACGTGTGTAGGGGTGATATGTGTAATGTTGTTGCAGTGATGTAAGATTTTGTGTCACTGTATCGCGCGAACAGCGCACTCAAGGGCTCCACGCCGAGGTAACGTACCTAGGCTTGAGCCGCTGCCGAGGGGGGCCTAATCTGGTGTGCGAGAGCGAAATTTACCACCAGACAACGGCGGCGTAATCTGTGTTTACGCAGGCGTGGGCGTGAACACGCTCTGTTTGGAGAGACAGTCTGGTACTGATTGTTCGCTGCCGTGATTTCATCGGGAGGTTCGGTAAAAATAAGTCGCGGACGTCTTTTATGACACGCAGCGTCGTTCGGTACGGGTTCGTATTGTGCGGCGGATACAACTAACGGACTGGGATGATTCACGATTTCAAAATAACTAATCCTAAGTGATTTGACGTAAGCCCATATAAATGGCATTTCTAGGCATTTGTACTTATGCGTTACGCTTTACCATCGCTATTGTCACATAGTAAGTTTGAATATTAAAATTATTTTATCACATTCGATTTCATTATAAAGATTGAAAATGCAAGTTAATAGATGATAAAAACTATCTATACTAAAGAAAACAGGTATATGAAATGTTATTTGTCGACCTGACTACCTTATTGGCTTTAACGCGTTCACGCCGGCGCGTACCACCGGTGGCCCGCACTAGACTGTCTTTTCTGGCGGCGCGTACCACCGGTGGTACGTATTCGATTGTGCTATTTTTAATAAATAAACGTTAAATTTTCATTATTTCTAAAACTCTAATCTAACCTGGAGTATCCATATCAGGACTAAGCGAGCGACGTATTGTGTTGATTTCTTCCAAAACTTCCTTATCGTCAGGCTTGACTCCTCTGTAAAATGCAATAGATCTTGCTGCTTCCTAAAAATAACAAAAGTCTGTGTACTTATGTACACGAGTTAGAAGTTATGCTTCTTTGGCTTAACAAGATATAAATCTTTTTCAAAAATTTATCTTACGTCTTATTCTGCGTTTGTAGGAAAAACGACACTAAATATATAAAAAAGTATTTAATATATTGAAATTTTTTATACAAAGAAATACAAGCAACAAATACAAAGAAGCAAAATGTTGACTATAGCTACGAGTATTTCAGGGTGTCGGTTTTTCGTGACTGTGTGCGCGCGCATCGTAAAACTGTACTCTCATTATTTTCCTTTTTTTTCGATCTGTCTACGCTATTAATCCAGCAAGGTCTTAACAGCTTCACCGGACTACTAATTATTTTTCTCTAACGCGCCGAAAGAAGTATAACTTGAAAAGAAAACGTAAAAATATTCTTTAATAAGTCATTATTATGTTTTTTTTTTTCTATAAATGCGCGGGTTATGTTGTTATAATAATTTAAATGCACTTGTCATTAAGTCTAAAATAAATCAATTACACGGTTGCACAAAATTACATTGTGAAACAAGACCAGTTCAGCTTTAATAATAAAATCGAAATATAAAATACTTTTACTAAATATAGTTACCCAGGAAAATTTTAAAATACCTACATATTTTATATTACAAATTAACAGACAGGCATTTTCAAAATCAAAAATACTTTATTCAGTTTAGGCCCTAATAAGGCACTTATGAACGTCACAAACTACCACCGGTTCGGAAACAACCCAGTCATCGAAAAGAACCGGCAAGAATCTCGATCTGGTTTATCTTTTTAATATATATAATATTTAGACTATATTACATACATGACCGAAACTTCTAATGGAAAAAAATTTTAATGGATGCACAGAATTGAGTCAATTCCAGACATCACTATCGTTCACATACTGATCCAGTCTATAATAGCCTTTTGAGACCAAAACCCGCTTGACATGGCGCTTAAATTCACAATCAGGTAAATCGGTAATATCCTTTGGAATTTTGTTATAGAACCGTACACTATTTCCCAAAAAACTATTACTCGTTTTACTAAGTCTAAAACATGGGATAACCAGTTTGTCACGGTTCCTAGCATTTAGACTATGCCGGCCTTTTACAAAATCCAGTTTATCAAGGTTCTTTCGGACATACATTAAATTATCAAGAATGCATTGGGAAAGCAGAGTTAAGATACCGAATTCCTTGAACTTAGTCTTTAAGGATTCACGAGGTCCCATATTGTAAATTGCTCTAACTGCTCGTTTTTGTAATAAAAATATGGTGTCTACCTCAGATGCTGTCCCCCACAACAGAATGCCATAAGACATTAAGTTATGGAAGTAGGCAAAGTAGACTAATCTAGCAGTGGCAATA
This sequence comes from Antheraea mylitta, assembly GCA_014332785.1. Lineage (NCBI taxonomy): Eukaryota > Metazoa > Arthropoda > Insecta > Lepidoptera > Saturniidae > Antheraea > Antheraea mylitta. The sequence continues at coordinate 115,385 of JACEII010000121.1, read as the reverse complement.
TCAGTTAGCTTGCGAATTTTACGTACTGCAAATGCAGCAGAACTTAATTTGCTTGCCAATTGTTTAATTTGAGGACCCCATTGTAACTTTATATCCAGTGTGATACCCAAGAATACAGTATTATCAACTAACTCTACAAAATTTCCCTCAATCCTGATGCTGCTATCGACTCGTGGAACATTAGGCAAAACAAATATTATACATTTTGTTTTGCCTGTATTTAGAACTAAGTTATTTAATGCAAACCAATGAGAAATTTCATTTAGAGTATTATTTACATGCCTAACCTCTGAATCTGCCCTTTTCACTTTAAATATAATTGAAGTATCGTCTGCAAAAAGCACCATGTCAGTACAGTTATTGACCATTAGCGGCAGATCATTTATGTAAATTAAGAACAAGAACGGCCCTAGTATAGAGCCCTGAGGGACGCCAATTCGCACAAAGGATCCTGCAGAGGTTACCCCTTGTATGCTAACTTTCTGACAACGATCTTTTAAATAAGAGACTAGAAGTTCGAGAGAAGTTCCACAAATACCATAATGTTTTAATTTTAGAATAAGTGTACTATGGTCAACGCAATCAAAGGCCTTAGACAGATTGCAGAACATACCAACTGCATCATGCGAATCCTCCCAGGCACTCAATATATAGCTTATGAGCGCTGCCCCAGCGTCAGTAGTAGATTTCGATTTCGTAAAACCAAATTGTCGACCATCCAGAAACTTATGCACATTGAAATAGTCCACTAATTGGTTGAGCATAATCTTTTCAAAAACATTACTTAACGACGGAAGTACAGAAATAGGTCTATAATTCCCAAGACTGCTTCTGCAGCCTGATTTAAACATAGTAACTACTTTGGAACCAAATGTGGTGAAATAGTAACAATTACAGTCTGTACTACTGTTACCGATATACCCCATATGTCTTCGGCATGTTTTAAATTTAATTGCTTGAAAGTCCTTATTATTTTACCTGCACCAATAGATAAGAATTTGAATTTTGAATCTATAGGTGCACTCATACTTTTTAAAAGAACTGCGGTACCCTGGGGTGGTGATGTTATATCCTTTGTTACTTGTAAAGGTATATATATAAGAATAATTAATTTATCCATCTCTGCACAAGCCACTTCACAGATACGATCTATCGAAAGACCACATATATCTTTTCTATCTTTATATTTTAAATTATTTTTCAATAATATAAGACAACCACCACCGACAGTGATTGTTCTGTTAAATACACTGGCAACTGGAAAAATGGGGTATATCGAACTGCATCTTGTTCGGTTTAAGCCATGTTTCTGTAAAGCATAATATGTCTAAATTCTCTCTATTTAAAAACAAATCTATGTCTAATATTTTGCCGGAGAAGCGATTAATATTTTGGTGGTATAACGTAACAGTACATTTCTCCTTTGTCTTATTAACTAGTTTGAAATTTTTATCACAGTATCATTAGGTGAACTTTAGGTTAGGTTATTAGGTGGCCAATACACACCAATCATAGCAGTTACTACTCACAAGAATTTAGGTGAAACTTCTAGAACCAGTACATGTTTTCAGACACAATAATTTAAACATGACTAAAACAGTTAGAATTTCATTTTTGCGACAGAATAGATATAGCGTTGGCAAACCATACACAAGCCCTACCGCTTTTAATAATATATTTCAACGAAATTGTAGGTGCTTGAGCTAAGTTGACTCGGTTTCAGCATGAATGGTTCAGCTCGTCCGGAGTAGTACCACCCTCTCACCGATAACCAACGTAAAGTAACAGTGCTTGCATTGTTGCGTTTCGTTCGGTCAGTGAAAGCACTGGAGGACCACCTCTCCTCCCCTCGCCCCTCCATACTCCTCTCCCCCTTACCCTTACCCCAATCAAAGGCTGGCAACGCACTTGCGAATCCACTGGTGTTGCAAGTGTCTAGGGACGGCGGTGATCACTTAACATCAGGTGACTCGCCTGTCCGTTTGCCTCCTATATGATATAAAAAAACGAAAACAAATTTCCTTAACTTACTTCTTCCAAACCTTTCGTCATCAGGTACACCGGAGACTCTCTCAAAAACATTACCATCACCAGTCCCATAACAGCTAACGATAGGCTCACGTATATCATCGTACTATACTCTAAACATCCTCCCAGGAGATAGGATAGCAGCATTCCTAATCCGTAGAATACCATAGAACCAGAAGTTAGGGCGCCTCTGATTGATTCTTGGCATATTTCGCTGATGTAAATCGGTACTGCTACAAATACAGAGCCACCAAGTCCGGATACGAAGACTGATATTAAAACTGCTTCCACGCGATTACTGATTGTTATTATAACCCAACATAACTGAAAAGGACATTGTTTTGTTACAAAGCGCTTATTGTTTTAATGTAGGAACCAATTAATGACGTAGTTTCGAATTTTGGTAATAAAAATATGAAAATTATTCATTACTCTTTTCGACTAGTTTTATATTTTAATCTAGACCTATAAGATAACCTTGCTAAATAATTAAACGTATTCTACCTATTATAGATTCGTTAAAAGTCGATTCGCCACTGTACCGTAAGGAAATAACAGAAGCAATACCGATAGCTGAGAGATGAAATTGGAAGGAATCTTTAAAATCATTGATTACTTGAATAATTATAATATTAAATTGGCTACCTGTGACATTGTTGGTATCTAAAGCAGATATTACAACTAATTTTTAATTATGTATAGATTTAAATCAAATATTTGTGTTAAAAATTAAAAAAAAACTTTATTCAATTTAAGCCCTAAGAAGCTGTTTATAAACGTCAAAGCAAAAAAACCGTTTCGGAAAACAACACAGTCATCGAGAAAAACCGGCAAGCAACTTGATCTGGTTTATCTCTTCGTATTATATTCCAGACTATTATATCATTTCCAGATTTCACCATTGTTCACATACTGACCCACCTTTAGACACTGAAACCCGCTTGACATGGCGCTTGCACTCACTATCCAACAAATCGGTAATGTATTTTGGGACTTTATTACAAAATACAATATAATACCTAGAAACGTATTTTTTGTATTAGTGAGTCTGAAACATTGAATTAATTTGTTGCTGTTTCCAGTATTTAAATTAATGTTGGTCTTTTACTAAATCCTGATCATCTGTTAATTGCAGCAGTTGGTTTTTACTGATGAGTGTTTGACAACAGATTTTTATATTTAACAACCAGTTGCCTGGCCAGATCTAATTAGAAAATATTGTAATCACAATTTATGATTTTAGTTTAAAATATTTAGGTTCATTGCATATTCGCTCTACGAATTTTCTTGCTTAAATTATTTGATTTAGCGTCTTCATTATATGTAACTTTGCACCTTACCACATTGAAGAGAGCTCCAAGCATACTACAATATTTTCTTCCAATTTTATCTAGTAATATCCCAGCGGTTGGTATTCCTACAAGAGAGCTGATAGACGAAAGGCTGCCGAGCAGAGACAATTCTGT
>JACEII010000121.1:7119-106891 GCA_014332785.1 Antheraea mylitta | reverse complement strand
AATGTGTTTTGGGACTTTGTTATAAAATCTAACGCCGTTACCTAAAAAACCATTTTTGGTCTTAGTCAGCCTATAACATGGAGTGACCAGTTTGTTATTTCATTTCATGAAGAATTATTCATGTAAGAAATTCATGAAGAAAGTTTAGATATATAATATGTTAAAGATTTTTTGTTATTATTAGGGCGGGACAACGTCCGCCAGGTCTGCTAGTTTTTAATAATTCCTATTCGCACTCTAATTCAAAAATAAATAACAAAACTTCTTAAGTACTTACTTAATCCCGTACAACATATTTGTATTGTGATGCCCATATTTTTGTTGTACAAATTTTAAATACGAAATTTTAGATAACGGAATGTGTACCCGCGCTTAAATCAGAATCTACGAGTGATTCTCGACTCACAATTTTGCTATTTATAAAGTATTTATCATTTATAGCATATGCCAGTGCCGCATTTACACAAATTTGCGGGATCCAAGTCCACGTGTAGTTTATTAAAATTATTTTAGCTTAATTCATGGCAACTAAGTTTTTTAATAACGTTGGACTATCTGTTTCGAGTATAATTCTATAATTAGTACCAAACCAATACAACCAACTATTCATTTTAAATTATCTCTATTAAATTTTATCATCTATATATTAATACGTGAAGCAATATCTTTGTACCCCTTATTAACCGATTTTCCGTGAACAGATAAACTTGAAATTTGGCATAGTTAAAGTTTATATGGCGGAGAAGTTCAGAAAGCTGATTATTTTATATTAAATACATTAGAAGTACATTAAATTAATTAAAATATGTACTACTCCCACTACTGCTTGAATTTTACACAACATATACACACATGTAAATAAAAAAGACATTTTGACAGCTCCATCAATAACGACTTCAAAAAAGGTTGCGAAGGAGGTTGCTATGCTCAACTATATGTATTTTTTAACTCTTACGTTCCAATTACCATTTTTCATCCTACATTCGACAATGATATTATAACATGTAACTATTATTGTAATGTTTATTGTTTTTTATGGTGAACTCACTTCAAATGATGATTTAATAAAAACATGAGCCAAATAATACTTTGTATAATCAAAATAATAATTTTGTTCATAAAAGTAATACATGGCTTAGAGCTCCGCGGTTACAATGTTGCAATTCAACCTCATGTAGCAACAAAAAAGAATGTATTTTCAAAAGCTGATGGTAGTATTAAAAACATCTTTGTCTTGGATTCATTGTTGCCATTTGATTGTATTCTGCATCCGTTATTATTCCAAATGATTATAGTGGGAAGTACCACCCAGAAATACCCAGATATACCACCCACCCATGGTGTCGTGTAAAATGAATTGACAATTGTGTCATGGGTTGCGATAAATTTCTTTATTTTCGTAAAGTTATTTTTGCTTAAAATTTGAGAGCTTTACCAAGTAGGTCTTGTTTCAAATTTATAATTAATATCAATTTTCATTTACACATAGATTTTTTTTTATGTTTACATAATTAAAGATCATGGATCATGATGTAAACCTTTGATTATAGAAGTATATCCTTAGACAAAAGAACCCTAATAAAGTTCAAACTTTAAAAGATCAATTAACTGTGGTCGAATGTCGACCACTGGGCGCCCACTAATAAGTATAAATCCGCTATAGTAAACATATTGATAGTACTATTAGGTTACATACTACACTACTATCTAAATACTCCTACCAGTGAAAGTGTCCTTAAAGAAGATTAAATTGTTTCGGACTTGAGCTAGACAGAGAGAGAGAACACTTCAATTTTTCTTTATAAACTAGCAAATTAAATACCTAAAGTTTTCGTACATGAGTAAAATTATATAACATTGAAATTAGTATTGATATATAGTGTTCAAAGTAATTAATTATCACACTTTGTAACATGGTGTTCTCGCAGCCAGGAAACCCATTTTATAGAACTTTTCTACCTTTCACCTTTGACGTGCGAACTGAAACAGATTCGTCGTAGCCAAAATGTAAATCAAAAATACTTTATTTAGCTTAGATCCTAAGCGCTTCTGAACGTGAAAACTACCACCGGTTCGGAAAACAATCCAATCATCGAAAAGAACCGGCAATAAACCCGATCCGGTTTACCTTTTAACACGCAAATATCAAAAATATATTACACGTGATAATTGTTTTAGTGGATGCATAAAGAGAAGTCAGTTCCAAACATCGTCATTGTTCCCATATTGATCCATTCTATAATAGTCCTTTTACATTAAAACCGGCTTGACGTGGTACTTACAATCCATCAAATCGGTAATAAGCTTTGGTTCTTTGTTATAAAACAACACTATTATCTTAAAATCTGTTATAGGTCTTAAAGCCTGAAACATGGACTGACCAATTTGTTACTGTTTCTAGTATTTCAATTGTGTTAGTCTTTTACTAAATTCAGTCTATATTAACAGTGTCCACATAATGATCCTGTCTATGATAGCCTTTTGACACCAAAACCCGCTGGAAACGGCGTTTAAACTTGCAGATCGGCAAATCGATAATATACTTTGGGATTTTGTTGTAAAACCTAACACTACTATTTAAAATACTACATAAAAAGTTCCGATCCCTCTTCCATTTAATAATGCGTATGCCGAGGAGCCTCATCTACCAGGATCCCAATTTTTAAACGATACTGAGTAGCAAAGGACCTACGGACAGGGAAAAAAGGATGTTGTCTGCTACAATCTCAGGATGACAAGCTAAATCTCGTCTTAAAGTCACACCCTTCATTTCAACAACTGCTAATCAGGGATGAATTTACCTCATCACGCCTACTCGGTTTATTCAAACTCGTCCTAACCAAACCCAAGTTACACCAAAATTAATTTGTTATTTAAATGAATTATTATTATTTTTATGAAAATATTTAAAAAATCTATGTTAATTAATTTGTGTAAATAAGTACGTATCTGTACTAAACAATATACTTAATGAGGTACTAAGCAAACATAAATATTTGGAGGTGGATTATTGTTTTACTGTAGCGTTCATCAATCCACTTATTTTTAAGAGATTTCACAATTCCGTGACACCGAAAAACATTATAAAACTAGACATACATAACGGAAGTTCTTATGTATACGTATATTATAATATCGTTCTAAATAATTTTTGGGAAATTCATAACAAAATATAGAATTTTCAACTTAAAAACAATAGTTTCAAAGAAAACTACATCAATAAATTATCATAATGTTTATTAGATATTTAATTACGTAAACATAAGCAGTTAGATGAGAAAAATATTAGAACGGAATTTGTGCATATAAACAAATTCATTTAAGAGCTGTAACACTTAAATCTGGAGTATAAAAATGATAGCATTTATTACAATGCTCATATGTAGCGTAGTTTCCATACATTTTTATCGCATAATGATTATGTCTTTATGTTTGACAATTTTCGTTATGAAAAAATACTGTATTTTCCAAGTACATTGTGAAAATCTGATGTAATTAAGTATCAAGCCGTTATAAAATAATACAGATAAAAGTGCCTATTATTGTCTACAATGTAGATCAGTGGTATTCAACCTTTTTTTTAACCGGGCCACAAACTCGTTTCCCTTATGGTGTCGCGGACCGCAAACTACAAGTATATAGGTATTTAAAAAAGTAATTTTAAATTAACGACATAATCAAGTAGTGAAACATGGTTGTCCAACAAAACAAGCTTGATGTAACCCTCATATGATAAGGAACGCATTGCGGTCGGCTTATCTGGGATCTATTTAATTTACTCAGCGTGCTCGTATTTGTTCTGATGGGTAGGAAATTTAAAATAATTTATAATCGGGTGAGCTAACTACAAAGTTTCGGCGGGCCGCATGCGGCACGCGGGCCACAGGTTGAGTATAACTGATGTAGATGGTTCTAGAACTACCATTCTGACGTGGTTTACAATGAACAAGGTCCGGAAACTGAAATTGGTTGAAATATTTAAGTGATTAACTACATAAAACTCGAACAATGAACAAAAGTGAACCACGCTCGGATCGGTGACGTCGAATCGGGCTTACTCGGCTCCAATCGTCATCATTCACATTTGCTCTGACAAGAAGTGCTGTGGTTCTATATAACAATTTAAATTTTACTTATTATAATAGTAACTTATGAAACCGTGAAGCTGTGGAACAATCTCTCGGCTAGTGTGTTCCCTCCTTCCGATAATATGGGGTCCTTCAAGCGTAACGTGAAGAGACATTTACACAGGCCGGCATGACAACGGCGTCCGCCGAGGGATGGCATGTCTCTCGGTGGTCGCAATTGTTTTTGGATTGTACTATGCTTACCACCAGGCATAGCACAGTCACTTTGTCATGCAGCTATAAAAAAAAAAAAAAAAAAAAACAAAAACGTAATTTCGAACAACATAGAAAAAGTGATACGACAAATATAAATTGTCTTAAAGAGTACTGTGAATATTTATTTCATAGAGGAGGCAAACGAACAAGCGGGTCACCTGATGTTAAGCGATCACCGCCGTGCATAGGCAATAGCATAACCCGTGGAGTCGCAAGTGCGTCGTCAGCCCGTGTTTTAGGGGATGCGGGAAATGGGCGATAGGTATAGGAGAGGGAAGGAGGAGAGAAGAGGGGAGTGGAGAGGATAGAAAATGCGCCTCTGACGCTCTCACTGACCGAACGAAACGCAACAATGCAATCACTGTTACTTCACGTCAGTTTTTTGTAAGTGGATGGTACCCTGGACGAACCAACCCATTCATGTTAAAACTAATAATAGCTTCAGCATGGCTCTACCACCTTGAAAAGTATGCATATAGTGTATTTAAATGTAAATAATGCCTATCATATAGTTATTCTGTGCATACTTAAAAAATACATTCTTCATTGCAACACACGGTATTGTTAGTTCTTCATCAGAATACCAAGATAAAACGAAAGATCTTTACATTGAGGAATGTATGTTCAAGGAAGACGAACGAATGCATTCAGTATGGCGGTATTACAATTATGACGTAGTTACTTAAAATAATCTGATGCTTTATTGTGTTCTGAGTTTATTCCAAATATATATTCCATGTATGTGATTTCAGGTAGGCTTTGGTTTTAGTTTAGATTGCCTATAGTAGTCCAAATCAAGTGAGAAACTCGTGTCTCAACATAGCGGTATGATTACGATTCCTCTTAATTCTTAATATAAAAATAGTATGTAACTAGAAGATAAATAAATTTCAACAACATTTACTTTACACAAAAATAAATAATACAAACGTAACGCTTATTGCTAAATCTTAATTCAACAAAGATTTATTAGAGACATCAACGACTTCTTATACGACTAGACTCCTAATTACTATAAGTGTTTTTTTCTATTCTGCAGACTCTTGGTCCGCACCTTTTTTTTTGCTTACATGTAGTATTTTGTATACGTAAAAATCGTATCCGTGAGCATATATTTTTTTTATTAGTAATTTATTAAATATTAACTGTTCAATTATTATTAACTATTTTTGGTTTAATGACGTTATTGATTTTATAGCGCTTGCATTTACATTCTTTATGGCCATTTTTAGGTTGTAATGCACAATATCCCGTGCCGGAGCGTCCACGGCCCAACAAATGAACCTACTTATCGCGTCGTCAGTCACGTCGGAATTACTATGTGTTTATACTCTTATAATAATATCAAGTAACCGAACTTTATTAAGTTATTTTTGAAATTGGTTTGTAAAATGTAATTATATATTTAACACCCGTATAAATTAAGTTATAACAGAACCCTGTAATTCATAATAAAAATTTCCAGTTTTAACATAACACCTTCGTGGGAAAAATAATACTATGTTTGATATATTCATTATATATGACCTATTTAATTTTAAAAAGCCAATACAATAGTTATTAATATTTTTTATATAAGCCGAATACAGAAAATAAGTTTTACATCAAACGAACTAAAAAAATCGCGATAAATATCCCTATTTTATTTCACATTTATTTAAAGTTTTGGCGTCTTTGAAATATAATGTAGCCCTTAGTTTTCTCCATTTTCTTATATCCTAACTATTATTAGTTATTAATAATTAATGTTATCTAGTGTGCAAAATGTTAAGCCCTTCGGTGATCAGGAAATTATTTAAAATTGATTAGAAAATTCCGCTAGAACAAACGAATAAGAAAGTGTCTTCTTATTAGGAATAAAAAATGAATAACACGACTGCCTTACCTATAAATGAACAAAATTTAGAAAAAAGGTGTACTTAAACTTCATATACAAAATTCTTGATTACTCGATAAAATTAAATAATTATAAATATTTTTGTAGTGAAACTTGTTATGACACGGTAAGGTAACATTTTCGTTACACGTTATGCGTTACGCGTTAAACGTAAGGTAGGTATATATTTGTTTATCTGAAAGTAGCCATAAGTATCTCTCTGTTTCGAGTAATGTACCAAAATAAGTAAATGTATACTTAAATATTTATACTACGCGTCTATGTATAGTATAAAGTTTATGAGCATTCTCTCTCTTTCTCTCTCATATATATATACATATATATAAAGTATACTTATTATCGTTGTATTAAAAAGATAATTTATAGAGACCTATTTCAATTCCTAACCTATTAGTCAATATTATAGTAATCTGTCGTTTATTATTATATGTCTATCTGAGTATATAGTCTATGGTTATAAAGCATTGTCTCTTTTTAACAACAATAATGAAGGCGACACTTTTTATTTTTGATGGCGCCAATAAAATTAATTGTCGTTTTTCTTTATTTTCTCTTTTTTTATTCTTTACGTAATCTTTATAGGCTCTTTATCGAGGAGTAATTAATCCATCATCAAATGAGATTAGAGATAATATGACAGTTAATAATCAAAGAAAGTATTTTTGGCAGCTTATGTTATAGCGGCGTCTGTTCTGGAACTGCTGTCTCTTGTGGTCATCCATCGTGGATAATAATTTTTTGAGGTAATACTGAAGTCTTTTCAATGAAATTCAGTTAAAATAAAATTTTTTTTGGCGTGATAACATCCTATAAATCGATTAACGGCTGCACGCATGAAAAGGTATAACTCATTGTCACGTTCCGCCTGAGCCGAACGTGTAAGTGAGAGCAAGGAATAAGCGATAGATAGGTACAGTCGGCCTAAGCGTTCGGCTGGCCCTTCACGAGAAGGGCTTTGACCCGGAATTCGCCTGCCTAATAAAAGAAAGAGGAGGAAGAACAGGGTGCTTCTTCCACGTCCCTTTAAGAAGATCTCCTGGCCTCATACCGGCTATATATGACGTGAGCGAGCTCCTTCATATGAAGGTTTCCATTGAAGCTTGGCGGGGGCGGAGGGGGCCGGGACAGTGTCATCGATGCCAACAGTTCCGGCACTCCTCCTACCACTGCCACCGACAGATAGCCTGCGTAAGATGCGGTGAACCGCACTTTGCGAAAGATTGTGATCGACTACGCGAAGAACCGGCAACCTGCGCTAATTGCGGGGGGCCGTACACAGCAAATGACACCCGCAACTGCCCCGTATTCCGCCGGGAAACGCGCAACCGCCGAGCGGGAACCGCGGTCCGGTCTGGTGACGCCGGACACAAGGAGGATCGCAGAGCAGCAGCGACACAGATGGTCGAAGCCTTATGGCCCCCGCCAACAATCCCATCCCGAGAGGCCATAAAAACATGCAACAAAACCATCCTAAGACGACCCGCGAAGGCCCTGAAGCTTCCCAGCAGCTGATTGGGACAGAGGGGTCCACACAGATCGTCTGTAACGCCTTCCTGAAGACTTTGGCTGAAGAAGACACCCTGGAAGCCGTCGAGAGATGCCTGAGAGCCCTGCAAGCCCTCCAAAAAGTGGAGAGCCGGGAAGCTCAGAGAATAGCCCAGACATAAAAAAAGAGGAGCCACAAGTCACCAGTCTCTCAACATGAAGCCCAAAAGCCCACTCAACAGTGGGCTAGAACAGAAAGACGCTCCCGTCATTACGGGAGCCGTATAAGACCAAGGCCAGAGGGGTCACCCTGATGCCGTCTCCTCGCACCCCCCCCGCCCCCGACCCGCCCGACCCTCCCCCCCCTGCGGGGGTGCGAGGGAGCAAGATGAACCCACGCTGGCGTTCGGCTTGTGATACCATTTTCTTAGCGCCCAGTGGTCGAAATTCGACCATAGTTATTGATTTTTTAAGTTTAAAACTTTATTAAAGAAACTTTATTAAAAAAAAATTTGTCAAAGGGTATACTTCTATAATCAAAGGTTTACATCATGGCTACTCAGTTATTTGCCATTTACCATGATCTTTAATTATATAAAAATAAAAAAAATCTATGTGTAAATGAAAATTGAAATAAATTATAAATTTGAAACAAAAACTATGTGGTAAAGCTCTCAAATTTTGAGCAAATATAACTTTACGAAAATAAAGAAATTTATCGCAACCCATGACACAATTTTCAATTAATTTTACACGACACCATGGGTGGGTGGTATTTCTGGGTGATATTGAATTAAATGTAGTCTGTTCATTATGAGAAATAGTGATATGCCCAGTATCATCGTTTGGAAAAGCAATGGACCCACAATACATTCAAATAGCGAATCCAAGACAAGATGTTTTTAATATTACCATTAGCTTTTGAAAATAAATTCTTTTTTGTTGCTACATGAGGTTGAATTGCAACATTGTAACCGCGGAGGTCTAACTCATGGATTACTTTTATGAACAAAATTAACGAAGTATTATTTGGTTAATTTTTTTATTAAATCATCATTTGAAGTGAGTTCACCATAAAAAATAATAAACATTACAATAATAGTTATATGTTATAATATTATTGTTGAATGTAGGATAGAAAATGGTAATCGGAACGTAAGAGCTAAAGAATACGTATAGTCGAGTATAGCAACCTCCTTCGCAACCTTTTTTAAAGCCGTTATTGACGGCTTTCAAAATGTCTTTTTTATTTACAAGTGTGTATATGTTGTATAAAATTCAAGCAATTGTGTGAGTTGTGCATATATTAATTAATTTAATGTACTTCTAATGCTTTTTATATAAAATGAACAGCTTTCTGCACTTCTCCGCCATTAACATTTTAGCTATGCCAAATTACAAGTTCATACGTTCACAGAATTACCTTAAAAAAGGGTACAAAGATTTTGCTTCACGTATTAATATATAGATAGAATCATTCCATTAAATTCATAAGAGTGTACAATTTTTCATCAATGACGTTATCGCGTAAAGGTAAACCGATATTACTGACAACCATTTATTTTAATACTTTAAAGGTTTTAGAATTCAATTACAATCCTATCTGATGTTCATATATAGTTTATTCAATCATCTTCTTTTTCGGAAAAAACAAATTTGTCAAGTGATATTTTTTCTGCTCGACTAACACAGTTTGTATTTCATTGAAGGAGAGGCCTCGGATTTCAGGCAGATAGAACACACAGAAAACGATTGTCAGGAAACAATTGACCGCTGATACATAAAACATAGAACCGAGGCCGACCAAGTTATCCAATTCCAAGATCAGACTATATATAAGATTTATTATCAAAACAGATAAACTTAGCCATTCCGTTACCAGCACTATGACGATACATTTTAGCTGAAAACAGAAATAAATTGGGTTAAATTTTATATTTATATTTTATATTATATTATTTATATATTTTGTAAGGGGTGTTAGGGTGTAAGGGGTGTCGAATAACATCATAAGACTTGAGACAAGCCAACCTCACCTGCACGTGGTGCACCCTACTGAATAACGAACGAGGCAATGGCGCAAGCGGGGTGCTAGGGTTTTACAGCCCGACGGGGTCGCAACCATGTATATGGCGAAGAAGCCCGTAAGAGTGATTCGCTTCTACGGGTCGCGTTTCGGGATCAACCTGTGCATATCCAGCTTATTACAGGCCGGCATGATAGTGGCGACCGGCGTTGGACAGTGTGTCAATCGGTGGTCGCTATTATTTTTGGATTGTACTGTGCTTACCATCAGGCATAGTGCAGTCACTTTGCCGTGCTACATAAAAAAAATGACCAGTTCTCGTCAAACTCTATAACCGCTTTGAAACCGGTGTACTAAAATTTGGGTATATATACGTATTTATATTATACTAGCATCTACCCGTCACTTCATCTGGAATAGTTACCGTTTACGCAATACAAATAAAGGAAGTTCTCAAAAGAAAAAAAAAACGATTTGAAACATTCTCGATTAGTGCTGCGCTCTCATTAGTTTTAGTGTAATGATATATAGCATATAGCATTACTTGATAAATAAGGTATCTAACACTAAAAGATTTTTTCAAATCGGACCAGTAGTTACTGAGATTAGCGTGTTCAAGGAAACGAACTATTTGTATTAAAAACTTTTGACTATATTATGCGGAAGCCAGAACTCAAAGTTACATTCAGTAAACAGGACTGTACTATATAATACGCTTAGTGATTAGAGTCAAGTATGGCCTTGACTCTCCAAACGATATATATTATTCATCGGATCTTCATGTTTTGACATATTTAAGTCACTTGCTCATTTAATTAAATTAGCTGCAATGTATTTTAAAGTATCACAATCTTATACGATGAAATAACCAGTCATAGTGTCTAGATGTACAGTGTATCTTTTAGGTTTCTTCTCTGTCTTTTAGAGTCTAAATTATACAACCACCAAAAATGGATTTCTTCTTTAAAAGGTTTAAAAATTAAGCCATTCGGACGTAATAATATCTAAAACGTAGGTACCAGGTAATCATAAATAGTAAATCACCTCAGGTATAAAAGCCTCGTACATAAATATTTGGGGCACAGTCCCCGCTCCAAGAGTGTGCGTAATGGTAAACATGAACATAAACATGATAAGAAACCAATTCGGGCCCCAATTCATGTGTGTCTGTGTCCCTAGTAGTATGCAGACGATTCCAGTGGCGAAAGACCCGTAGATCATAAGAGGCTGTAAATAAATAACATTAAAGATCCCATTAATTATGTCTAAAAGTAAAATATAAACTTGTAGCAGAATCTTTAAAATATATGTTAATTTATCTTAGACTAGCTGACCCGTGCAACTTCGTCAGCACCAAATCGGTTATCACCGGTTTCAATTGTATTTTAAAACACAAAAACTTATAATAAATACATACATACATATCTAAGAAATCTTTGAAATAAACCTAGAACCCGTTTGTAGCGTCATCTGCCTGGTTTAATTGAGTTAAAAACTAACCTACATATATTGGCGGTAATTTAAAAAGCTTGAAGGGTCTATGGACCCTGGTCGGATCGAAGTTCCTTTCCCTTTTTTGTAAACGTCTACAGTCGGTATAGTTTACATTATAATATCAATTAGTAGAGTTATATGTAAATTAAATATATATATGTTATTCCGAACAACGTTTGAGCTGGGCTACCTGGCTGTCGGTAAGCGTTGCGTTTGTTTGCATATCGCATCTTTTTAAATAACTTTATGATGTTTTGTTTCACTAAATTTGAAAAGCAATTAAAACATTGAATTAATATTATCAGACATTTTTTTTATTCATAATATTGTGGCTCATGTTATTTTTGTAAATATAAAAGAAAAGTAATTTCAAACCATGTTCGAATAACCGTACTTTTTTTTGTAGCTGGTAGAACCACGCTGAATATATTATAGGTTTCAGCATGAATGGGTCGGCCCGTCCGGGGTAGCACCACCCTCTCACAGAAAACCGACGTAAAGTAAAAGTGTTTGCATTGTTGCATTTCTTTTGGTAAGTGAGAGCGCCGGAAAATATCTCCCTTCCCCTCTCCTCTCCCTTTCTCTCCATTCTCCCAAGCACCTTCTTAGGGCCTAAACTGCGTAAAGTATATTTTGATTATGACTATTAAAGTGTCAAATGTAAATACTGAACTAATCCAAAGCCATGGCAAGTCGTTAGTATATACAAAAACAACGCACTTATAAAAACTAGAGTAGCATAAAAGAAAAGATTCTCACCCGTATCCCAGTCCGTTCTATAATATAAGCACTAAGAAATGTGACAAATAATGACACGGTAACCATTAGGACATAAAAGGACATAGGAGGCAAGTTGGGGAATATTACTTGGAGTGAGCCTTGGAGTAATTGCACGGCTATAAAGCCTTGAAACATATACGCTGACACTAAGATCACCATTACAAACAGAGCCCGTCGGGTAGATCGAGATCGTTCTGCACAAAGAAAAAAAAACACTTCATATAATAAAATATTTAATTCCACTCTCAGGGCTTTATAATACCCTGGTAGAAATGAATAAAACGGGATCAGAGCTAAAAAAAACACGCCGTAAGAAAAATAGATTTCACTGATCGTTGAATATTATAATACAAAGTCCTCATCTGTCTGTCTGTCTGTCAGTTCGCAACAAACTTTAAACGACTGAACGGATTGTCATGCAATTTTTGTATATAAAGTGATTACTGAGAAAGGTTTAGATATAAGAGGTATTTTTTAAAATGATATTATTAAACTACATAATTTGTTATTGTTCAAGTTTTTCAAATTTTATCTATATTAATATTATAAAGAGGTAAAATTTGTGAGTTTGTGACATTGTAGGGGGTAATCTCAGGAACTACTGGGCTGATTTGAAAAATTATTTCAATGTTATATAGCTTATTTATCGACGATAGTTATAGGCTATATAATAGGTGTTTACCTATGAAATTGCCATTCTACAGTACTGGCCATTTCAAATCAAAATAATTTTTGTCTGGCTAAGAATTTTAATTTCAAATTTATTTTATTTTAAACACATGGAATTCTTTTTCCAAAAGTAGTCATTTGTTTATTGATTAGTGTTACATTTTCAACGCATTTCAATCTTTTTTGTCATCATGGATACGTTAAAAATTCGAGTAATTACGGAGCTAACACTACAAACCAACGCACCACCTGTTATTGGTTTGCTCGCTTCCGTTCTGGGAATTTCGACTTGAAAAATGAACCTCGCGGTCGTACGAAGACTTCGGTTGATAATAATGAATTAAAGGCGATTTTGGAAGCTGATGATACATAATCTACGGCTGAATTAGCAGCAGCTTTCGACGTTAGCGACAAGACAATATTGGTCAATTTGCGTCAAATTGGCAAGGTAAAAAAGCTTGACAAATGGATTCCCCACGAACTCAATGATCGCCAGCGTGAAGTACGCNTCGAGACGTGCCTTGCACTGCTCTACAGACACAAATAAAGGAATTTTGAACCGCATTGTTACCTGCGATGAAAAATGGATTCTGTTTGATAGCCGCAAGCGCTCAGCAAGTTGGTTGGATCCTGGTTCAGTACCTAAACAATGCTCTAAACGAAAACTTACCCCTAGAAAGTGATGGTCACTGTTTGGTGGTCTAGCGCCATATATATATATAGTTTATAATTAATAGATGAAAGGCTGAACAATTTCAACACAAAATATTAATACTATATGTACACATAGGCGCCTATACTACGCGTCGCTTGTCTGTCACAAGCGCAATACTGGTCATCCTTACTAGCAGTGGCGGATTTGCCCTAAGGCCCTAGAGGCCTAGGGTATAGCCTAGGGTGGCCAATTCTCTGATGATAACAAGAAACACTCAAAGTACGTAAATATTCTAAAGGCTCGCGCAAGTTATGGTGGGCTACACTGCACCGCATCGTATAACAATAATCTTCCTAAATCGAATCGATTTCGATAAAAGTTGGCAAAAAAGTAAATTCATTATGTACTCAATAGGTGGTTGGTACTTAGTATATGGCCTGGGGCTTTGGGCGGCTAAGACTGTAAATCCGCCACTATTTACTAGGATGTCGTAACTGAGTAATTATAAATTTATCTCCTGTCAAAAATACCACTCAATGCGCATAAAGGAGTTTACGCTTAAATAACTAAATTTTATAAACACATACTTCCTTTAAATGGTTATCAATATTATAAAACAAATTACAATAATTTTCTAGGGGTTTGCACCCCTCATCTTATTCGAATATATAAACGAGTATATACAGGCTGAATGTTTAGACAGTACCAATATGTATAAAGGATACACTGCATTCGATTCTTATTCTAAATCCATAAAAATTAGGTGCTTAATATTTGATTATACACAACGTCTATGTTAAAGCACAGTGTGAATGACCGTCGGGTGATTTCACGTTCTTGAAAGCGAACGTCAGGAACAAATTAAAAGGGTTTGTTTTATTATCGAATGGTATTAACTCAGGGTCGCCCATTGTAGCTTTCGAGATCGGTCACTGCACCTGAATTGTGTTTATGCTTTTGAAAGTCTTAGTACAATTCTTAATTTAGCATTTCTTACTTGTTTATTAGTATTTGTTTTGATATTGTTATTTTATATGTTAAATGTAACCATAAAGTGCTTCATCGGACTTCTTAGGCGAGCATTTAAAAGGCACTCAGCAGATTTTATTTGACAACTGGCTCAAGGGTGCACGGCACACCTCGGCTTGGGCTGTTGCCTGTTGTATGCAATTCACGACCTATCTGAGCAAACCTAAGCTAAGCTAACTATTCATATATATATGAGTTGTTGAAACATACCATATACCAAGCATACATACCTCAACAACTCTTATATATATATCGTACTCGATTAGGGAAACAAACAAAACCCTTCCACTTTCACGTGTTAGCATGTATGCGTGCACGTGTGTGGGGGTGATATATGTAATGTTGTCGCAGTGATGTAAGATTTTGTGTCACTGTATCGCGCGAGCAGCGTACTCAAGGGCTCCACACCGAGGGAACGGACCTAGGCTTGAGTCTCTGCCGTGGAGGGCCTAATCTGGTAGTATTTAGATCACACATAGGCCAAACATATCATAAATGATGACAATTATTCTCCTTCGAAAAAAATTCACAATACTTACTAATAAGTTTCAATGTTTTCAACAGATTTCCGAATAGATTTTCAAGCGGCTCTGAAGTTTCATCTCCATTAGTGCCATCTGTAAAATGAAATCCGATATATAACTAAATATGACGTGGTAACCAAAAATCATTAGAAATTTGTGGTTGTATCACACTATGATGCAAGTGAACTTTTTTCTGATCATAGATATGAACCTGAAAATTTTCAAAAAAATATTCGATATGAGGTATTAAATTGTCTTTTTTAATTTTAGCTTAGTAATTGGAAAATGGTAATGATGAAAATCAAAAGTAGAGAAGATATCCAACTATACATTTTAATTTTAATCCGGGTATTAGAGTATAGAATACAAAATAATTGAATTTAAACAGAGCCGTGGGCGCCACCATATTGATCTTGGCTACTCTACCGAACGCATTTTACTTTACCCATACTACGCGGCCGTCTGTAATGCGACATGCAACAGAGGGACGAAAAAAATTAAAGCGATAGTTTCACTTTAATAATAATATATCATGAGTTAAACATTACAATTATATTATTAATTTCACAAATCTATTATAACTTTAGCAATATTTTTATTATTTACAAAGTCACTAGAATCTCAACTGAGGCTAAATCACGATTTAACCCATGAGAGTAATTTGCTAAACCTACAGAAAACCTCCCAAAAGCAATTATGGGCTCACATGTGGTCGGGAATAAATGTTCAACTTAACGGTTGCTAGTTACTCAGGCGGGTTTTACAAAAATCCCTACCTCTAAAACATGGTGTCATCAACAAGAATTGTATTATTAAAGCCTCAGCCTCATTATAGAATTCGGAACCTACGTTAATCGACACGGTATCCGAACAAGTTACGTTTCCATATGCTACTCACTTTTCGTACAACTCTCAACTATATAGGACTACAGCTAATGAAATTTTTATGATTCAATCGATTTCCGCAGTAATTAACGAGCCTAATTATATGGAAAAGGGCAGTACTACTGATGATAGTAAAGTCGTTCAAAGCCGCGATCAAAACTAGTTTGATGCTAGATTACAATTGGGTCCTTACGTTCAAAATATATCGAGAAGGTTAAATTCCGCAGTATTCGCAGTTGATAAGATTCGTCAGCTAAGAGATATCGCCACCGCTAGGTTGGCCTACTGCGTTAACTTCCATAGCTTAATGCTTTATCATATTTCTGTGCACCCGATTAGGCCTCCCACGGCAGCGGCTCAAGCCTAGGTTCGATCCCTCGGTAGGGAGCCCTTGAGTGCGTTGCTTGCGCAATACGGTGACACACAAATATACATCACCGCTACAACACTACACGATCACCCCCACACACGGGCACGCCTACACGCTTACACATGAAAGTGGAAGGGTTTACTTTTTCCCTTATCGAACTGAAAACTCTCAATTTTCCGATAATAAATATATGGAGGAGTTGTTAAGGCGTGTATGCTTGGTACACATACGTTTCAACAACTCATACACATATGAATAGTTAGCTAGGTTAGCTAAGATAGGTCGCGATTTTGCATGCAACAGGCAACAGCCAAGCCGAGGTGTGCCGTGTACCCTTGGGCTGGTTGCCATAATAAAATCGGCTGAGTGCCTTAAGCGCTCACCTTAGTGGTCCGGTGAAGCTGTTAAGACCCTGCTGGGTCAATAGCGTAGACATTTCGAGAAAAAAAAAATTCTGTGTGAACGACAGCAGTTGAGGTAGACTCTATATTCCAACTACAATAATGAGCAGTTCGAGCAATTTATAATATGTGGTCTCGCGAATCGTTAAATGTAAAGTTTCAGAAATTTGGTATTTAACTCTAACCTAATTTATTGTATCCCCGCCAATATATAAATTAGGGCCTTTCTCATGGCCTAAATTGAATATAGTATTTATGATTTCATTCGGTTATAGATAAATACGTATATCATGTATTTTTTTTAACTTCCACATATATTTCATATCCTTACCCAAAATATATATTTCATATATAAAAGATTCTCGTATTAAATTCATCTCTTTGATAACTTCAGTGGAATTCGGTTTAGTTTGTGTATAAAAAGCTATAGATTTCGCCGCCTCCTGTAAACGAAAAAATATGACATTTGAATAAACCAAGAACATTAAGCTTTAATTGACACCTAAAATATGTTCTTTTATAGAGCCTTTAGGTGTGACTGTTTATTTCATATTTTTAGTATATATTATAAGTGAAAACACTACATGTTCATGAATGGAATAAGTATCGTATTAAATTTTGTTTTCCTGATTTCTTTTCATCATATAGGAAAAAGGACATGCGGCTCACCTGATGTTAAGTGATCACCGCCGTCCATAGACACCAGCAACACCAGAGGAGTTGCAAGTGCATTGCCAGCCTGTGTTTAGAGGGATGGAGGAATGGGGGAAGGGAGACAAGAGGGAAGTGGAAGGGAGAGGACACGTGAGGGGTAGGGGGGGTGTCACTCTCACTGACGAATGAATCGCAAAAATGCAAGCACTGTTACTTCACGACGGTTTTCTGTGAGAGGGTGATACTACCCTGGAGGAACCGACCCATTCATGTTGAAACCAGTTATAGCTTCATCGTGGCTCTACTACCTACAAGAATGTTAAATGAAATGTTAAATGTTTTTCGGCTCTAAGCTAACAATTTGAAAGATACTTAAGTGTTTAAGGCCTACAAGGTAAATAACGGACGCCCTAATATATACAATTATATCACTAGCGGATTAAATACATAGTTTACTTTTTGCATAATACTCACAGCTTCCATTCCTTTCGCCATTAAGAATACCGGTGACTCTTCCAGTGTGCAAATGCAAAAGGTGCCTATAGCTGACATAAATAAGGAAAAATAAACCATCGTTTGATAATCTAGGTACGCTCCGAGTATGTCTGCGATCAGCTCTCCTAGTTCATACAGAACTACGCAGCTCGCAATCAGAGCATCTCTTACGAAGCCTCTGCAGATCTCACTGATATAGATCGGAGCTATTATATATATAGCGCCACTTAGCCCGGATATGAATAGTGCTGTTAAAACTATTTCCACTCTGTTACTGAAAGTTATAATTGTCCAGGATAACTGAAACATGAGAAAATTTGATGAAGTCATTCATAAGACCTTGCGCCTACAGACTACTACTTTTTCCAGAATTTGTATAACTCCTTGGCGGGAAAAAAATTCAATACCTAAAAGACAGTACAAAATGCATTTGAAGAATTTGTTGCCTCCCGTCCAGCTGATTTTTTTAAGAAGGGCATCAATAAACTGCGACTGCGTTGGCAAATATGCATTGATTACATGGGTGATTATTTCGATTAATACAAATAAAAAATACATGACAAAAATCCTTTAAATTTTTTCATACAAAACGGCAATTTCATAGGTAAAGACCTATTTTTTTTTTATGGTAGCTCGACAAAGTGACTGCCCTATGCCTGATGGTAAGCATAGTACAATCCAAAAACATCGGCAACCACCGAGAGACAGATTATCCATCGCCGGTCGCCGCTGTCATGCCGGCCATAATGATGAAAGTCACCCGGTACTGGATATGTACAGGCTGATCCCGAAACGCGACGCGCAGAAGCGAGTCACTATGACGGGCTTTTTCGTCATATACATAGTGGTTGCGACCCAGTTGGGCTGTAAAACCCTACCACCCCGCTATCGCCATTGCCTCGTTCGTTGATCAGCAGGGTGCACCACGTGCAGGTGAGATTGGCTTGGGTGTCTCAAGTCTTAAGATGTTACTCGACACCCCTTACTCCCCCAAATTTTATTAGGTATTACAAATCGAAACTTACCAAACACAAAGCAGATGAAATGAGAGCGCAATACTTTCTTCCTAATTTGTCTAAATATATTCCAGCAATGGGTATGCTTATTAAAACTCCAATAAGTGGTAAACAGATAAACAATATGTTTTCGGTATCAGTCTTCATTCTATGTAGGTGTGTGGTCTTTGATTCAGTAAATTTCAACGTATTGGAAGGCCACGAGAACATAACCCCAATACCCAAGCACATTAAACATGATACGAAACAAAATAACATCGTATTTTCAATATGTTCGCAAATTACAGCTAAACGTTAAACACATGGAATTTACAATTAGAACTGTTATAAGTTTTCAGACGATTTGAGCAAATTCGAAACACATGAATAAGCATATTTTAAACAGACGTGACATATCTATGTTGTTTCCCATTGCCTCTGAGAGACAGAGTATTTTTAAATCAACATGTGCTATAATTTGTGAATATCAATGTTAACATCTCAAACATGTTAAGATTTAAGATCTTAGTTAACTGTTTGACTGTTAAATCCATAAGCTTTGGCTCCTTATGATGTGCTGGTTAACAGACTGTAAGCAGCAAAGTTAAAAAAAAAAATTATTATTAATATAATATCATTTATTACTATCCTCTGCCTGCGACTTCGTTCTCGTGGAGTAGATACTTTGGGCTACCGCGAACACGCAGTGGAAGCTCTCAAAAGAAAAAAAAACCGATTTTATACATTCTTCATTGGTGCTCCGCTCCTATTGATTTTAGCTTAATAATATTAGGTCTTTAACCTATAAAACCTATGAACTAACCTATAAAATTGCCGTTTTGTATGAAAAAATTGAAACGAATTTTTTTATGTATTTTTTATTTATATTAATTGAAGTAATCACCCATGCAATCAATTCATCTTTGCCAATGCAGTGGCAGTTTATTGATGTCCTTCTTAAAGAAATCAGCTGGACGGGAGGCAACAAATTCTTCAAAGGCATCTTGTACTGTCTCTCGGGTATTGAATTTTTTTCCCGCCAAGGAGTTATCCAAATTCTGGAAAAAGTAGTAGACTGTAGGCGCAATGTCTGGTGAGTAGGACGGATGACGGAGAACTTCCAAACCCAGTTCTTACAACTTGGAGATCGTCTGCTGTGCAGTATGAGGTCGCGCGTTGTCGTGCAGGAGCAGCGGAGACGAGCGATTGACCAATGCTGGTTAGAGATGTGCCAGCTTCTCCATCATTGTGTTCAGTTCTTCACGGTACACATCTGCAGTAATGCTCAGCCCGTTTGGTAAGAAGCTGTGATGAATAACACCGGCTCTAGATCACCAAACAGTGACCATCACTTTTCTAGGGGTAAGTTTTCGTTTAGGGCATTGTTTAGTTGCTGAACCAGGATCCAACCAACTTGCTGAGCGCTTGCCGTTATCAAACAGAATCCATTTTTAAGTTAACATTGACTTCGTGGGGTACCCATTTGTCAAGCTTTTTTACCTTGCCAATTCGACGCAAATGGACCAGCTTCCACAATCGCCTTTAATTCGTCATTGTCGACCAAAGTCTTCGGACGACCGCGAGCTTCATTTCTCAGGTAGAAGTTCCCAGAACGGAATCGAGCAAACCAATAACAGGTGGTTCGTTGGTTTGTAGTGTTAGCTCCGTAAACGTTGTTGATGTTGCGTGCCGTTTATGCCGCGTTGCTGCGACGACGGTACTCATATTCCATAATTACTCGAAATTTTAACGTATCCATGAAAATGATGAAAATGTAACACTAATCAATAAACAAATGACTACTTGTATAAAAAGAATTCCATGTTTTTAAAATAAAATTAATTTGAAATTAGAATTCTTAGCCGAACAAAAATTATTTTGATTTGAAATGGCCAGTACTGCAGAACGGCAATTTCATAAATAAAGACCTATTATACAGCCTATAACTATCCTCGATAAATAAGCTATATAACATTGAAATAATTTTTCAAATCAGACCAGTAGTTCCTGAGATTATCCCCTACAATATCACAAACTTTACCTCTTTATAATATTAATATAGATAAAATTTGAAAAATTTAAACAATAACAAATTATGTAGTTTAATAATATCATTTTAAGAATAGTGAATAAGTAAAATAAGTCATTTTGAGTATCAGCAAAGGCGTTTAGGCTAATTTCGTGTGATTGTTTATAAACTCAAAGATATTTTAACTTTGGCATTGTTATTGCTCATTAAATTTAAACTTAAGTTTGTTTATTCAGCATATAAAGAATAAAATTTGTTAATTTAGGCCGTTCTTTTATTATAGTTTTCTTTTTTGGTTGATCAGTAATTATGTTACTAATGGTCTGTCGGAATTATAGCTATAATATACCTGATTATATAAAAATAAAATATTTTTCCATAACTGCGATTTAACAGGTATGATTATCTTATACTTCTCGCCATTTTTATGTCATTGGAGGCAAACAATCACACGGGTCACCGTCGTCCATAGACACCAGCAACACCAGGGGATTCACAAGTGCGTTGCCAGCCTGTGTTTGAGGCAAGAGTTAATAGTGAGAGGAGAAGGGAGTGAAAGGAAAAAGGAGGTGGGCTTCCGGCGCTCTCACTGACCGAATGAAACGCAACTATGTAAGGACTATTACTTCACGTCGGTTTTCTGTGAGAGAGTGGTACTACCCCTAGTGAGCCGACCCATTCATGCTGACACCAGTAAATAGCTTCAGCGTAGCTCTACCACCTATCAAATATGCCTTATATAGGTACCAACAACATTATGCATTTATCTTCCATCCAAATAACATCTTTTAACTGTTCTCTTTCTTAGGCTCACCAGAAAACCTGGTAAAAATCTGGGGTGTAAGGGGTGTCGAGTAACATCTTAAGACTCGAGACACCCAAGCCAACCTCAAATGCACGTGGTGCACCCTGCTGACCAACGAACGAGGCAATGGCGATAGCGGGGTGGTAGGGTTTTACAGCCCGACTGGGTCACAACCACCATGTATATGGCGAAAAAGCCCGTCACAGTGACTCGCTTCTGCGTGTCGCGTTTCGGGATCAGCCTGTGCATATCCAGTACCGGGTGACTTTCGTCATTATGGCCGGCATGACAGCGGTGACCGACGATGGATGATCTGTCTCTCGGTGGTCGCCACTGTTTTTGGATTATACTATGCTTACCATCATAGCGCAGTCACTTTGTCGTGCTTCAATAAAAAAAATGTATGTAATACTTGAACTTCGATTAAGTTGTGTAAACTATCCCAAAAAAGTGTACTTATATCCGCTCTGTATCGTATATGTATACTTTGATTACTTTAATCTATGCAAAACTATCGTCGAAGCTATTTACACTAGGATAATTCGTCTAAAGGCTAAGCGAGATGGAAGCATTAAGATGTGTCAGTAAGCAACGGTTTAAGGATAAATTACTATTGTTATACGGGAAATAACTAAAATGAATTACGTCAGAATTGAAAACATATAAACAAGGCATATTAAAATAACAATAGTTATTAATACACAACAACTAAACTATTATTTACTTTAGTTAACTCTCACAAAAGTTTGCAATAAACGGATAATTTATTTTAGGGTTTATTTTCCTAAAAAATATTATGTTATCCAAAAGTCACAATGTATTTCAGAATCACTTTTATTTCCGCAAAATATCAGTAATAGCACTTGCAATCCATTCCAAAGAATGTGCATGATTCGTTTCAACTTAGTATCAAAAGTTACAATTCACTATGGCTTTAGTAGAACTGCAACCCTTTAAGCTTGACTTTGACGTTAATAATGAATAAGCAGTCACTTAAAATTACATAAACTACACCCTTATCGAACTGAAAAACTCTCAATTATCCGATAATAAATATATGGAGGAGTTGTTGAGGCGTGTATGCTTGGTACACATATACGTTTCAACAACTCATACACATATGAACAGTTAGCTAGGTTAGCTGAGATAGGTCGCGATTTTGCATGCAACAGGCAACAGCCAAGCCGAGGTGTGCCGTGCACCCTTGAGCTGGTTGCCATAATGAAATCGGCTGAGTGCCTTAAGCGCTCGCCTTAGTAGTCCGGTGAAGCTGTTAAGACCTTGCTGGGTCAATAGCGTAGACATTTCGAGAAAAAAAAAAAACATAAACTGCACCCTTATTTATAACTTCGTGACATAAGAAAGTTATTCCATAATTTTTTTGCCTATAGATAGATAGCTGCTTTTGTACTTGAGTTATTGTTAGTTTTTTTTCATATCTCTTTTGTTGTCACTCGGATTCGAACTGAGATTAGACGGGTTTTCGAAGCAAGCGATTTTCATATGAACTAATTTTGTTTTGACAGTGGTGGCGATACTTTATATTTTCTATATTTCTAGCTATATTTTTTCATAGCCTGAAAACTCAGATAGAAAAAGTTTTCTATGAATGAAATCTAGCTATATAGCAGGGTGGTAGGGTTTTACAGCCCGACTGGGTCGCAACCACCATGTATATGGCGAAAAAGCCCATAACAGTGATTCGCTTCTGCGGGTCGCTTTTCGGGATCAGCCTGTGCATATCCAGCTTTTTGCAGGCCGGCATAATAGTGGCGATCGGCGATGGAAAGTGTGTCAATCGGTTGTTGCTATTATTTTTGGATCGCACTGTGCTTACCATTAGGCACAGTGCAGTCATTGTGCCGTGGTACAATTAAAAAAAATCGAAATATAGTTACGGACAGTCTGACGAGTCGAGTGATTATGTGTAATATGTAGTTTTTGAAGCGACAATTTCTTTAGGCGCATTGAGCGATATTTTTGGCAGGAGATAAATTTATAATGCCATCAAAAACAAAAGTTGTAAAAAGCAAGTTTCGCAGTTCAGTTCGTCTACCGTATAAAGTTGTGAGATCCATGTAATACTATGTCGATTACCTTATAGAGTTCCTCCTTAAGGGACCTTCTGTCTTATGTTATTACGTAATTAGTTAACATAACAACATCTTATAGTGACCATATCAGTATTAAAAATCTTTTATGTTTTAAATAAAAGTACCTGTTAGTTGTACCTAGTTACAAGCGTCGTGTGAATCAATATTCTAACAAGATGGTGGATCCCTTGTTAGAACATTCCAGGAAGTTTTTGTGGCATCGCTGGCGATAATGACGTCATCGATATAACAAAATAAAAAATCGAATCCTGCAAATACCGAATTATTTATAAAACGTTGATATATATATATTATATTATGTATAATTATTATATATATTCGGATTACTGCACAAACGTTTCAACGTTTTATAAATAATTCGGTAGTTACAGGATTAGATGTTTTATTTTGTTATATCGATGACGTCATTATCGCCAGCGATGACGAATGTCAACACTGGGAACATTTAAAAAAGTTTTTAGTAGACTTAACAATTTTGGTTTAACTATTAATCTATCAAAATGTGTATTTGGACAGTACAAAGTAGAGTTTTTAGGTTATTATGTCACTACTGACGGTATAAGGCCTATGCCTTCGAAAGTCGAGGCTATACAAAATTTCCCGAAACCCGAAACCGTAGAACAACTACGCCGATTTCTAGGAATGATTA
The DNA here is from genome assembly GCA_014332785.1 of Antheraea mylitta. Lineage (NCBI taxonomy): Eukaryota > Metazoa > Arthropoda > Insecta > Lepidoptera > Saturniidae > Antheraea > Antheraea mylitta. The sequence continues at coordinate 82,592 of JACEII010000121.1, read as the reverse complement.
ATATCTATTGTTCTCATTTAGAACAAGCAGCGGAAATACAATCAGAGCTACATTAATTTTTAATAGGTACAAAAAAAACGCGACGAAACTAAAATAGAATGAGATCATAAGGCGAGCTTCGCATTCGAAAAATACAAGGTAAGTCTCATTAATGCAGTGACAATATCTCACCCTATATTTGATGGCCCATTATCAATAATGTGTGACGCGTCTAACACTTGTGTCGGTGCAGTATTACAGCAAAAAGTAAATGATGTTTATAAACATTAAGGATATATTTCGTAAAAAATTACACCTACACAACAAAAGTACAGTACATATGATAGAAAATTACTTGCAATATGCTTATCAATCGTACATTTCCGTTATATGATCGAAGGTCGACAATTAGTCGTGTTAACAGATCACAAGCCTTTGACTGATAATGACTCTTCAAAACTCGGTTCAAACCGTGAAACACCTAAGAGAGCAAATCAACTTATTTTTATTAGTGAATGTACTTGTGAAATCAGACATGTATCTGGTAGCGAGAATCAGATTGCTGACGCACTGTCTAGAACTATAGAATCGATTGTTTGTCCGACCGCACTGGATTACAACGAAATCGCTGAAGCACAGCAATCTGACACTCAACTTTCTACACACACAACGGAAAAATACAATTGAAAGGTATAAACACATCTTTTACAAACCAAGCACTTTATTGCGAAATTTCACAGAATAATGCAAGACCGTATCTGCCTATTCAATTCCGAAAAATTGCTTTCGGTTCTCTGCATAATGTTAGCCACCCAGGCATTAAAGCATCTAATAAATTGATAGCGAGTAGATATTTTTGGCCGCATATGCATAACGATATAACGAAATGGGTTCATTCCTGTTTTAAGTGTTAGAAATCGAAAATCCGGCGAAACACAGTAACAGCGTTAGGATCTTTTTCAAATGCCGGCAGATTCGAACATATTCATATCAATATAGTAGGTCCATTACCCACTACACCACAAGGACATAGATACCTAGTAACCGATATCGACAGATTTACTCGTTGGCCGGAAGCTTTTCCTGTGACGGAAATTTCCGCAGAAACAGCAGCTAGCTGTGGATTTGGTTGTCCTAGTCGGTTAACTAGTGATCAGGGAAGACAATTCGACAGTGACCTATTTCGAAAATTGATGACGTTGTTGGGTATAGATACATTTCGAACCACAGACTACCATCTCCAGAGCAATGATATAGTAGAACGCTTGCATCGTTATTTAAAGGTCGCGCTTAAAGCACGCTTAAGCGATAACACATCATGGTTGGAAGAACTCTCCACAGTATTTTTAGGGTTATGCGCTGTATACAAAAGTGACTCAGGAGTTAGCGCTGCAGAGATGTTATTGGGTCATCAATTGACGTTGCCATCAAATTTTGTTAATGATGAATCAGTCACGTGTAAGATAAGTAGCGAAATTGAGTTCGTTAACAAATTACGCAATGTTATTAATAGCCTAAGGCCTTAGTCACGAACGAATAGCGACTCACGACGATTATTCGTTCACAAGGATTTAGCCTCGCGCTCACACGTATTCATACGTAATGACATGATAAAAAAACCCCTTACATCGAATTACAGCGGACCGTTTCCTGTTCTGAGTAGGTCAACAAAAACAGTTACTGTACAACTGGCAGACCGACACTCAACTATTTCTGTTGATAGATTAAAACCTGCTTATTTATTAAATGATGAATCCGATAAACAATTACTAACACCAATTACGCCGGTTCAGCCGAACGTTACTAGAAGTTCTAATAAGAACACTAAAAAGGTAACTTGGCAAAAATCGCCTCCGCTTATGCACAATTATACTACCCGAAGCGGTCGAGTAGTTAATAAACCAGTGCGTTTACGCAGCTATATAATGTAGATCAGTAATAATATGTTAGCAAATAATTTTTATTGTATGTTTATTTTATGTCATATATGAGGCAAACGAACGTGCGGGTCACCTGTTGTTAAGCGATCACCGCCGTCCACAGACACTAGCAACCCCAGAGGAGTCGCAAGTGCGTTGCCAGCCTGTGTTTGTGGGAATGGAGAGAAAGGGGGAGGGGAAGGAAGAGGAGAAGGGAGGGGAGGGGAGATGGGTCTCCGGCGCTCTCACTGACCGAACGAAACGCAACAATGAAAGCACTGTTACTTCACGTCGGTTTTCTGTGAGAGGGTGGTGCTACCCCGGACGAGCCGAACCATTCAGGCTGAAACCAATAATAGCTTCAGCGTGGCTCTACCACTACTAGTCATTCTGTTTAATTATGTTTAATTTTTTTTTAAATAACATGCTTACTTGCTAAGTTGTTGTTGCAACCTTTTGATATCCAAATTAATATTAGTAAATGTGTTGTAATATAGGTATTATATTCATATTGCGCCATAAGTGCAACGTTGCAAAAGCGCTGATCTAGCGAATCGCACATCAAGCAACAATGATGTGTTTTTTTTTTATTTGAATGTTTATATTCCTATTTGACTTTTTTTTTTTTTTTTCTCGATCTGACTACGCTATTGACCTAGCAAGGTCTTAACAGCTTCACCGGACTATTTAACTATTTCTGTTGATTACAACAGAAATAACATAAGAAATAATATAATATAGAGTTTTCTTTACTAAATAGTATTGATTGTAAGAGTAATTATATGTTATATTATATATATAATATTATATAGTTATATTTTGTTGTGGTAGAGCCAAGCTGAAGTTATTATTGTTTTCAGCACGAATGGGTCGGCTCGTCCGGGGAAGCAACACCCTCTCACAGAAAACCGACGTGAAGTAACAGTGCTTGCATTGTTGCGTTTCGTTCGGTCAGTGTGAGAGCCGCAGACCCACCTACGCTCCCCTTCCCCTTCCTCATTCCCTTCCTGTCACCCCCGACCTCCCCCCAAACACAGGCTGACAACGCACTTGTAACTCCCCTGGTGTTGCAAGTGTCTATGGACGCTGGTGATCACCTAACATCAGGTGACCCATCTGTTTGTTTGCCTCCTATGATATAAAAAAAAATATATGTACTGTTCTTATTGCAAACCGGAAAATTATTTTGTATTGATATTTTATTTTGTCTGTATATTTTTTAAATATAATTTTCTCTTTTATTTCTGAACGAGGGGCAGTGATGTGGTGCGAGTAGTGTTGTCCGGCAGCCCGCTACGACTTCAGTCATTTACATCACTCTGTCTTATCCGGGACCATATTAGGCCGAAACCAATAAACAATATCAAATAATAAAAATGCATTATTTATCACCACTATTACCAACCATCGCCAGCAAAATTGGTTGTCCTCGACTACAATATTAATTTAATACGAAATTAGTTATGTTATTATACTAATAGTTATAAACCTCCAAATAAAATGAATACCTTAGATTTCCACATTTTTATAGGCAATCATTCGTATAACGATAAATCATCGTACATACCTTATTCTTATTGTATTCTATTTTTTACAATAATATCAAAAAAATAAATTACATATAATTAGTTCACGTGTTTGAATAATCTACTGAATCCATAATGCCTTCGTCATAAACCTTGAACCTAGACAACGACGTATACAAAAAGGTTTCAAAAAAATATTAACATTATTTATCATGGAATTAATCTCTAATTTGTATAATAAATACATTATATTTCAAGTTTTATCAGAATTTAATTCAATACTAACTTAATATACCATTATATTTTTAATAAGTTGCTTTTAATTAGTTTTTATAATTTTTTTTCGAAATGACTACGCTATTGACCCGGCAAGGTCTTAACAGCTTCACCGAACTACTAAGGCGAGCGCTTAAGGCACTCAGCCGATTTTATTTTGGCAACCAGCTCAAGGGTACGCGGCACACATCGGCTTGGCTGTTGCCTGTTGCATGCAAAATCGCGACCTAAGTTAGCTAACCTAGCTAACTATCTATACTAATATATAAAGCTGAAGAGTTTGTTTGTTTGTTTGTTTGTTTGTTTGTTTGGTTGAACGCTATGATCTCAAGAACTACAGATCCAATTTAAAAGTTTCTATTAGTGTTAAATAGCTCATTTATCGAGGATGGCTATAGGCTACATATCATCACGTTAAAACCAACAGGGGTTGAGCACTAATTAAGAATGTCAAAAAACGGGCTATTTTTTAAGCTTCCGCTGCGTGTTAATGTCAGTATTATATGCGTTGCCATGGTAACGCGATAACATTCTATCGGAAATATTTTCATGGTTTATTTTGTGTTCCTACTCAAAAGGTTTGTTCTACGTTAGTTTTGTTTTCAATTTTTAATTATACGTGGTACGTTTGTGTCGGAAAAATTTGTAAATTTTATTTTGTGCTGATATTCTAAAAGGTTAGTAGTAATAATATTCGTCCATCACAATACAGGCGAAGGAATTAATCCATACTGCCAATTCTGAAATTGTCAGTATAGGTAGTTCTTATGTATTCTCTATACATAAGCGCCAAATCTTCTATATAATATTTCGTAAATTTTTATCTTCTTAATTTCAAGCTTACAGAATACATGCTCCATGGCATTATTTTTCATTTATTTCACTCATGCATAATAAACAAACCATATTACATAAAACGCCGCCAATTTAACACAATATAGAGTAAAATAATACAAAATTATGAATAAAATATAAAATCCTTACATAACACTGACTGAAATCCCCTCAAAAACTCCTCAAAAAGTTTATTCTACGTTAGTTTTGTTTCTAATTTTTGGTTTGTGATATATTGCGTATTACGTATTATAAGAATAAAGCGTGTGATATAGTGTATAGAATAAAAAAAAAGAAGCGTGTGTATATAATATTCAAATAAATACTTTTTGATGAATACATATATCTGCGGTGCTACAAATATCAACATTTTTTTTTGATTCTGTCGATATATCTGTTTGTTTATTTGTTCCGGGTAATCTCCGAAACAGCTGGACCTATATGAACGGGTTTGTTTTCTTAGAAATGATTACGCTATTGACCTAGCAAGGTCTTAACAGCTTCAACGGACTACAAGTAATATTTGAACAGAAATTTTACGGGCAAATAACCAACTAATTAGCTGTTTTAGCGAGCGAAGCTAGCGAGTTCAGCAGACGATACCCGATATTATATCTATACAATAAAAGATTGAACACATATTGTTCTATAATGTATAGCTTAATATTTTCATTACTTTCTTATATAGTGTAAGTGAGCAATGAGGCTGATACATAGATAGTAGTATAAAGTTCCAGCTATGTGGCTTATGATAAATCCCATCCCATTCGATACACTATTAGTATTCACATATATAATGTACATGTTACCTGTTACTGTAGATGATGTGCGTGTCATACTTACAAATATTTTTGAAAGAGTATTATTGTTATTTACACATCTAATAACAATTTTACATTTATTTAATACATTCAAAAAACGCGTGCGGAGCCGCGGGTAACAGCTAGTTCATATATATATGAGTTGTTGAAACGTATATCTGTACCAAACATACACGCCTCAACAACTCCTCCATGTATTTATTATCGGAAAATTCGAGTTTTTTCAGTTCGATAAGGGAAAAAAAGTAAACCCTTCACTTTCAGTGTAGGCGTGGCCGTGTGTGGGGGTGAACGTGTAGTGTTGTAGCAGTGATATATATTTGTGTATCACCGTATCACGCAAGCAACGACCTCAAGGGCTCCCTACCGAGGGATCGAACCTAGGCTTGAGCCGCTGCCGTGGGAGGCCTTATCGGGTAGTTTTTATAAGTGTACTGTATGCTTTGGCTGCCAATAATATAAAAAGCATATTATATTCCGTTGAGTCTAATTTGAATGAAAGTAAAGCAGGTAGGCCATTATTTATTTGTATTTTCAAGACAGAGAAAGGAAGAGGTGGGACTCCGTCGCTCTCACTGACCGAATGAAACGCAAAAATGCAAGCAGTGCTACTTCACGTGGGTGTTTCTGAGTGTCGGGTGGTACTACCCTAGGCAAGCCGATTCATTCATGCTGAAACCAGTAAAAGCTTCAGCGTGGCTCTACCACCTATAAATAGTAATGTCAGAAAAGACTCGAACTCTGGGAGTACGAAAGCGATATAAGTACATAAAAGACTACTCAAAATATAAGGAAGATATATATGTATATATATATAGCTCTAGGACCTGTATACCTACTGACATCACGTATGCCATCACGCATGTCAATTTTTTTAATAAAGAATATAAGTTATTTGATGTTTTGAAAAAGAAAAACTGAAGTACTTCTTTTTACAAGAAAAAAATGCATTTATCATTTTACAGTTTTTATTTTCTTGAATACATTTTGCTTTTACATAACGCTGATTGGTTTTCTTTGAAAGTTTCATCATTACTTTTACAATATTATATTCCAATACCTAACACCTGTTGCTTGCGACTTCGGTGGTACATCTAGTTTTTCTCTTATAGCCTTACATGGTGTATCCTTACCAACCTGCCCTAATTTTCGTTATCTCGGTTTATTGATACAAAACGACGGTGGCATTGATAAGAACGTGAAGAATAGGATAAATGCAGGATGGATGAAATGGCGAAATGTGTCTGGGATAGCTTGTGCCTTTGAAACTCAAGGGCAATTTATAAAACAATGATAAGACCGGTCATGTTGTATACATCTGAGTGCTGGGCTACGAAAGAGACGGATGAGAGAAAATTACATGTTACAGATACGAATGTTAAGATGGATGTGTGGTGTGACTAGAGTGGATAAGATTAAGAATGTGTATATCAGAGGAAGTTTGAAAGTAGCACCAGTGACAGAGAAGTTGAGAAGTAATCGGTTAGCATAATATGGGCATGTCATGAGGAGAGATGAAAACCATATAACTAGAAAAGTGTTGAGTATGATGGTGGATGGATATACGAGTAGAGGAAGACCGAAAGAGGTGTGGATGGATTGTATGAAAATTGATATGCGCGTAAAAGGTGTGAATACTGAGATAACATCTGACAGGAGAGAATGGAAAAAGAAAACATGTTGCGCCGACCCTACTTAGGTGGGATAAGGGAAATAATGATATTCCAATAAGCTATTAAATCATTTTGATTATGTATCAAAAATCTTCATGTGATAACGAATATTATACGGGCTTACAGAGCAAGTAAAACATTGTCTACGTTCCCATATAAATTATGTTCATATACTTTATTTGTATGTAAAAGAAGTATACACTACATTTATTAGAAATGTAGCAGGATGTAATAGAATACCTTATTCCCAAGTAAGTTTGACAACTCAACACCTATAATGAACATCATAAATAGAATGTACACATCCAACTAAAAATATCCAGAAAAACTTTTAATCGCTTGGTAACCCAAAACACATTAAACTACCAGGTGGCCATAAATCTAAAGAACTAGGTCTTATTAAACAACTTTTGTATTGCGTCAATCGATAATCCCCTGGTCTCTGGCAAGAAGAAACCACAAAAAATCGATGTTGCAAAACTCATGACAGCGAAGAAATAGAAGATATAAGAAATACCCAGCGATGATAGAGCCAGTGGAAAGACATACAGCATCATGAAGTTACAAAGCCAAGACCACTCCATCACTAACGTAGACAGCATACTCTTTACCTGAAATAGTATCATTTAGTTAACCGTATGAATTAGTATTTAGTTTGTCCCTACTTTCATAGATCATGTCCTATTGGGATAACCAAAAAACATTAAATACCTACAATTCACGTACAATACCCATATACATTTTTGAATTTTATTTTTTGCTTTTTAATAAAAACTATAATACATATTAAACTTGGTTTATTATTTGAGCTTGATTTAAAACATTAGAGTGAATAATAAAACTGGTTAATGTTGATTGCAATAAAGGACCCCAAAATAATTTAAAGAAAAGCCAATAAGTACAGAATACTCATCCTACTAACACAGCTCGCATTTGGCCGAAATTCCTACAAATTAGATAAAATTAAAAATATACTTTATTTAATTTCGGCTCTAAGACGGTATTTATGAATGCCAAAAATATCACCGGTTCGAAAAACAACCCAGTCATCGAGGAGATGTGTCAAGAAACTCAATCGGGTTTACAATCGTTTTTGGTGGTTGCACAAAGGTGTCGATTCCAGATATCATTTTGACGTAAAAATCCGCTTAATATGGCACTTAAACGTATAGTTCTGGTACATTTATTAGAGTAAACATAATCTAGAAACTTCTGCATCTGGTGCCTACTAAGTGGTCATCAACAATCGTGTTCAAACCTTCCTCATTCCAGACAATGTGTGTACACAGTTTAATGCCTTAGCATTTGATACATCGAAACGAGTCAATGTAATAGATTTTGCAATATATGTATAGTGATCGTTACCAATTTCCCCAGAAAATATTCATTTCATATGTAAAAAGTGGCGGTAAAAATAATTACAGTACGAAACAAATACATAACTATGTATTTTCAGGCCAGCAGAAGTAACATATGTAAGTGGTTGATACTCCATCCGTTAACCACATGTACTCCTGGCTTCACCAAGTATGTTTTTAATTTAAATATAATGTTCATAAAGTAAAAGTAATTTACTTACTTCAGGTAAGAATACTTCTGCCATAATTACATAAGGAATTGTGCCAGCACCTAATGTATAGAAGATAACGTACAAATAAATTACAACAGCAGACAACCACTTCGGACCCCACTGCAGTTGTGTCTGCGTTCCTATTAAGACACATAGTGCTCCAGTAATCACGGAAGAGAATATGATAAGAGGCTGCAAGAAAATGTGTAACAACTCATTATGATAACGAATGAACTAATTCTAGTAAAAGATCAATGTAATTTAAATACTACAAAGAGCAACAAATCGGTCATTCCTTGTTTCAAACTCACTAAGACCAGTAACCGTTTTTTCGGTAATAGTGTTAGGTTTTGTAACAAAGTCTTAGGGCACATTACCGATTTGCTGCATATTTTAAGTGAGTTCAAGAACAATGCCAAGCGGTTATAACATCTCAAAAAGGGATATATATAGCATGAAGAGATAAACCAAATCGAGTTTCTTATCGGTTCTTCTCAATGACTGGGTTGTTTTCCGAACCGGTGGTAGCTTTGACGTTCATGAGCACCCTCTCAGAGCCTAAACTGAATAAAGTATATTTGGATTTTGACTTTGACTGGAAACATTATTGCAAAAGAGAAACTGATAAAACCAAAGTGAATTGATTACCCGTCTTCCAAGTACATCAGTTAAACATGCAGACACAATTCCTGATACAACTGACAATATAGCTGTTAAGATACTGCATAAGTTAGCTGACATTACATCACTGGGCACCGCTTCTTTGAATAAAGGTTCCAAATACACTTGCACGATAGAAAACCCTTGTAATACGTACGACGATATAAGAATTAGGCAGACCGTCAACTGTTTTCGACTTGCTAATATTTTTTCTGTAAATACATAAATTAAATTGCAATACAATACATTGACTCTTGTTTCAAATCATAATTCTTATTTTAGACTCTTAAAAATGCACCGAAATGTAGCAAAAGAGACACTTTTACTTTCTTTTATACAGTCTGACAAAAACTATCCTAGGTCACATTTGACCATATCGCATATGTTTTATATATGTATATGTATTTGCTCCTAAACGTTGATATCGTGTTTGGGATTCGATGTGGTAATGTCTCATCCCTGTTCCACTCCTCGCCCGCTTCAACCACCCATACATAACAATTAGTCTGGCCACTCGAGTTCGGTTTGTTGCTTCGTATCGCGTGCTCGTCTCATACGAAGCTATACTACTCAACGAACTACGTTCGAAACTACGTAGGAAAGCTGAACTACGTATATACAAAGCAGATCTTAGAAGAAGACTCTGTAACGACGTGGACCACGTGAGTACGTATCTTTTCATCCTTCACCTATTATCGCGTCAATTCACAACAATGATTTTTCTCGCATTTAGGAAGTAACCAACCCCAACACCGATTCTTTCGCCCCATTGTCTCATCATTCATCATCAAATTACCAGTACCAGCACACAAAAATATACTCACTAAAATAATCACAAAACGATACTTTTCCTCGTTGCTCAATCTCATATTCAGTCCCTTTTGTAGTTGAATTCATGATATCTGCGGAAATGGTGATAAAAGGTACAGTGATATTTCAAAGTTCTCACTTGTTCAATAATCAAAGTTTGTTGTAAAACTTACTTTGATCACAACAAGTGTTATTCTTTCATATTTTTAATAAAGTCTTTATTGGAGACATTTAGCATATTTACCTTCAACTTCTGGATACAAAGTGCTTCGTATTTTGGTGATTTCCTCAAGAACTTCTCTCGAAGATTTATTTTTCATTCTATAAAACGCTATCGACTTTGCAGCTTCCTAAAATAATATTAAAATGTTTAATAAAATAAATAAGATTTATTAGCATTCATTTTTAAGTTAGGTTGGCGTGGTATGAGAATATATTAAAGCCATGTAACTAGAGACATTTTGAATATAATGGAGGATGGATATAGAAGAACATAGTAGAAGAAGACCGAAAAACATAAGGATGGATTATGTTAAAGATGATATTTGTGTAAAAGGTGTGACATCTGGTAGAGGATATTGAAAAAAAAAACATATGGTCCTGAACCTATTTGGGTGGGATAAGGGTACGAAGATCTTTTAGAGCTGCATATAAACATCAAATCAACAAACGTCTTTTTTCAATAAAAAACGAAAAGCATTCTACTGCAACCTATACTTACATGTTCAGAACCTTTCGCCAAAAGAGTAGTCGGTGACTCTTTCATAAAGCTTACACCCACTACACCAGTTAATGCCATCGCTAAGCATACATAAACCATAGTGCTATAGGTCAAAACCCCTCCAAGTAAATAGGAGATCATAAGTCCAGCACCGTAAAACATAATCGGGCAAGTGGTCATGGCACCCCGTATAGAGTCCTCACAAATTTCGCTTACGTATACTACAACAACCATGAAAATGGCACTGCCTAATCCGCCTATAAAAATGGCGGTTAGAATTATTTCGACTTGTTTGCTCGCTGCTATCATTATCCAAGCGACCTGTGGAATAATAATTTTGTATTAAAGTGTACCTGTATTAGACTATCTATTCTCGCGGCTCCATATACATGGATATTGGAATTAGACAAAATAAAAGAAGTTTGCACTTTACATAGAATTTACATAGGTTAGAATAAAGCAAGATTTTCTGACAATCTATGTTGCAATGATGAGCAAGAAGTTAAATCCTAGATTTAAAATAAGATGACTTGAAACATTACCAACGGAAGATACCATTAGCATATTGTTTTGTAGGTGGTAGAGCCAATTTGAAGCTATTACTGGTTTCAGGTATATCGTGGTAGTACCACCCGCTCACGGAAAAACGTCGTGAAGTAACAGTGTTTGCATTGTTGCGTTTCGTTCGGTCAGTGAGATCGCCGGAGGTCCACTTACCCTCCCGTTCCTTTGCCTCCTTCCCTTCCTTATACCCCTATGGCTCATGCCACAGGGTGGCAACGTACTTGCGACTCCTCTGGTGTTTCAAGTGTGTATGGATGGTGGTGATCACTTAACATCAGACGACCCAGTTTGCCTCCTATGACATAAAAGTAAACTTTTGATTAGGGTTTTGTGATAAAAATATATTCCTAATATCTTCATATCACGAATTAATTCATATTATTCTAACTGAAACCGCAGTTAGCAGATAGATATATTATGTTGAATCTCTACAGTACAAATCTTTATATTTCATTCAATATCGACTAAGAGCTATTAGTATATCAATTAAATATTCTTAGTGATCTTACCACAAATGTCAAAGAAAACAAAATCGTAGTCCTCTTCCTCCCTAATTTGTCCAAAAGAATGCCTGTAATCGCCGTGCCTATTACAGCACTAGCGGATTGCAGGCTGCCAAACAATGAGACCTCCGTTTCTGACATAGGCCGATTGAGAGTCGTTTCGTTTGATGTAAAAATGATCACAGTAGAAGATGGCCATACTGTTATAATACCCCTAATGATGCAGAGGTAACATACTGAAATACGAGAATGTTACAATATTCTACAAAAAATCATCTAAGGACGGAGACTTTTATACGGTGGCAAGCGATAATGCGGGTCACCTGATGGGAAGTGATCACTACCTCCCATAGACACTTGCTCTTTAGAAGAAGAAGGCTCGTTCCTTGAAAAATTACAAATTGTAATGTTCCGGAAACGCAGCCGCTAGGAGTTTGTTCCAGAAAACTGACATACGAGGAAAAACGCACATGAGAATCGCATAGTAGATGACTTCCAACCATCAAGCTGACTGACCATGAGAAACGAATCATCTACGATGATAAACACTCATCACAGTGGTAGAACTAAAGAAAAGTAACCATATCTTGTCCTAAGCGAAAGCTGACACAGCAAAAGTTATTGAGGGACGTTTTGTAAACCAGTGTTGGTGTCATACACAGCAGCTTTCTTAGATCTGACCAGACATTACGGGAGATCTGTATTGTCAACATTTGCAAACCATTGTGGAAAAGCAAGTCATAAAACAAACGAGACAAGACATTTCTAGTTTACCGCTGCTGCGGGACAAGACCCCATACTCAATCATAAGAGGTCGTTAAATTGGTGGACCTGTGACTGGAATGTCTTCGGCACCTACCATACTCCAAACTACTGGCTCTAACAGATTACCACTTCTTTCAAATTTTGGCCAATTTTTTACAAGAAAAACATTCAATTCCGATGAGGCAGTACTGACTGCTTTCAGAAATTTTATTGATTCTCGCTCTTACCATTTTTTTTGGCAATGTATAAACTATCTATAAAATTGCGAAAATGCATACATAATAATGGTACATACTTCGATTTATTAAATATATTAATTCATAATAGTTTTCGATTTACTTTTTCCTTATAAAACGCTATTTCATGCGTTAGGAATTATATTCATTACTAGAGAAGTTTTAATATATAATTATTCTGTACATGTATGTGCATGTGACTGGACTGCTCTTAAATGGCCAGATCAATTTTGATGATTATTTGATGTGAATCTTCCTTTGAGATTTTAAGAAACTCGAAATTTTTGAAAAGAGAGAGAGTGAGATACGCTAAAATTGCACATTATTCTTTATCAGATTGTGGTTACTATCGCGTACACTGTTATTATTTAATTCTCTATTTTGATTGCTTAATATCTCAGGAGAAATATTAATTCATAAAGAAATATGTACAATTTAGTGAATTATACGATATTTGCAGAAAATTAGTAAATGAAAGATGCTCAGATCACAAACAATAAACAAATGTAAACAATAAACAAATGTAAACAATAAATAATTTTGTCATTATACAATTTTAACAAACTAACTTTTTTAAAATCTTTATTACACGCGTTTGCTGCAGTTTCCATTTTTCCAAACTTAATTTCAATAATAAAATATTCAAATATGATCTATCTATCTAACACAAAAATAAAAATTACAAAACGTTTACACGTGTCTGTACAACCGTGTATTGAGGTTATATGATAAGAAGAAGCAGAGACAATCTATCAATAGGTGGTAGAGCCAAGTTGAAGCTATTACTGATTTCAGTATGAATGGGTCGGCTCGATCGGGGTAGTACCACCCGACACACAGAAAACCGACGTGAAGTAACAGTGTTTGCATTGTTGCGTTTCGTTCGATCAGTGAGAGCGCCGGAGACCCACCTACCCTCCCCTTCCGCTTCTTTCTTCCTCTCCTCGCCCCACCCCACTCTCCCCAACACAAGCTGGCAACGCACTTGCGACTCCCCTTGTGTTGCAAGTGTCTATGGACGATGGTGATCACTTAACATCAGTTGACCCATCTGTTCCTTTGCCCCCTATGGTATTATAAAAAAAGAGATAGAGTTACGCATGGGGTTGCGCATTTACTTGCTCGTGTGCTCATTTGCTTGTAGTACACACACAGCATATTCGTTATGTGATGATTCCTACTTAATCGCACTACCCGTAAACCGCGATAAAGAACTTCGTTCCAAAAATATTGTGATGTCGTCAAATGTCGATCACTCGAAACCATTATTCTAAGGGGATGCAAATTCGTGGCATATCCTAGTCAAGAAAGTAGGTGTTATTCAGTATTTTACGACAGTAAAATACTAAAGTATAATATGTTTTAAAAAGGAAGAATTTCAAGGAACGGTTTGTTTTTTGTGGATTTATAGTCAACTCTTTTATATATTCCCATCTCTTTACACACCCTTTTGTAATCTATACTAATATTATAAAGCTGAAGAGTTTGTTTGCTTGGTTGAACGCGCTAATCTCAAGAACTACAGATCCGATTTGAAAGTTCCTTTTAGTGTTAGATAGCTATTTTATCGAGGATGGCTATAGGCTACATATCACCAGGTTAAAATTAATAGGAGAAGAGCACTAATGAAGAATGTCTCAAAATCGGGCTATTTTTAGAGCATCCGCTGCGTGTCAGTGTCAGTATTATATGCGTTGCCATGGTAACATTCTATCGGAAATATTATTAGGGTTTATTTTGTGTTCCTGTTCTAAAATTTATTCTACGTTATTTTTATTTCCTATTTTTATTATAAGTAGTGCGTTGCTATCGCAAACATTTTTAAAGTCTATTTTGTGCTGCTATTCTAAAAGGTTAGTAGTAATAATATTCGTCCATCAATACAGGCCAAGGTATTAATCCATACTGCCAATTCTGAAGTTGTCAATATAGGTAGTAATAATATAGTAGGTCTCTACAAAAAAAATTTCTATGACTAAGTTAATGTAAAGGTAAAAGCGCCAAATCTTCTATATAATATTCCGTAATTTTTTTTGTTCCGAATTTTTGGTTTGTTATATATTATGTATTACAAGAATAAAGTGTGTATTTATAATATTGAAATAAATACTTTTTGATGAATGCATATATCTGCGGTGCTACAAATATTAACATCTTTTTTTTATTCTGTCGATATGTCTTTTTGTTTATTTATTCCGGGTAATCTCCGAAATGGCTGGACCTATGAACGGTTTTTTTTCTTAGAAATGACTACGTTATGGACCTAGCAAGGTCTTAACAGCTTCAACGGACTACAAGTAATATTTGAACGTGAATTTTGCGGGCAATTAACGTAACTAATTAGCTGTTTTATTTTAAGTGAGGGTGATACATAGACAGTAGTTTAAAGTTCCAGCTATGTGGCTTATGATAAATCCCATCCCATTCGATACACTATTAGTATTCACATATATAATGTACATGTTACCTGTTACTGTAGATGATATGCGTGTCATACTTACAAATATTTTTGAAAGAGTATTATTGTTATTTACACATCTAATAACAATTTTAAATCTATTTAATACATTAAAAAAACGCGTGCGGATCCGCGGGTAACAGCTAGTTTTTCATATAAATTAAATTGTTAATTGCTAATCTTATAAACATGACAATGGTTTTTAAGTTGTCCTCGTTACCTCAATTTTGCATAAATGACGGGATACAGAAAAGCATATAAACTACATACAATAACATATACATATTATAATACATAAATACAAGGAAGACCTCTAGCAAGAGCTAGTAATTATATATAAGTATAGAATATATAACTCACTCACTACTGTACAACCAACTTGAATTAACACGCTCATTTTTCCCTTAATACGATGATTTAAAAAATTATTATAAGGCTGTCTTAAAAACTAAAACAGTGTGTGTTCTTTCTCTACTGTCTAACGCCTAACTAACAAAACTGGTTTTATAAAACATTGTCTCTTTTATCAACTTGGGTAATAACGATACGACAAGTACCAAGCAAACATGAATATTGTAGGGATTGTGTTTGGGATTAGAGTTACGATATTCTTGACATTTATCTGATTTCTGATGTCTTGGATTACATCATCTACTTTATGACTGTCTGGTTGACGTCTCATAATTACTAACATGATTTTCCAAACTATGTATTTTTTTTGTATAATAAAAAACTGCAACTAGGTAAAAAATCTACATAAAATATTTTTTGAAAATTATAATCGAGGTCAACTTTTTTATCGATATAGAAGCCAAAAATTATTTATTTACAATTTTTATCTGTCTGTCCCTTTGTATGCTTATCATTCTGGAAGTACTGAACCAATTTTGACGAACCTTGGACACAGTAATAACTAATATTATAAAGTAACATCTAGAATTTTCTTCTCTATTCGAAAGATTCTAAAGTGAAAACTACCTCGAGAGTTCTGAATTCAGCAGCATCGGATAGTACTGAATTGACACCCATATCAAGTGTACGATCGGGGTCTCTGGTTGTCGAAAGACTACGTGGTTGGTTAGAAACTTCGATGTGGACAGAGACGCTGTGGCGACTATTACAACCGAGGCGGCAAAAGAACTACAGGAGATACTGGTACAGGTGTACGGCAAAAAAAGCAGAAAAGTAGACACGTACTATGGCTTCCATATTGGTAAATGGCTTCTGAGTACCCGACAAATGTCCAAGGTTAATCGTGGATGCGGCTCTCATGAACCATTTCAGGGCTATCCTAACCACCGGTCGGCTGGCGAAAGCAAGCGCAATTCTCCTCATCGGTGACTTCAACCAACTACTCTATATTGACCGAGAAAACTTGTTTCGGACGTCTCACTGTAGACCAACGGTCGTAGTCGGTATTGACCAACAACTCAACTGCATTGAGTCAAGTATACGACAATATATACTCACCGTAACCGATCTCTGAGCATCAGGGGCTATCAGGGCGAACAAATATCTTCACACATTCACAATACTCTTTTCCTGGTACACATGCAAGAAGAGAAAAAACCTTGATAAACAAGGGCTACAAGATAGGGAAAGGATTGCCTTTTAATAGTACATGAATCTCAAGGGTTAACCTACAAATCGGTGGTGATCCTGCAAACAAAAGGCAGATGCAAATCTATGATAGCGTTTCACATGCTATAGTGGCAATATCCAGACACACCAACGCCTGTGTCTACTATACCGACGTGACTGACGACGCTATTAGATTCATCCATCGGGCCGTGGACGCACCGGCACTTGACATCATGGATTATAATTAAAAAATGGCAATAAAAGATAATAATGAAGCCGCCATAAAGGAAATTATCTCTATGACAAATAGGTAATATAGTATAATGTAAACAAACACAATGTAATGTAAAGTAGTAAACGTAAAATTTGTAATAGTTAAGTAGAAACAATAGTTCTCACATTCAAAACGATTTCTAACTAGACTAACAAAATTAACTACAGCAGAAGAAGGTGCGGACCAAGAGTCTGCAGAAAAAGAAAAAAAAACAAACCATCTTCTTCCTTTTCTTGTTTTGGCTCCACAGAAGCACTTGCCTGTGTCAATGTTTTGTTCCAATGGACGTTATAGTACAACAATATTACAAGCGTCGTGTGACCATTTCAATATTCTAACAAGATGGTGGGTCCTTTGTTAGAACCTTCCAGGGAGTTTATGTAGCATCCCAGAATTTGGCGTGTACCTCTTCAAGTTTGAAAGCGACCCCCAGAGGTCGATATAGACCACCTTGGGAATCCATGATTTAGACAGTGAACGGAAGGTTAATTTGTACAGGGCAATTACCTACAATGTAGATGTCTATGACGACGATCTTGTCCATTGTTCTAATAAAATTACTGTATCCAACGTGATACAATTTCCCATATTGCATATATTAAATTTATTTTCCTTGGGACATATCTTTTTTAAATGTGTCAGTATGTAGCATACAAAAATATACTCACTAAAATAATCACAAAACGATACTTTTTCGCGTTGCTTCATTTTATCTCCGGTCCTTCTTATAATTGAATTCACGATATCTGCGGACATGGAGATAAAATATTTAGTGATATTTAAAAGTAGTTAATAGTTTAATAATCAAAGTTCTCTAAAAGTGTTAATCTTTTAATAGTTTTAATGAAGGCTTAATTCGAGAAAATAAGCGAATTTACCTTCAGCTTCTTGATATAGGGTGTGTTTTATTCTGCTAATTTGATCAAGAACTTCCTTCGAAGATTTATCTTTCATTCTGTAAAATGCTATTGATTTTGCACCTTCCTAAAATATTACCAAAGTATTTAATAAAATAAAAATGTGTTGTCATTACCTTTAGGTTAACATGTTATGGGCATGTCGTAAGGAAAGATGAAAACCATGTAACAGTAGAAGATGACCGAAAAAGGTATGAATGGATTGTGTGAAAAATGATATGTGTGCGAAAGGTTTAAATACTGCGATAATATCTGATAGGGTATAGAGAAAAAAAATTTCATGCCGACTCTACTGAGATGGGATAATAATAAGAGAATTTTTGATTTTTTTATTGTGATTCCATATCAAAGAATTAACCTTTACTTACATGTTCAGAACCTTTGGCTACAAGAGTAGTCGGTGACTCTTTCAAAAAGCTTACAGGTACTACACCAGTGAATGCCATCGCTAAGCATACATAAACCATAGTGCTATAAGTCAAAACCCCTCCAAGTAAGTAGGAGATCATAAGTCCAGCACCGTAAAACATAATCGGGCAAGCGGTCATGGCACTCCGTATAGAGTCCTCACAAATTTCGCTCGCATATACTATAACCACTATGGAAACGGCACTACCTAATCCGCTTATAAAAATGGCGGTGAGAATTATTTCAACCTGTTTGCTCGCTGCTATCATTATCCAAGCGATCTGTGGAATTATGTTTTTGTATTGTCTTGGTACATTCTATTAAAGTTTTTTTTATATCATAGGAGACAAACGAACACGTGTGTCACTAGATGTTAAGTGATCACTGCCGTCCACAGACACTAGTAACACCAGGGTTGAGGGGGAGGGATGAGAGAAGGGATAGAGGAAAAGGACTCTCTGGCGCTTTCACTAACGCACTGACAAACGCAACAATACAACGTCACAAACTCACAAACTTCACCTCTTTATAATATTAGCATAGAATATCCCTAATATCTTCATATCACGAAAAATATATTTTATATCGTTCTGATTGAAACAGCAGAAAGCAGTTAGATATATTAAGTTAAATCCCTATAGCACAAATCATCATATTTGATTCAATATCGACTAACAGTTATTAGTATTTTAATTAGATATTCTTGATTGTCTTACCACAAAAGTCAAAGAAAACAAAATCGTAGTGTTTTTCCTCCTTAATTTGTCCAAAAGGAGACCTGTAATCGCCGTACCTATTAAAGCACTAGCGGATTGCAAGCTGCCAAGCAATGAGACCTCCGTTTGCGACATAGACCGATTGAGGGTCGTTTCATTTGATGTAAAAATGAACACAGTAGAAGACGGCCACACCGTTATAATACCCATAATGATGCAGAGGTAGCACACTGAAATACGTGGATATTAAAATATTCAACAGAATATCAAGACTAAGGACTTGACATCACAGATGCGTTGCCGGCCCTTGAGAAATGAGTAGGCTCGTTTCTTGAAAGACTGAAAATTGTTATGGTTTGTATACATTACTGCTAGGAATTTATTCCAGAGAATTAACGTACGCGGAAAACAGACAGTTGAGAATCGCACAGTACATGACTTCCAACTATCGAGATGACACTGGTGAAATTTCAATGCATGGCGAATGTGTCATTTTGTATTTAGGGTATTATGCCTTAATCCCAAGGAGGTTTGGTGCCAGGCAGGCGGCCGATCGTAAAAAATAAGCCAAATCATAGTACACAACATAACAAACATGTTATGCCCACCTTACTTAGGTAGGATAAGGGTAATGATGATGATAACGAGTTTGTCGAGACGTCATAGTTAGTGGCTGGCTTCAATATGGATGATAAAATTTATCTTAATTCAATTAAAATCAATTGAAAAAAGGGAATAAGATCGAGGTATGGGTACCGCATAATTAACTTAAACACGCCAACAAAAACACGTATTGAGTACTACGTTACATGACTCAATTGTCACAAAGACAAGAGAATTCTGAATTGTATTGTTACTTCTAACGAGAAGGATCCTCTACTATAATAAACATTGATCACAGTGGTTGAACCCAGGAAAACCGGCCACATCCTGTCTTAAGCGAAAGTTGACTCATAAAAAGATATTGGAAAACGTTTTGTAGACCGGTGCTGGTGTCATACACTAAAGCCTGCAAAGATTTGACCAGATAATTGCGGCAGATCTTATTCTCAACATTTGCAAACCATAATGGAAAAACTAGGCGTTTAGCAAACGAGACAATTCATTTTTTCTAAACCGTTGACAACTCTTTCATACTTTCCCATTTTAGAGTATTTTTTTACACACGTTTGTATAATTTTCCATAAAGTTTATTGTTAATTGCCCTATAAAAATGACATGGTTTTAAATTGTCCTCGTTACCTTAATTTTCTAAAATATACAAATAAATAACTCACTCAATACCGTACAAACAACTTGAATTAACACGCCCATATTTTTTCTTAATACGATGATTTAAAGACAGTATAAAGCTGTCTCATTCAGATAGTATCTTTCTCTACATACTGATTGATAACTAACTAACTAAACTAATTTTAAAATATTGTCTTTCTTTTGTTATCTAATAAGGTAATAACGATACGATAAGTACCAAGCAAACATGAATGTTGTAGGCGTTGTAATTAGGATTACAGTTACGACATTCTTTACGTTTATATGATTTCTGATGACTTAAATTACATCTTTTATTTTATGACTGTCTGGTTGACGTTTCATAATTACTAATATGGTATACCAAGTAGTTTATAAAAAATATTTTGTGGGGTTGTAAGTAACCTTATATATGTTATATAAGTGTAGTTCAATTTAATCCCTTCCTCACCCGATTAGGCCTCCCACGGCAGCGGCTCAAGCCTAGGTTCGATCCCTCGGTAGGGAGCCCTTGAGTGCGTTGCTTGCGCGATACGGTGACACACCCATACATCACTGCTACAACACTACACGATCACCTCCACACACGTGCACGCCTACACGCTACACATCTTTGTGGAAGGGTTATTTTGTGAAAGATTTTTTCCCTTATCGAATTGAAAAACTCTCCTAATTTTCCGATAAAAATATATGGAGGAGCTGTTGAGGCGGATATGCTGGTACTCATATACGTTTCAACAACTCAAACATATATGAATAGTTAGCTAGGTTAGCTAAGTTAGGTCGCGATTTTTGCATGCAACGGGTAACAGCCAAGCCGAGGTGTGCCGTGCACCCTTGAGCTAGTTACCATTATAAAATCGGCTGAGTGCCTTAAGCGCTCGCCTTAGTAGTCCGGTGAAGCTGTTAAGACCTTGCTAGGTCAATAGAGTAGTCAGTTCGAGAAAAAAAAAAAATCCCTTCCTCTCTTTTCACAACCGTACCACGTGCGCTGGTCTACGCATGATATACATGATATAGATACAATCTACTAGCTAGTGTGTTCCCTCCTTACTATAATATGGGGTCCTTCAAGCGTAACTTAAAGTAGCATTTACGAAGGCCGGCATGACAGCGGCGACCGACGAAGGATGACGTATCTCTCGACAGTCGCCGTTGTTTATGGATTGCACTGTGCTTACCATCAGGCACAGTGCAGTCACTTTGCCATGCTACTATAAAAAAAATCTCGTGTCACAGTGTTTGTGGTTGAACTCCTCTGAAACGGCTCGATTCATTTTTATGGTTTTTGTTATGCATATTTGGTAGGTCTTTTTTTTCGAAATGAAAACGCAGTTGACCTGGAAAGGTCTTTACAGCTTTACTGAACTATGATATTTGGTAGGTCGTAAAGTACATTCATAAGATTAAGTGATTAGTGTCCATATCCAAATATATATCTATTTTATGACAAACTTTTTTTTCTATATTTATTTCAATTTGGCTTTAAGAAATAACTACAACCCCGAACTTTCATTCTTCTAACTTGACCTACCCATTTTGTAAAAGGGGTTTTAGTTTTTTTTTAATTGTGTACAAATATCTCTATTAATTGTCGTTCGTATTTCAAATAGCACGAAATGAGTTGTATTGTGAATCTTTAATCCAAACATGCACAAGACTTCGTGAGAAGCATCATGTTATTTTGTCATTTAAATCTGTATTTATTATGTTAAGTCCGTGGAATAAAACCGTTAAACGTACACAACGTATACACAAGCGAGTAGTGTATAATACCTTTCTCTTTCTCCTTCTTTCTTTTTTGTAATTATTTCTATTTCTATGTAATTTTTTGTTGACAAACAAAAATGAAGAGACATATTTTGTTATTTTAATTGATAATTTGAATTATGTTTTTTTTTTATTTTACGTAATTTATTATTTCCTAAAATACTGAATTTCCCAAATACTTTCCTGTACTTAAATAAATACTAATCAGCAAAATTTAAGAGAAAAATCAAGAAAACCTGCATAAAATTGAGCACGATTTTTTTTTTCCAAATTGTGTCGATTCTACATTAGCCGAAGGAACTTCGTTCCTACCTGGTATCCCACGACATATCTTTTTGCTTTTACTTTTCCTTTAGCTTCCTTTATTTCTTTTAAAGTTCTTTTGTTAAACAACGCCTTGATTTACCAACGTCTGAAATTTCCCTAATAGTTTACTTAACCGACTGAGAAATTTTTTTTTGTTAGTGTATTTGTTGTCAATGTTAAAATTACTGTTTTTTTCTATGAATATTTATGTATAAGTTTATAAATACGCTACTCTGTAACCGAGAGGTTTCATTTACACGCCTATGGTTGCACGAAAAAATTGAGGCGAAGTAAAAGTTTCACTCTAAAAAAGTATTTTTCATATTTAAATTTTTATTTTCTTCTCTGATAGTAATTCTGATTTTATAAAATGATTTTTTTTTGTTGTGTATATCATAGAAGGCAAACGACTAGGTGGGTCGCTTGATGTTAAGTGATCACCACCATCCATAGACACTTGCAACGCCAAGGGAGTCGCAAGTGTGTTGCCTGCCTGTGTTGGGGGAATGTGGGACTGGAGGGGAAGGAATGAAAAATGAGAAGGGGAAGGTGAAGAGAGGTAGGCCGATTAAATTAGTTAAAGTTTCATATATTTTTTTTACAATATCACATCATTTTTTTAAGAAATTTTATAAAAACGGATGTCGTGGTCATACAGAGTAAATGAGAAATATTTTCTAAAGTTAATTAAAATTTATGTAAGAGTATAAAGTATACTTTTATCAGAAATGTAATAGAATGTAGTAGAATAAGTTATTGTGGAGTGTAATTGACAACTCTGTACCTAGCATAATTATGTATAAAATAAAACATGAAATATAATTTATAAATAAATAAAACAAAACTTTTAATCGTAATATTTAAAACTCAAATACATACTATACTACTAGGTTGACATAAATCAAAAGAACTAGGGCTTATTAAACAACTTTTGTATTGCGTCAATCGGTAATCCCCTAGTCTCTGGCAAGAAGCATGCACAGAATATCGATGTCACAAAACTCATGGCAGCGAAAAAATAGAAGATATAAGAAATACCAAGCGACGATAGAGCCAGTGGGAAGACATACAGCATCATGAAGTTAAAAAGCCAAGACCACTCCATCACTAACGTAGATAGCATACTCTTTACCTGAAATAGAATCATTTAGTTAGCTATATGGATCAGTATTTAGACTATACCTACTTTCATTGAATACATGTTATTGAAATAATCAAAAAATATTAAGGTAATTATTTATAATAAAAAAACACAGTCACCGTTGTTTGTGAACGTTAATGGTAACAGTATGGATATTCCATCAGGTACAGTGCAGTCATTTTGTAGATCTAGTATTAAAAAAAAGTCACACCTGGCCAGTTTACATGTAAATTGGATAAGATTTTTTTAAATGTTTGCGATACACAGAATTCAGTAACTACTGCAATTGTTGCGTGCTGAGGATCCGTCAACAATCGTATTTAAGTCTTCCACATTCAGGAGTTCAGGATTCATGTGTAGGGTACTCATATAGTTTATAACATTTGATACCAGTATCAAAGAGTAACAGCCATGTATCATGAGGCCAGCATAAGAAACAGAAGGGAACAATATTGCATACGTTGATCAAATTCACTCTTGGCTTCCACTTAACATCAAGTGTATTGTAATAATATTTATACAATAAAAACAAAATCTATTACTTACTTCGGGTAAGAATACTTCTGCAATAATTACAAAAGGAATTGTGCCAGCACCGAATGTATAGGAGATGATGTACAAGTAAATTACAACAGCAGACAACCACTTCGGACCCCACTGCAGTTGTGTTTGGGTTCCTATTATGATACATAGTGCTCCAGTAATCACGGAAGAGAATATGATTAGAGGCTGGAAGAAAACATATAAATTTATAACGTCAGAGTGACCGAGTTACAATCGATCTCACAGAAAAGAAAAATGTCGAGGTAAACTTGGATACTTTGAACATCATACAATCATTTAATTTGCAATTAAGATATTGAGAGCTTTGATGGAAATATAGATTAATCCTACCTTTCAAATTGGACCAAATTATACAGAAATGCTAACTTGCATAATGATCGGTTGAGTTGTTTCGTAATTAATCGTAAACAAACATCATGGCACTGTATTTTTAATATATGAAGAAATAATACCTGGATCATTGCTCATTTCATTAATTATTGCAAATGGAAGGATAATGATCATGCATAAAACAATAGTAGATTGATTACCCGTCTTCCAAGTGCATCTGTTAAGTACGCAGACACAATTCCTGACACGACTGACAATATAGCTGCCAAGATACTGCATAAGTTAGCTGACATTACATCACTGGGCACCGCTTCCTTGAATAAAGGTTCCAGATACACTTGTACGATAGGAAACCCTTGTAATATGTACGACGATACAAGAAATAGGCAGACTATTATCTGTTTTCGATTTGCTAATATTTTTTCTGTAAATACACAACCTGAATTTGAATGAAATGCATTGATTCTTGTTTTAAATTACAATTCTTCTTTTAGACTTTTAAGCCTGTGCTCAAGTTTAGGAAAATAATATCATACTTTTTTTATCTGATATAAATCTAGAGCTGCGTGAAACCTATCACTACGCTTCGACTCATACTACTACCGGCTTTTGGAGAAAATGCTGTTCAAACCAAAAATGATTTGTTCAATTTAGGCCCTGGGAAGGCACTTATAAACGGTAAAGCTACTACCAGTTCGGACAAATAACACAGTCATCGAGAAGAATCAGTAACAAACTCGATCTGCTTTATTTTTTCATAATACCTACTTTTACAAATATAGTTACATTCGTTTTTGACGGATGCACAGAAACGAGCCCTGTTTTTAGACGCCACCGCCAATCACATATTGATCTGCGCTATAATAGCCTTAAGCCTGTCTTTAACACACCCTTATAAATTTACAAAATGAAAAAAAAAACTAATAATAAAATGAAAACTATTACTTCTTTAACAAAATTAAGGAACTTAAAAATATACTCACTAAAGTAATCACCAAACGATACTTTTGCTCGTTGCTTCATTTCATCTTTGGCCCCTCTTGTTGTTGAATTCACGATATCTGTGGAAATGATGATGAAAGATTCAATGATATTTTAAGAGTACTTACTTATTTAGCAATCAAAGTTTGTTGTAGAACTTACTTTGATCTCTACAAGTGTTATTCTTTTAATACTTTTAACTGAATTCCTTCTTAGAGAAATTTAGCAAATTTACCTTCAACGTCTGGATACAAAGTCCGTCGTATTTTGCTAATTTCATCAAGAACTTCCTTCGAAGATTTATCTTTCATTCTGTAAAACGCTATTGATTTTGCAGCTTCCTAAAATATTATTAAAATATTATATTTCATACAACAGATACTATTTATTGCCATTGTCTTTTAGGTCAGGTTAGCATGGGATGAGCATGTGAAGAGAATGAAGAGATATGAAAACCATGTAACTAGAAAAGTTTTAAGTATGATGGTGGGTTGGATATAAGTTCTACACTTATATCATACTATAAGACCGAAAATGTATGAAATCAATATATATTTCCTTTATTTAATTTAAGCCATGAGAAGGCACTTATAAGCATCAAAGCTGCCACATATTCGTAAATCTAAAACGACATGTAGACATCAATCAATAAACACCTTCTTTCGACAAAAATCGAAAAGTGTTATGTAATATTTATCAAAAAACTAACCTATACTCACATGTTCAGAACCTTTCGCCACAAGAGTAGTCGGTGACTCTTTCAAAAAACTTACACCCACTACACCTGCGACCGCCATCGCTAAGCATACATAAACCATAGTGCTATAGGTCAAAACCCCTCCAAGTAAGTATGATACCACAAGTCCAGCACCGTAAAACATAATCGGGCAAGCGGTCATAGCACCCCGTATAGAATCCTCGCAAATCTCGCTTACATATACTATAGCCACCATGAAAATGGCACTGCCTAATCCGCTGATAAATATGGCACTAAGAATTATTTCGACTTGTTTGCTCACAGCTATCATTATCCAAGCGACCTGTGGAATAATAATTTTGTATTAAAGTTCATTTGTATTTGACTATCTATTCTCGTGGTTCCACATGCATGGATTTTATATCAGATGCTATTACATAATTAATATACATAATAATAGTATATTAATTATAGTAAGAACTGACTTTCGGAATCTAAGCATACAAACTAACAGATCCTTAGAGAGCATATTATAATATTTCTTGACAAAAACATTATCTGGAGAATGTAATATTGTTCGCTTTATAATATAATTCGGTCCAGTAGTCGAAAAACTGGATTGTCCTGTTAAGTCTTTATCAATAGCTTGTTTCCTAATAAGTACCATTGATATATCTTATTCCGGTTCATCTACAGAAGGAGTGCTCAATCTTGAATTACTGGCGATCCACTTCAATATTGCTATACCAAGATCGATTAATTCTTAAAAACTTTATGTATGTGTGACTCAGGATTATTATCTACGTACATGTAGGTAACATCCGCTCAAACAATAAAAGAAGAGGATGAAGCGGTTATTCTAGGATAACTGTGGATTAAATAGATTTTAGTTGTTGTTTTAGTAGATATTAGTTTCCTACCTTTTTTTTTACGTGGGGAAATCCCTTATGGATATCCACCCTCCCTGGGGAGAGGGTGGGTTATGTCCGACTCGCACGGACTAAAACCCCACGGTGTACGTCTTCCGCTATTGTTGGGGCGGCACGAGATCTCTATAGACTTCATCGTGCCGCCCCAGCGGTGTGGCCCAGCGGCAGAAGTGCCGCCGCCGGGCCTCGTCTTGTAAGGAAACAGCCGGGTACACACCGGCCGTCTCCTTCTCGTCTGCCGGACCAGTGCAATGGGGAGGTGGGGCCCCAGCCCCACCCGTCCCTAGGTCCGGCTACAGTGGCGGGAGGCGGCGGTCAAACTGCCGCCTCCTCCTGCCAGCCCTTCTTTGGCGGAGAGGGCCGCTTAGCGGATCGTTCTCGCGGGCCCTCTCCGCCGCCTCCTTCTGCGAGACGACTTCCTCGCAGAAGGAGGCAACTGCGTTCCAAACATCCTCGCTACCGAGCATGGCCGCGACCACGCTCGGCAGCGAGAGTTCCCCTCCTACCGCCGCAGCCAGAATGCGACGTCGCTCCTCCCACGCAGCACATTCAGAAAGTGTGTGCTGCGCGGTGTCCGGTTCAACGTCGCACTCATGGCATACGGCGGTCGGCTCCCTGCGTGCTATCCGGTACAGGTACCAACCGAAGCAACCGTGCCCGGTCAGCACCTGCACCAGACGAAACGTCAGGGAGCCCCATCGTCTATTGCACCATTCCGGCAGGACCGGGCGGACGGCGTCGATGGTATATCGACCGTACTGCGCGTCCGCCAGGTCCCGCCTCCACCTCTCCATTTTTTTCTGCCTCTCAGTTCTTCTCACCTCCTCTATTTTCCCGGGAGCTAGAGGCTCCCCCGTCTGTTTCTTAACCGCCGTATATTTATATACGACGGCAAGCACCTCCGCCTCCAGCTCCCAGGGAAGGGAGCCGGCTAGTACCATGGCCGCCGCTGCGGACACCGTCCAGTAACCCCGTATCACCCTCAACGCCACAGTACGCTGCGCGGCTCGCAACGCACGGATATTGGTGGCGTTATTAGTTTCCTACCTACTAAAACGAAATCTGTGAATAGTTTCTATTTCGCCAATATTTTCTCGAGATCGATTCAAATAGCACTTGCTATTGATGGTTTGACCACCGATCTACAGAGTAAAACTTTAATACTAATTGATAGACAAATTAAAATAGTGAGTCAAGAGTCATTTTTGCACATCTTACACAACCTACGTCAGAATGCTAAGAATTTCTGACAACACGGCTTGCAACGATAAGCAAGAGGTTAAAAACAAGGTTTAAAATCGGATGACTTAAACATTGCACACGGGAAATACCATCAGACACATTGCCAGTTACTTGTGATTATGTAATATTAATAAAATATATTCCGAGATTAGGTATGTGAAATAATGTTGAATGTCTATCATATAAGACTTTGTTTTTAATTCAATATTGACTAAGAATTATAAATGTTTAAAATTAAATTTTCTTGTTTGTCTTACCACAAATGTCAAAGAAAACAAAATCGTTGTCCTCTTTCTTCCTAATTTGTCCAAAAGTAGGCCTGTAATCGCCGTGCCTATTACAGCACTACCGGATTGCAGGCTGCCAAACAATGAGACTTCCATTTGCGACATAGGCCGATTAAGGGTCGTTTCGTTTGATGTAAAGATAAGCACAGTAGAAGACGGCCACACCGATATAATACCCATAACGATGCAGAGGTAGCAAACTGAAATACGTAGATTTACATTTTCTACAGAAAATCAAGAATAATGACTTATTTCAATAAGAACCTTTATATTAAGAAAGACAATTTTGTTGAACGTGGTAGCGTGACTTTCATATTGCTAATATAATAAGGTTTGGAGTGAAATAAAAGATTTGACTTAGGTTGTATTAACTAGTAAACGCTTACTACTATAAAAGTCTAGACTAACACGGGCAGTGTAATAATAATACTCGGAGTGCGTAAAATAAAACTGTTTATTCATATGCCCCATATAAGGAATTTATACAGACACGCAATCGTTCATTTGTTTGAACGACGTTCTATTTACAATATATACAAAAGTTTCAGCCAGTCTGCCAAAGAGGATGAAATACTCGGTAGCTACAATAACATGATACAAGTAATTTTGTATTGATCTTATTTTAAATGTAAGTGACATTCCTTGAAGACAATTAAATTTCGAGGTATAAAATGTACATTAGCATGTGGGGCTGTTACGGCCGATTCACTGGTTTATCCTTTAATCACCAATCACAGGTAATGGGCTTCTCACTACAAATCAGCGTACGTAAATTATAAACGTTTTGCTGTCGCCAACATAGTAAATTATCATGCGATGCAATTATTGTTTGCACGATAGCGGTACTACTACGTTATATGAAAGTTCATTCATCGTGGTGTACAATAGCTGTTTTCATACACCCTGTGTTCTAAAACTATTATAGAAATAACTGAACACTGTGGACGCTACGTGGCTCGTGTTATTTAAAACCTATTTATGAACACACTGAGTGTATAGTAACTGCTGAACAATCATATATTAAACCATCATCAGGTGAGCGAGATTGTTCTTTGCCCTGTTATTGGTGAGAGAGGATCCAGCGGTGTAAGACTCGCTGCCACCGGTAGTTTACTGCCTACCCCACTAGGCCATAGTATCTTCGTCATAACGGTCGAAACAATGAAAGTTTTCGAAGACGCTGCTACAGTGATTTATGCTATGGTCTCGTTGTTGCCACCGCGATGAGTATTACTGATTGGAAAATCACGCAGAACAATTATTTGTGTGATATACAAAAAATTTTCTAAGCCTTTGTGTACGCTCCGTTAATTGTACGTTAGTTAAAACAAGTTCTATTAAAATGTAAATAAAATATAAATAAAATTTACTTACGTAATCCTGTACTGAGTATTTGAATAAGAAAACCTTTTTTCATCAACATATTGACTTGAAATCGTTCAAGTTGCTGCCGAATATTTATGAACTACTCCAAACAATCTTGCTTCATTAAAATGTCCACCTGAAGTTGAAATAATACAGATAGGTAAATTGATTTAAATATTTTACAATTCATTTTGATTGGGACAGATATGTATCTTTATACCATGTAATAACAATTGTTTGCAGAATCGCAAAATATTCTTCCTATCAAAGTGGAAACACTTCCAAATTACGTCTGCAAGCAAGCAAGTTGAAAACTAACATATCCAGCAAAAAAAATGTTAGGTATGAGAATGGGTAGTAACTAGTAACCGTATTTTTTCTTATAGAGAAACCGCAAGAAAGTATTTTATATTATTAGGCCCACACACTCGTACGCTCACCAGAGAGCGACTGAGCATGGTGTGGCTACCGAAATCCATTGAAGACACGTCTTCACCTACAGACCCTTTCTCGAATTAAGGAGGCGAAAAATTGCCACCGCGAGTTGTAACGCCCTGAAATGGTTTCACGCACTATCTTAAAAAAAATAGTAGATCGAGTAGAACGCGAAGAGTGTATTTTGGATTTTCTCCAATAGAAAGAGTATATATGGATTCCAAATGAAAGACAATGATTCTAATTTACTTCTTATGAGAGCAGTGTATAGGTTACACGACGGCTCCTGACATTAAGGAACGATCAGACAGAGAAATTCTCATTTGTATGGATAAAGTAATAACATACTACATTAAATTACAATCGTATACTTACAATATGACAATTGAGAGTGTTAGTACCTGCGGTACAGGCTTGGCCTAGTATAAGTAATACAAATGCAAATCATTTTTCATATGTGAATAGTAAGTAAATAGTGTATTAAATGTAAATGTAAATTTAATGAAACGCTTGTAAATTTTATGAATAAATGAATATGATTATAGAATATATACCACACTTTGTTATAACAAATGTATATGTTATATTAAATTAGATATTAATATACTGTTCTTATACTCTTAGTCTGCCAATTATACTGTATTTTTTTGTTCACGTGTTAATATATTAATTCTATTATCTATATTGTAAAAATATTGTAGATTGGATAGAGAGCTATATAAATCTAAGTATCTTGAAGTGTGATGAGTATAATATTTATAAATTAAACTCTTCGTTGGTGTGGGGAAAATAAATTATTTCCAAATTTTATTTTATAACACTAAAGCTTGAAAACTACTAAACAGAACAATAAGAAAATCAGACACAAAACAGAAGCAAAAAAGGCACTGAATTGCTTTATCTTCGTTTATAAAGAACACAGTTTTTTATTGTGTATTGTTTATTGTGACAAGGTAAAATTTATACGGACTTTACGAGTTCTGTAAGCTATTACTGGCTTCAACATGAAAGGGTCGGCTCGCCCAGGGTACCACCACCCGACCCACAGAAACACCGACGTGAGGTAACACTGCTTGCATTGTTGCGTTTCGTTCAACCAGTGAGAACGCTGGGCGCCCACCTCCCATCCCCTCCCTCCTACTTTCCCCAAATACACGCTGGCTACGCCCTTGGGACTCCCCTAGTGTTGCTAGTGTATTTGGACAGCGGTGATCTTTTAACATCAGATGACCCACCTGTTCGTATGCCTCTTATGACATAGAAAAAAAGACATTCATATGTATAATATCAAAATATTATGTATTTTAAATATATATTACTTTCATCAAAACAAAATACGATATGAAAATTTGTCATTCAAAATAATGTATTTGTGTGACAAATGAACAGATGCATAGTTACATACTGATTTTATATTATGTAAGGAGAATAATTACACAAGGAAAAAGCTATGTTGCTTTAGAATAATGTCGTGTCTTTGGTTTTACCCAGTCAGGATTGATTATGAGCCTGGTCGTAACATTTGCAAACCGGTTGAAACAACTTCTTAATAGATCGTTATTTTTGCAATAAGGAAAATACATTTCCACTATATATTCAGTAATTTGAAACAGTCCACGTGCACTATGTCTACAACAACTCACAAATCTTTTTCTATACATATAATAAAAATGAAGTGTCTGTATGTAATATCAAACTTAAAAAAATGACTGATTGAGTAAGAAAATGCAATTTTTAAAAGTTTTGTCGGTCTGTCTGTTTGTTTCTTTGTTCCGGGAATTCCCCGAAACGGTTGGACCGCTTTTGACGGCAATTTCGCTGGCAGATAGCTGAAATTACAGCGGGTGAGATAGGCTACTCTAAATTAGACTAAGTGTTAACCGCGGCTTCGTCTGCAATGCTATCTCCAAAACGGTTAGACCAATTTTCATGAAACTTTCATTAACAGATAGCGGACATTATAAAAAGTAATGTAGATCATTTTTATTTTGACTACCTTTTAACCGTGGCTTTGCCCGCAGCACTATCTACAAAACAGTATACCAACCTATACAAATCTTTAATTGGCAGATAGCTGACTTTATAAAAAATAATTTAAGCAATTTTAGTTTCTACTAGCTGTTAACCATGGTTTCGCCCACAGTGCTATCTACAAAACGGTAAGACCAATCGTCACTAGACTTTCACTGGTACATAGCTGACTTCATAAAAAGTAATTTAGGAAATTTTAATTTATACTAACTTCACCCAGAAGGTTTTCTTCAAAAGGGTTAGACCTATTTTCACGGAACTGTCACTGGTAGATAGCGAACCTTATAAACAGTATTTGAGATTATTCTATTTTAGACTAGCTGTTACCCGCGACTTTGTCAGTATTAGCAAGGTTTCAATCCATTCTTTATTTTTAATACGAGAAATAATTATTAGCCTATTATTTGCAATTCGACATTACAATAATTAGTAACTTTGAAGAAGAGGTCTTCCTAATAAGATCTTAAACCATAAACGTGTAATAAATACGTCACATGTTAATTTAAGTGGCGTGCGTTTAGTACTTACAATTGTTTTAAAGAGCATTTCTATAATTGTACATGATCTCACAATTATATATTTGTTTAATAACATTTTTAAAAACGCGTGCGGAGCTGCGGATAAAACTAGTTTATGATCACGCAGGTATTTCCGTTTCTTTTACAATTTTTACAGATTTATATACCACGCGTTGGGTCAGTCGCTTACAATATTCAAAGAGATAATCTTTCATGATCACATTTAATATAAAAAATAATAATATAAAAACAAATACTAATAAACACCAAAGTGAACCTAATTTAAAGTTTGTTATAAGACTTTCAAAAGTATAAACACAAACAAAGTTGAAGGGGGTTTTTTGATGTTAATAACCTTCTGTAATAAAACGGAAAATAAACTCTTTTGTTTTGTACGCGCCGTTCCCACGTTCACTTTTAATTCACCCGACGGTCATTAACACTACTTTAATATAGACGCGTAGAGGATTGCGCATAATTTTTGTATTTTTCTGTATAAGTCAAATATTAAGCACCTAATTTTTTAATTAATTTCGAACGATAATCGAGTGCAAAGTATTCTCCATAAACATTGCTACTGTCCAAACTTTCACCCTGTATAAATATTCCAGAGCGGAGATCGTTAAGTAAAACTATAACCAGAATCACTGTGCACGCTGTGGTTTGCGAATCAATTGTGCTAATCAGTTGAACAACAAGTGCATCCGAGGTCACGTCGAACGTCACCCCTGTGTCAACGCACAATCTCACGACGTACAAACTACATAGCGAGATATCTGCCTCACCACTATTCTTGCAGACTTTATCTATATACTAGCGGGCCTAGCGGACGTTGTCCCACCCTGATAATAAAAAGAAACCTTGACAAATTATATACCAATACCTTCTTCGTGTTTAAATTTATCTACCCATGAAAATTGGATGAAAATCTCTTCAGTACTTTTTGAGTTTATCGCGAACAGACAGGTGCGGTATGGGACTTTGTAATGACAATTTTCTTTTTTTAACTGACTACACTACTGACCTAGAAATTTTTAACAGCTTCACCGGACTACACAGTATTTGATTTTTTTCATTATTTTTTTTTATTTTGTAGCTATTGGCGAGGTTTATTGATCACTAAAAAAATGCAAAAAGTATCTTTTATGGTCGAAATTCGACCACTTAACAGGCACTCGGTCTTATAAATCCCTCCTAACATAGAATTAGTTTCCAACGATACGTATTCTTACTATTTATTCTACTATTTAACGAACAGTTATTTTACAATCATTTTTTAAGTGAAAACTCCTTTAGCCGTGTTCACGTCACCAATAACCTCGATATGCTCGTAGCGTATTGCATTTGTGCCAAACATTGTATATACTCAACTGAATCGTATGCGTGTTTGAATCTTTGTGTAAATGCAATTTTGTGATTTCGCGTCATCGACCGTTACCGACGACATCGACATGCTCGCGACGTATCGTGCTTGCGTCAGACTGACTACTAATATTTTGTTGTAGTCTAGTGAAGCTTTTAGACCTTGCTAGGTCAATAGCGTACTCAGTTCGAGAAAAAAAATTTTTTACATGAAGCTTGTGCAACCCATCATACGTTTGATTAATTGATTAAAATATATGTAGTTATTTCTGCGAATGCTAATAGTTACGAAAACGAGACCATTATTATTCATTTAAATTTATAAATACAAATAATTCATCCTACAATTGATAAAAAGATTTTTCAAGTACACAATTATCGACAATCCTTGTGATTGCCATTATTTTTTATTTGTAAAATTCAAAAATCTAAATCACTTTATTCAATTTGGCCCTAAGGAGGCACTTATGAAGGTCACAACTACCACCAGTTTGGACAAACAACTTTTTTTTTTTTCGAAATGTCTACGCTATTGACCCAGTAAGGTCTTAACAGCTTCACCGGACTACTCGGACAAACAACCAAGTCATCGCGAAGTACTGGCAAGAAACTCGATCTGGTTTATCTTTTTAACAAATATATGTATATGACGGAGGAGGACCCCCGATAGTGTTTTTAAAAAGCGTGACGTCAGCTACGCTGACGTCACTAGTGTTATAAACATGGTGATTGCTCATTTGATGACGGAGGATGTGCCGGTAGGAGTGATATAAATAATATGATCACTGAACCAACCACCACAACATTATTGTCACAATTAACCGAACTACCCACTACAATAAACAAAGTCATAATTAACTCAAATACCCTTTATTCAATTCATGAAATCAAATGCTACCACCGGTTCGGAAACTACCCAGTCATCGAGAAGAACCGGCAAGAAACTCGATCTGGTTAATCTTTTCATATTTTCACAAAACATTGACATCGTAACAATCAAGTCACTATACTAATATAGAGGGCTATAACAATCTTGTTAGAAACAACCCATAATAATAATCAATTACTATTTAACCCAAACTATCACCCCATTATTGTAACTAAGCAATTGGTTACAAATAATAACTAATTCGTTTGCACAAATCAATTATCGAGAGTCTAGGTTAAACGACTTGCATCGTACGTGTGTACCGCGTGTCGCCAGAGCAGAGACCTAATGTCTTTTTTCTCGAACTGACTACGCTATTGACCTAGCAAGGTCTTAACAGCTTCACCGGACTACTCGACCTAACGTCGATTGCTCTGCTCCTTTTATAATAAAGTCGAGTAGTGGGGAAGAGGCGTAGCCGGGTGACGCAACTAGTGCGGGTAGTTGGTAGGCGCCAACACGGCCGTCGAATAATTAAAATGTGGGTTGGCGCCGAAATGCACGTCTGTACAAGTTTTGTACTAAGTATTGAAATGTAATCCTGAAATAATCAAATTACTCTGATAATCGACTAATTATTGTGGTTGCGCCGATATATATAATATTTAGAATATATTAGGTACATGTCACAAACGTTTTTAATGGATGCACAAAGATGAGTTACTTCCAGACATCACTATCGTTCATATACTGATCCACTCTATAATAACCTTTTGAGACCAAAACCAGCTTGACATAACGCTTAAATTCACAATCCCGCAAAACGGTAATATCCTTTGGGACTTTGTTATAAAACTTCAGACTATTTCCCAGAAAACTGTTACTGGTTTTACTAAGTCTAAAACATGGGACAACCAGTCTCTCACAATTTCTAGTATTTAGATTATGTCGTTTATAAGATCCAGCTTTTCAAGGTTCTTAGGGACATACATTTAATTATCAAGAATGCATTGGGAGAGCAGAATTAAGATACCACTAATTCTAATAAATATTTAAATCTTCTAATTTTCATACAAATAAACCGACTTACGCGCTAAATTCCACACAGACACGCACTACAAAGTCTTTACATAAAGACGGTTGTGACAACACTGAATTATACGCTAAAATCCAATGCGAAAGCAAGTATTATACGTAAAGGAAAACCAGTTTTATTATACATATGAGTATTACAACGCGTGTGAAACATAGAATAATAATACATGTTCAAACAGTTTAGTCGGCTCAAGAATTGCATTTTCTGTTTAATTTTAATACTAACTGTGCCCGCGACTTCGTCCGCTTAGAACTTAATGTGAAGAAACCGTTACTAAAAAGTTAAATAAATAAATAAATATAGATTCCTCTTTTATTGAATCAACTGAAGACGTTCACTTAAACCAAAAACTAAGAAATTGCTAATCAATTTCAATTTTTAATATAAATACGTGGAAGAGTTTTGTATGTATCTTAGTTTTTCATATAACACATTTTTTATTAATCATAAACTTAGGGTATTTGACCCTATAATATAGTTTGCTTGATTTGTATTATGGTTGGTTATTGCACAGTTATAAAAAGGATTAGAAATAACAGGGAACATTGATTCTGAGATATCACAAAACTCGTACGTTATTGGTAACTAGACCACAATCATTTTATTAGGGCTCTAAGATAACCTTTCCTCACACGATAATGGCAGTTGTTATTTTTAATATATAGGATTTCTTGTTTAAGTAGGTAATGAGAAAAAAAAAAACAAATGTGGGAAACAATATGCCAGAATTCAAATTATAAACTGCATCTCAGAATTTCAGAATTTAAGGGGACTGTGTAAAACCGGTCGAGAGATCAAAATAACACGACCAAATTTAAATGTCAGACGATGTCATTATTTACATATCTTATGAGGCTAAGGACTCGCGAAACGCAAACTGCTTCTGTAGAATGTAGGCTGGCAGATGTGTAACACCAAATTATTTTTGTATAAGTTTTCATGCATAATGAAAAGAGCATTACAAATTTGTTCCTTAAAATAATGACTAATTATTTATTTTATTACATAAATATTCTTCTTCTTCTTCTTGCCGTTATCCCACCTGAGTAGGGTCGATATTTATCACATAAATATTTATTATTATTAATTAAAAAATTCAACTAGACCCAGCATTTATCAAAGGGTGCTAGGTCATCGACGCGTGCTGCGAAACACTATAATAACGAGTGGCCGACAAAACAATTGAAAAATGAATCTTATGTTTGCAAATGTTTTTGAGTATTTTGTTAATAGTGCAAAGTTCGTGTTTTGCATCGCCATATCGCGCCAAGCTAACAATCAAGTTTACCCACGCCTATACATGTTTCACATCAAAAATTAAAGCACATCTCACGATGCGTTTTACGTCCGCGGTGTGCGCGGTTGTTTGCAATTTCCGCTGCACCGGTGTCACAGTACACATAACACCAAGTATGGAAACTCCCTATAAACGCTCACACAAACATGCGCATCGACACGACCCCTAAGCGAACCTCGCGGTGCTGTCCATAGAATTATTTTCAAAACCTCTCGTCGATGCGCGTGTTTGTGTGAGTGTGCGGTTTTCGAGCGTTTGTTCGTAGTATCCGTACTGTGTCTCATATTTATACTGTGCCGGTGGGCCACTTGTAGAATCGCGCGGGCCATCTTGCAGCCTTGGCCGGTTGCGCAGGCGCAAATGTGTTCGGTTGGTGGGTGACCGACCAGTATGGACCTCAACTGTTCATTTAACCACTTTCTTACAATAATCGCCCGCCACGTTTGCGGGTAAAGATCTTTTTTTTTATATCATAGGAGGCAAACGAACAGATGGGTCACCTGATGTTAGGTGATCACCACCGTCCATAGACACTTGCAACAACCAAGGGAGTCACAAGTGCGTTGCCAGCCTGTATTTGGGAGGAGGGCGGGGGGAGAGGAAGGGAAGGAGGAAGGGAAAGGGGAGGGTAAGTGGGTCTCCGGCTCTCTCACTTACCGAACGAAACACAACAATGTAAGCACTGTTACTTCACGTCGGTTTTCTGTGAGAGGGTGGTGCTTCCCCGGACGAGCTGACCCATTCGTGCTGAAAACAATAATAGCTTCAGCTTGGCTTTACCACTAGCATACCACAGATCTAAACCACGAAGACTGCGTAACCGCCCAAATAACCGCTCACGTGAAATTAGAAATAAAACCGCAAATCCGCCAACGTGGCGAATGCGAGAAAAAACCGCTTCGTGACTTCTTAGAAAGTAATTATATATCAGTCGGTCGGTCAGAGAAACCATTAACACTCTGTAGACACTGTGACTATTTATCCGGGCAGAGCTCCGCCTTACAATAACATTCACATAGAAGTGCGTGTAGATCGCCGATATCCTTTTATATGCCGAACTATGGAAATTAAAGCAATTACTATTTATTCACATTTTCTCAATATAATTAGTAACACAAAGATAATATTAAGTAGCAAATTGTTGTTGTTTAAGTGATAATATACATATATTGTGTATCTCTAATATGATGGATCTAGTAATGTTCCGGTGGCGTCGTAGTCTCGCCTCTCGGGTATGTCGTAGCGGTACCGGACGTAGTCATTAACATCTTACCCAGACTACACTATTAATCTCCTAAATATATAAAAATCCGTTGTTTGTCCATGATGAACTCCCAAACTACTCAACGGATCTTTATGAATATTGGCATTTATGTATAATTCGGTCCAACTTGGAAGATAGGATTGTTTCAACTAATATTTTTTTATTACAAATTAAGTGATTGTCAATATTGACTATTGTTATTAGTTGTAAGTTTCATTGCTCCCGAATACATGATATTTTAAATTGTTGACGGAAAACTGTAGCACCGATTGTTACATATATCTCATAGATGACACCACGTTTTAATTTTGAATTTATTTTTCAACCTCAGTTTATTTTCTGATGTACATGTTCTATTAATCTATTTACTAATCTATTAAAAAAAAACACCGTGTTAATTCAAAAGGGTGATATTCGAATTATTTTAAAGCTTGGCTAACTAGCTACTCAATTTTGCGGTGATCCCACATGTTTTTGTGTGTTCCGACATCTGCACTTGAGATCTAGTCACCTCTAGGTGTAGCGTGCTTATCATCTTAGATCATATCAGAAATGATTATATATTCTATTAATACACAATAACAATAAGTAAAAGAAACTAAGTATCATTAATATATAAATCATTTTATTATATAAAAATATAAACAATAGTATAGAGCTATTTTATGAGTATCTCAATTTTAGCAATGACGTGTTTTAATCGTATGTCTAGACTTAACATTTCTAATATCTACGATATTTAAGCTATGCGAGATCCACATATTTGTAAATACGATGACTGTTTTCTTAGACAGTGACAGTGCATTTAGCATAAACATAAAGCACCTTAATTATCAAATATATAAAACTATTAGCTGACCCAGCCACAAGTCGCTGTAGCTCAATTATTTCATATCGAATTAAAATGATGATAAACTATTTTCAATATTGAAACAAGGCACCATCTGTATGATATTTTAACAGTCGGTCTTCGGTTTTCTGTCAAAAAAATAATTTACAACGCCATCTATTCGAGACCGATGTAATTTATAATAAATAACAATAATCAACATTGACAATCATTTTTTTTAATGTTATATTGACGACATTAGTTTAATTATAAATTGTCTTATCTCTCATTTCGGACTAAATTATTACATAAATGACAATTTTCATGAAGATATGTTAAAAAAAATCGAAACTTATTATACGCTACTAGGTGAATATAAATTTAAGGAGCTAGGACTTAATAAATAGCTTTTGTATTGCGTCAGTTGATAGACCCTTCATTTCTGGTAAGAAACGAGCACACAAGACTGATGTTGTGAAGCTCGTAGCAGTGAAGAAATAGAAGATAGGAGCTGCACCAAATGACGACAAAGCCGGTGGGAAGATGTACAGCATCATGAAGTTGCAGAACCAAGACCACTCATTCACTATTGTTAACATTATACTTTTTACCTGAAATAATGCCATTTATAGTTCCGTATAAATCAGGGTTGTTCAAAAAAATCTTGAGAAGAATTTGCCAATATAGAACTATTCACAGATTTCGTTTGAGTAGGTCGGTTACTAAAAAAAAATTTAATGAACAAATACCTAATATTTATTTGATCCACAATTAGGCCAGAATGACCCCCTGATCGCTTTCTTTTGTCGTTTTTACCAAGAGTTACCTACACTTACCTAGACGATAATTCTGTTTTTTTTTTTCGAACTGACTATGCTATTATTGGCCTTGCAAGCTTTACAGCTTCATCGGACTACATGATAATTCTGCATCACACATATTTACAACCTTTCAGAGTCGGTCATTCGTAATTTAACAATATGAAGTCGGATCGCCAGCAGTACAAGTATAAGCAACACTCATATAGATGGTTGATTATATTTAGTTTTTATTTGAAGTGAAATATATGCTATTATAGAAAATAATCTAGAAGATAACAAAAATAAAAATGTCAAAAAGTTCAATATTAAAAAGATACCCATGTAATGTCTTAATCTTAACATTGAAATGTGCGAACCCAAACATACAAAAGCAGAAAACTAATTAAGATTGAAGAAGACCCACGCAAAAAACCAAAGGAAACACAGTGATTTATTACACACATTTGTACATTTGTATTATATTTTTAATTCGAAAATAACAAGGTGACTGTACTGCACCTAATGTCAAGCTTAAGGCAACACAAAAACAATAGACAAACATGTATCCATTCAATCCAATCCATCGCAAGTCACCTTCGTGCCGTCAGCTTCAAGACTGGGATAAATACTGGGTATGGAACTCAACAAGCTACAACTAAATCTGTGTGGCGGACGGGTCCATCATCATTGGCAGCAATAAATGTTTTTATTTTAGAATTGATGTGTTCAACTCTGTTTGCTTGGGGACGAGTGGGGAAAGGAAAAATTGAAACTAGTTTTTGCATGAAATAACCGCTAAATGAATCTAACTACCCAGACGATCTAACTAATCATTCATGGATTTCATATGAATCTACTGACATTATATAAGTGCATGTGACAGTGTCAAGTGCAATATCATAAGTGTTGTCTAGTAAATGAGAGGCCATTGAAGCGCAAGTAGCGTATTCGAGGACTTCATACCAGGAGATTGGATCTAAATTGAAGCTATTGTAGGAGGAGGTCACGGCTAGGATTTATCAATTGTAGAGCAGTAGAATAATCGTATTATCATCATTAGCCAGTAAGAGATCTTCTGCACAATCATAGTCCTGATGCCAAAAGAAGGCATGGGTATAATCACCAAGCCAGCACACAACATATTGGTGATTTAAAACTCCAAGAAATCCATAGTTATATAAATATGGTTGGACTACAAGAACTTTTCTGGGGTCAGATTAGCATTTCAGAATCAGTCGATAGTGTTTCCTATTTAAATCAGTAAATGTACGCAAATACCGAAACATTCGTTGGTATATGCCAAAGACTGACCCTACGGACGTCGGATTGATTTTACGACGGTAAAACCACTAGACCACTACGACATCGTATGATAGATATATAGATTACTTACTTCAGGTAAGAATGCTTCTGCGTAGGTTACAAAAGGAATTGTGCCAGCACCGAATATATAAAAGACGATGTAAAAATAAAATGCAACTGCTGATAACCACTTTGGACCCCACTGCAGTTGTATCTGTGTTCCTATTATAATACATACTACTCCAGTCATTGCGGAAGACAGTATGATCATGGGCTGAAAGAATATAATAAATATGAGTACTAAGTTTATTGGTTTCATCAATTTTACATTTAGAGTTATCAAAAATAACTTATACAGTAAAACATCATATACACACAAAAAAGACGTTAGAAGTGTCTTCGAAATACCAGTTGCTGGCTTGTTTATCTAGCATTTTTAGGGAGAACTGTTTTTTTTTAAGTCTTTCTATACAAAATTCTAAGATTTGTATCATCTAAAACATGTATTTGCTTCGAACATATATTTCTAGTGCAGACTAAATTTTTTCTGCTAATTTATAGTTTTGATAAGACGAGTGCTCGTCTAGTGATTAAACTTCGAGCATATGTAATGATGATTTTTTTTCTATTATTACACTAAAGTACGTCAATAGCTATAAAACAAAAAAATAATGAAGAAAATCGGCTGAGAAACAGAGGAGAGAGATTTTTAAATGTTTCCCACCGCCTATTTATGAATAGATTATCATTTGGAAATATACTTAGATACTAATATATCATACAATGAAAAATAATTTATAACAGAAGGATAAAAAGAGGATATACCCGTCTTCCAACTGCATCTGTCAAGTACGCAGATATAATTCCCGCTAGAACTGCCAATATAGCTGTCAAGATACTACATAAGTTAGCTGACATTACATCACTGGGTACCACTTCCATAAACAAAGGTTCCAAATACACTTGTACTATAGGTAACCCTTGAAATATGTAAGATGACATCAGAATTAGGCAGACTGTCATTTGTTTTCGACTTGCTAATATCTTTTCTGTAAACATAGAAACGAAATATACTGAACTGTACCACCCATTATTGCATTCGGAGTACCAAAAGTTGTGAAAGCCAGACTAATGAATAGAAAATAAGTTTTGAAGAACTTTTTCATATGGTGCCTTCATCCCCTTTCCAAACTTGCACCACACGCCGCTGGCTGGTTGCTCATCCACATACGCTAAAGCCCAGTAAATGACAACAACCCTAAGGTATTCTAGAAGCTTTGTTATGCGCATTTTGGCGTTGTGGAATGAGTTACCTGGTACTGTGTTCCCCCAGGGTTATGACATGGGGCTTTTCAAAAAGGGATTAAAACACGCTCTCCAAAGTCGGCAACATAACAGCGATGCCCCTGGTGTTGCAGTTATCCATAGGCGACGGTAACCATTTAACATCAAACGGACCGTCAGCCTGTTTGCTGCCTTTTGGCATAAAAAAAATGTCAATAATATCAATTTAAAAAATTATGAAGTTTAAATAATTGAGACGATAAGTTTTTTCAAAATTTAAAAAGAATATAGTCATTAAATGTTTTTTATTTTCACGCCGATCGGCAGTCTATGTAATTGCCTCTACTTTGTTCTTATTTGATATTGAAATGTAAGTCAGCTCACCATACTTTAAACTTTCCACGAAAATCACTCTTTTTTGTATATCATAGTAAGCAAACGAAACGGTAGGTCACCTGATGTTAAGTTATCACCGCCATCCATAGATACTAACAACACCAAATGAGTCGCAAAGTGCAAGAAGGGGGGGACATGGGCCTCCGGCGCTCTCACTGACCGAACGAATTGTAACAATGCAAGTACTTTTACTTTACGTCACTTTTCTGTAGGTCAGGTGGTAGTACCGGGGGCGAGCTGAAATAATAACTTCAGCGTGGCTCCACCAGTACTGTCAATCTTAAGGACTTACTTTATAAGTACCTCATGGAAGTTAATTCTGTTAGTTGTTAATTAAAGTAAATTAATTTGTTTCATTACAGACATATTACGCAAGACCTTTTTAAAATACGTATATGTTAAATACAAAGATATACTCACTGAAATAACCAACAAACGATTTCTTTCCCCTCGCCTTTATTTGATCTCTTGCATCTTTTGTTGTTAAGTTAACCATTTCTGTGAAAATAATTAAGAAAGGTTCAATGATAGTTCAAAGTTCCTCTTGACTATTCAAGAGTTACAATTTGTTGATAAACTTACCAAAATTCATGACATTTCAACGTATTTATCGTTTTCATAATTACTACTACTTACTTAGTGCTACTGGTATTATAATTTCATGTTATTAAAAATGTTACCTTCAGCTTTTGGATACAAAGTTCGACGAATTTTGCTAATTTCTTCAAACACTTCCTTTGAAGATTTATGTTTCCTTTTAT
The DNA here is from genome assembly GCA_014332785.1 of Antheraea mylitta. Lineage (NCBI taxonomy): Eukaryota > Metazoa > Arthropoda > Insecta > Lepidoptera > Saturniidae > Antheraea > Antheraea mylitta. Next base: position 38,275 of record JACEII010000121.1, on the reverse strand, counting down.
AAAATGCTATTGATTTTGCAGCTTCCTGCAAATTTTGAATTTGTTTTGAATATTGAAAGTCTTAAATTAAACGCTTGAAATAAGCGCTATGATACTTTGCTGTAGCACAAGCTCAATAGGGCCCTGTTTGGTGTCCATCGCGGTAAATATTTGGGTAATGTTCTAAATCTAATTAATACTTTACACTAATAGCACTTATGCGCGTACAATTTTATTTGTATGTAATTTCAATAAATGGTATTTCTTTCGTTCAACTCAAACAATCACCTTCTCTCGACATAAATCTAAAAGCATGTTTCTACAGTATCAGATATTTATTGAGAAGCTTCTTCATACTTACATCTTCAAAACCCTTCGCCAAAAGAGAAATCGGAGACTCTTTCAAAATGTTCACAGCCGCTACACCAGCGATTGCCATCGTTAGGTATACATAAACCATAGTTTTATAGGACAAAACCCCTCCAAGGAAGTAGGAGATCATAAGGCCTATGCCGTTAAACAAAGTTGGGCCGGCGGTCAACGTTCCCCGTATCGAATCGTCACAAATCTCGCCAACGTAAACTCCGACGATCATGAAGCTAACACTACCTAAACCACCTATGAAAATGGCGACGAGAATTACTTCAACTTTGTTGAACGCTGCTATCATCGTCCATGCGATCTGCCGAATAATATTATAATACATTGTATTAAAGTTTATTTATATAAAACGTTCTATTCTCGCAGCTACAGATTCGTGGCTTTTGAAAAATATATACGACGGGGCTATGATTGAGGGTGATAGTTACAAAGGTGTGGCGTCAATTATAGATAACATCCTCCTTGTCATTTAATCGATCAGTCATTTATGTATAGATAGATGTAAATGATCCGACGCACGGCGCAGGAAAAAACCCAGCTACTTTTTTTTTCTAACCAATCTATGCCGTTAGCTTTAAGGGTCTTTACAGCTACTCACACGGAAGAAATATTTAAACAAACTCAACAAAGCAACGAAAACACTCTTCCAACACGGCTGGTCACCGAGGAAGAAAATGACCAAAACCCTCCAAAGGTTTTAACAAACAGCAACACAAAACATAGCTTAAGATCAGAAAAATCTCACAACCTATACATATTAACATATAACATAAGAACACTGTCATCTTACAGACATTTGTTAGAACTACAAGAAGCATTAAGAAATGTTAAGTTTGATGTTATTGGTCTATCTGAAACACGCCGACTTGGAACAAAAATCGAGGAATATGATAACTTTATACTCTGCTATACAGGGTGTACAAAAGGTTTGTATGGAGTGGGCTTTTTAATAAATAAATGTCACAAAGAAAATATAGAAAGTTTCACAAGCATCAGCGACAGAGTTGCACTACTCAACTTAAATTTTCACGGTCTCAAATTATCTCTTATACAAGCTTACGCTCCTACAGAATCAGCAAAAGAAGTCGAGGTTGAAAAATTCTATTCAGACTTATATATAGCTCTAGATCAAGTATACAAAGTGTACATAATTATGGGAGATTTCAATGCTAAAATTGGACAACCGAAAGCAGAAGAGTACCTAATAACGAAACAAAACGGCTATGGTACTAGAAATCAAAGAGGACAAAGACTGATCGACTTTGCTCTTGAAAACAAAGTTGCAATTTTAAATACCTTTTATAAAAAGAAACAAAATTGTAGATGGACTTGGCGGTCGCCGAACGGCGAACACAAAAATGAAATCGATTTTATTTTGTCAAACACTCCAAGTATGGTGCAAAATATAGAAGTTCTAAATCTCAATCACCCTTCAGACCAAAGGCCAATTAGGGCTACATTAACCTTGACAAAACTAAAAAAGAACAGAAATAGCTACACATCCTACCGAAACCCTATCTTAAGAAACGAAGAAGAAACTAATAAATATAGAGAGTGTGTTACTTATTACTTAACGGATTTACTAAATATCCGAGAAGACATTTCGATACAAACATATTACGAAGAATTAGTGAAAATCATAACAAAGAGTCTTCAAAGTGCTAGAACAAACACCAACACAAACAGAAAACATAACATCTTATCAGAAAATACTACAGCACTTATCACAAGAAGACAAGCGCTACAAAAAATCAAAAACAAAACAAGAACGATGAAAAATGAAATCTCAGCGCTATACAAACTGATAAGCAAACGCATAAAATACGATTACGCTGTACATAGAACAAACACTATAGAAAAACATCTAAAATATACCGGAAGCACAAAAAAATCTTTTAAAGAACTAAGAACAAAGAAAACTTGGATAATATGTCTGGAAAAAGGTGAAAAATCATTTAACAATCGTAAAAGTATTATAAATCTAGCAACAAATTTCTATAAAACACTCTACAGTGAACAAAACCACGAGAGCACCAATCATAACATAAAAGACGTTATAAACTTAAAGGGCGTAAAAAAGACTGAACACAAAATATCACCGTTCAAAAACAGCGATGTGGCTGAATTAATAAATAAACTAAAAATGGAAAAAAGTCCCGGTTCAGACCTTATTACAAACGAGGCAATAAAATCTGCCTGTACCTTCTGTGCGAACCACTAACGTACCTGTTCAATCGCATTCTAGAACAAGCTATTATACCCACACAATGGTCTGAGTCAAACATTATATTAATTTATAAAAAAGGAGCTCCGAACGACATTGCCAACTACAGACCAATAAGCTTGTTGCCGTGTATATACAAGATCTTCTCTTCTCTCATAAATCGTAGGATAATTGCTATATTAGAACCCGAGCAGCCTATTGAACAAGCAGGTTTTAGGAAAAAATTTTCTACAATAGATCACATCCACACTCTAAATTTACTAATTGAAAAGTACCGAGAGAAGCAAAGAACTTTATACATCGCATACATTGACTACAAAAAAGCGTTTGACACCGTATCGCACTCAAGTATCTGGAACACGTTAGAGGAGCAGGGGGTAAATGAAGAATATATACAAATTATCAAAAGTATTTACAGCAATAGTTCAGGCAGAGTAAAATTGGAAAAAGTCGGCCCAGTGTTTCCCATAAAGAGAGGCGTGAGACAGGGTGACCCAATGTCCCCAACACTGTTCATTGCTATTCTGGAACATATAATAAGGAAATTGGACTGGAAAAAATGTGGACTAAACATCGACGAGAAATACCTGAGCCATCTCCGTTTTGCAGACGACTTAGTTCTCCTGTCGGAATCGAGCGCTCAACTTCAGTTCATGCTACAATCACTAAACAAATATAGTAAAGAAGTAGGTTTAGAGATGAATCTATCAAAAACGATGCTGATGACAAATAGCATAGTGAAAACAGCAATCACAGTAGACAACAACACACTCGATTATACAGACAAATATATATACTTTGGCAAGCAAATCAGTTTTGACAGTAAAAGTAATGAACATGAAGTGGAACGGCGCATACAACTTACTTGGAACAAATATTGGAGCCTGAAAGAGATATTTAAAAGTAATATGGCAGTACAAATGAAAACAAAAGTCATGACTTCATGCCTCTTACCATGCTTGTCTTACGCCTGTCAAACATGGACATACAGCTCAAAGATAAGGAGCAAGATAACTTCATGTCAACGTAGTATGGAACGAAGTATGCTTAACATTAGGAAAATACAAAAAATAAGACACACAAAAATCAGACACATAACCAAAGCGACTGACATCTTAAAACACTGTTTAAAACTCAAATGGAAGTGGGCCGGACATGTGGCACGACTGCAAGACGGGCGATGGACGAAAAAGGCGACGCTATGGACCGGTCCTATGGGTAAGCGTCATAGAGGTAGACCTCTTACGAGGTGGCAAGATGAGATAGTCAAGGTAGCTGGTCACAACTGGATAGACAAAGCTCAAAAAAGGGAACAATGGGAATCCTTGGAGGAGGCCTTCACCCGAGAAGGGGTTCTGGAAATATAACTATATTTTTTGTACTCACATTTTTAAAAATTAGAAATATAAGTAGGTTAAGTTAGGATAAGAATTAAAACTATGTACAAAACTGTGTCTATTTTGTTTCCATGAAATATAAGGCTTTTTTTTTTTTTTTATTTATTATTATTACAGCTACTCTGAATTACAGCCCGTTTCCGTTTTCGCTGGGCAATTCATAGACTTTCTTCGCATTAGAGGGTGACACGAAATATGTATGTCAGTATAAATAGTTTTTGGCGATATAACGAGTATTCATGCTGATATATACAAATAAAGAATTAAATATAATTAGGTCAACTAGACAAGTGATTCTGGAGCTGACTGATACGTAAACTCTCAATTTGATGCTTAGCCCTTAAAGAAATTGGCCAATAATTTACCCAAGTTGACAGGAATTAAAATATATAATTGATATTAGCTTTCTATATGTACCTAATAAAACTTTAATATTGACTTACAGTTACCCACAGCATAAACCAATTAGTATAGAACTATGACAAAGATCTAAAGTCAGGGATTTAAATAAGATAATTGCTAACATATTGTGTTTGTCATAAATTAATCCTATCGGGCACAGAGCTAGATATTTTTAATTTTCTGCTTCTAATTCCTACCAAAACCAAACCAAGACTGTTTGGAATGTAATAAACAAAGAATTAGGTAAAAATAAAATAAATGATAATTCAAGTAATCTAAATGTGGACGGCATACATATTTCAAAAAGTACAGAGGTGGTAATTGTTTTCCAAGATTATTTCACTAATATACCTTAACAAGTAATAAAAGATATTACAAAATGAGCCCAGGGTGCTGCAGCTTTTTAAAAAATATGAGTGCACCTATATATTCAAAATTCAAATTCTTATCTAAAAGTGCAAGTAAAATAATAATAAGGACCCTCAAGTAATTAAATTTAAAACACACCGATGACATATGGGCTATATCGATAACAGTAGTACAGTCTTTAATTGTTACTATTTCAACAATATAGCTAACGTAATTAACCAGTGGATAGCAAAAGGAACTATCCCCAATTTAATGAAAATAAGCAAAGAAGTTCCTTTTATTAATCAGGCTGCAGAAGTAGTCTTGTAAATTATATACCTATTTTTGTACTTCTGTTGTTATGTAAAAGATTATTTAAAAAAAAAATACGCTCAACCAATTAGTGGACTATTTCAGTGTGCATAAGTTTCTGGATGGTCGACAGTTTGGTTTTACGAAATTGAAATCTACTAATGACGCTGGTGCGACGCTCTTAAGTTATATATTGAGGGCCTGGGATCATAGCATATTATAATATTAATATGGTTGGACTATACAATAATATTAAGAATACAACTCTTTTCCTTTGATTGAAGAATGAATAAGAAACATTAGCATCCGAAAAAATTCCTCTATTCAAAAACTTACCACAAATGACAAAGCACATAAAACTGTAGATCTTTTCCTTCCTAATTTGTCCAGAAATAGACCTGATATTGCTGTTCCTACAACAGCTCCAGCAGCCTGTAGACTGCCAAATAATGAGATCTCTGTTTCCGACATGGGACGGTTGAGAGTTGTGTCGTTTGAAATGAATATAAGTACAGTAGAAGATGGCCACGCCGATATAATACCCACATGGAGGCAGAAATAGCAGACTGTAATACACATACATAGTATTTAGTATATTGTATATAAAATACATAGTAGTATTTTGGTAGTGGTAGAGCCAAGCTAAAGCTATTGTTTACAGCACGAATGGGTCGGCTCGTCCGGGGAAGCACCACCCTCTCACAGAAAACCGACGTGAAGTAACAGTGCTTGCATTGTTGTGTTTCGTTCGATCAGTGAGAGAGCCGGAGACCCACCTACCCTCCCCTTCCCCTTCCTCCTTCCCTTCCTGCCCCTCCCCCACCCTCCTCCCAAATACAGGTTGGCAACGCACTTGCGACTCCCCTGGTGTTGCAAGTATCAATGGACCGTGGTGATCACTTAACATCAGGTGACCCTTCTGTACGTTTGCCTCCTAAGATATAAAAAAAAAAATAGAGATTGAAAAGATAATAAGCAAAAGTAAAGTAAAGCATCGTGGTATCAGTTCTATCCATCCAGATATTTACTAAAGAAAATCTATCACCAGCTAGCCACACGTCTCTCCTGGCAATCCTGCTTGGGCGCCACTATCCCCAGTCTTAATATGTTACCGTCTGCATCGTTACTGAGATCATAGTGAAATACTAAATATTAATGACCACACGGAAAGAACTACTGAATCTATTATATTTACTATATTTACTTATAAATTGTGGCGCTGACGCCGCACATTGGTAGTACGGTCCGACTGCCCGCTAGAGCATTAACCCTTCACGACATTCCGTCTTGTACAGACCATTTGGGCGATATAAAATAAACATTTAAAAATAACCAATAGCATTATTTATCACCACACACAATAGCTAAATATTAAATAATATTTACTGATAGCCTTTAGTACCGCTCTTTATATGCAAAATCAAGAGATCTTGTGCTGAAAATTAAAATTTAATAATATTACGTTTTTCCTTAACTACCTAATCTATGGTATCCACTTAACGAAATATTGTAAGATAAAATAAAACTTCAACAACTCGATTTAAGTTAATTCAAGTATACTCACGTAATCCAGCACTTAGAACTTGACAATACAAGCTCATATTGGAGATATATTAATTTCAAATTACTTCAGTAGTCAGTCAGTATTTGTGAACTGCCCCAGCGGTCTCATGAAACTGGAGTAGAAACAACATAGTTACACCATCTTGTAGTATTGATGCAAATGATTGCAAGTATGACAATGATCCGTAGAAGATATGCATCCTGCGACAATCATGCCTTAAAAACATCGTCTAAAGCATTTTTGCACGGTAGTAAGGATTTTTTTAAAGGCCTACCAAGCTAATACCCTCAAGTTAAAATCTATCGACAGATTCCGTCGGTGAGTTCCGTCAACTGGACTTGAGAACTAGTTCCTTTTAGTTTTAGCGTGTATACCATCTGTACTCCGGTGAAGCTGTTAAGACCTTGCTGGGTCAATAGCGTAGTCAGATCGAAAAAAAAAGTGTATACCATATTAAAATACATCGTCATTTAATAAATGGGGCATTTCACGTGAAGCGGACAACGACAAAAAGGTAAAGAACAGTCATATCTGAAATTTTTTTGAAGTAGTTTTTCGAATTGAACAAATTTATAAATTGCGTTTAATCGCAGCGTTTTGTATAGAAGAATAATTGCTTTTTTTGAAAATACAATAAAACTTGAAATAATATTTTTTTTAATGTTCAAAACCGAAAGTAAATTTTTCAAAACAAAATTTTAGTAGCTTGGCATATTTTTTTTCTTTTTTATTTCATGAAAACGTAGCTTAAAATACACATAAAATATACTATAACTTTAAAAGTTGACACAGAATTGGTTAAAGAGATAGATAGATTAAATTACATATATGTCGAACTGCACTAAGATCCGGCACTAGACATACTCTGTAAAACAGCTGAGTAAAAACTCAAGCTATTTCCTCAACCAATTCTGTGCGAACTTTAAAAGTTATAGTATATTTTATATGTAGTTACGTTTTGATGAAAAAAAAAGAAAAAAAAAATATGCCAAGTTCCTAAAATTTGTGTTGAAAATTTTACTTTCGGTTTTGAACATTAAAAAAAAAGTTTTTTCAAGTTTTATTTTATTTTCAAAAAGAGCAATTATTATTCTATATAAATAGTTGCGCTTCATATTTTATTATAACTTTGTTCAATTCGAAAAACTACGTCTAAAAAATTTGACTTTCAGATGTGACTATTTGTTGCCTATAGTCTATAACTCGACAAATAAACTTGATAGAAAAAAATGAATTCACATTTATACCTACTAGAAGTCCAATTAGGCTGAATAGGAACAAATTTCAGAAACTCACCTTTTTTTCGTTGTCCGCTTCACGTGAAATGCCCCAAATATCAGATAAGATTGTTGTCTAGGTAGTGGACAAGCTAAAACATAAGAAACTACACTATGACTATACAATGATATTAAGAATTACAATGACTGACTGACCTCAAGATTATTTCTAACATAGTTATAGCTACATAAGGAGATAGTGTTAGTAAGTTAAGAAACACTAAATATGAGATTCAAATATATATTAATTATGTAATGTATCCAAGTAAAATCAACAATTTTAATGAAATTTCCCGTTATCCGGGCACATATGTCGTCAAACGTATATGCAAGACATTTGCCGATCGCTGCCGCGACTCCGGCCGGTTCGCGATACCTTTTCATCGCTAATCTAATCATACTAACCGGAAGCGGAGAATAGAATACATGGCCCCAAAAAAAACATTCGCCCTATTTGGCAGGTGGTAGAGCCACACTGAAGCTATTATTTGTTTCAGTATGAATGAGTGGGCTCGTCCGGAATGGCACCATCCGACCCACAAAAAACCGACGTGAAGTAACAGTGCTTGCATCGTTGCGTTTCATTCGGTCAGTGAAAGCGCCGGAGACCCATCTCCCCTCCCCTCTACTCTCCCTTCCCCTCTCCTCTAACCCATCTTCCTTTCTCTCCGTTCCCCCAAACACAGGCTGGCAACGCACTAGGGTTGCTAGTGATTATGGACGGCATTGATCGCTTAACAACAGATGACCCGCATATTCGTTTGTCTCCCGTATGAGATAAAAAAAATGTTTGTAAAACCTTTGATGTAATTCTACATTATTTGGAGATTTTTGCTTGCGTCCGGTAAAGAGAAAAGTACCTTATATTTTTATACTATAATTCGCCTCTAGCTTACGTATCAGTAGATCTACTTCTATACCTTTCGACCGATAAAGATTAAATAGTTTAATATCCGATTGGTGATAATTTAAATACTTATTAAAGCAACAGTCATTGCAATCCATAATAATAGTGATAAAGTAAATAAAAAAAAGAATTAACCGACATCAACAAAAGAAAATTTACTTTATTTTTCCATGTTTAGTATACATAAATATATTTTACTAAAACATGCGGGTCACCTGGTAGTAAGTGATCACCACCGCCCATGTACACCTGCGACACAAGAGAAATCACAGATGCGTTGCCGGCCCTTAAGAAAGGAGTAGGCTTCTTTCTTGAAAGTTGTGTTACTTTGTCACGGATCCCATGATCATAACTTTACCAAACTCTCATCAAACTACCCTTGAAGTATATCCTTTACAATAAAAAATGAATCATTGAAATCAGTTGGCTTGATATTGAGTTATTCGTTTATTTGTCGTGTACATACTTAATCAAATTTAATACTTATACGATTTTGCAATGGATGCCGTTGTCCGAACTATACCAAATGGGACCACAGGGGAAGCACCAGCTTTAAAATAAAAAAAGAACCATCAAAATCGGTTCACCCAGTCCAAAGTTATGAGGTAACAAACATAAAAAAAAATACAGACGAATTGAGAACCTCCTCCTTTTTTTGAAGTCGGTTAAAAATAATAAGAAGTATGAAGCTAGTCGATTATAAGTCTGGGATCAAGACATCTTCAATGGGTCCGGGCACAGTCGCATACGACAGCTAATGCCAAGATATTGGTAAAATGCAATTTTTAATTGTTAACTTTAAAAATATAATGTATCTGATATAAAATCAAACAATTATTTAGGTGATAGATCCAGGCTGAAGCTACTACTGACTTCAACATGAATGGGTCGGCTCTCCCTGGGTAGTACCACCCGACACACAGAAAATAGGCGTGAAGTGATTGTATTGTTGCGTTTCGTTCGATCAGTAAGAGCGCCGGAGTCTCACCTCTCCTCACCATCCCCCTTTCCTCTTTCCATCCTCTCCGCTGCCCTTGCCTCAATACAAGTTGGCCAACGCACTTGCGACTCCCATGGTGTTGCAAGTGTCTATAGACGGTGGTGATCACTTAACATCAGGTGACCCACCTATTAATTTGTCTCCTATGATATAAAAAATAATAGATGGCTTATCATATCACTATTTAACATATTTTAGGTTTTACAAATAACAGGTTTGAGAATAAAATATTTGTTACTGTGGATGACCAAAAATGACGAATGGGATAATTTATTTAAAAACGAACATAGAAATTAGTAACCTTCTGAAAATCTGAAATTATAGGTATATATCTAACCTAATTATGATTATCTTCATATATGAATAATCTTCGACCATTAGATTTGTTTTAATTTCGCTTTTTTTGTAAGCCTTTTTTTAATTAGTTCATTAGTATTCAATTACTGAATTATTACAATGGCACATCCAATTATATGAATTATTATTATAAATATATGTGTAAAAAACGTAATATCGAATATTTAACCGAATTTTGGAAAGAATAGTCCAACTATTTGCGTTTTATAGAAATTTGGTAAATATATTACGTAGTATTTTATCAATTAACTAGCAATCTTCTATATATTAATCCGTGGAGCGAAAACTTTGTACCCCTTTTTAAGTCCATTGCGTGAACGGATGAGCTTGAAATTTGGCATAATTAAAGTTTATATTGAGGAGAAGTGTATAAAGCTATTGTTTTAATATAAAATATCATAATATCAGAAATGCATTATATTAATTAAAATAAACATTACACACACTACTGCTTAAATAATACACAACAGATGCACACATGTAACGGAAAAAGACGTTTTGAGATCCTTCCTTTTTCTTTATTTTTTCTTCTCCTTTTCTCTAGCCACTATCTCTTTCGGGCTATTTCATCTCTTATCTATTTATTATTTCAGTCTTATGCGCTATTATATTGTCTTCCCATTCATTTTTACGTTCCAATTAACTTTTATCATTCTACATTCACGTTTTTTAACGTAACTTATGTTTTATGCCTTGCGGGCCCTTTAAAATTAATTGGTCAAACTGTAGGTTAATTTTATAATAATATATAATATGCAAATTCATAATAGACAATAGTAAATATTGAAATAATTGATAATATATTTTTAATAAATTTTTGAATATAATGGTTTATATGAATACTAATGATCCATGCAGACGTTGTCCCACCTTGATGAATAAAAAAAACCTATTATCCGACCGCAGTGACACCTACCGGGTCCAATTGTGTCTAAATCTTTCTCAGACCCACTGGAACATGCACACAATTTCATCAAAATCGGTCCAGCCGTTTAGATTATTTATTGAATATAATTTATGAAACTTGTTGAATGTCAAAATGAATTATGATCGAATTTTGACCACTAGGCGACCACTAGCTTACTGAAAATCTTAATCGGTACATGGTTGTAGCTGGTACAGCCACGCTGAAGCTATTACTGGCTTCAACATGAATGGTTCGGCTCGACCGGGGTCGTACCACCCTATCACAGAAAACTGACGTGAAGTAACAGTGCTTGCATTGTTGCGTTTCTTTCGGTCTGTGAGAACGCCGGAGACCCACCTGCCATACCTTTCTCCTTCCTACTTCCCTTTCTCTCCCCCTCCCCCAAACACAGGCTGGCAACGTAGTTGCGACTCTCCTGGTGTTGCAAGTGTCTATGGACGACGGTGATCACTTAACATCAGGTGAGCCATATGTTCGTTTGCCTCCTATAATATAAAAAAAAAATAATTAAAAAAACTATTCGTTCCTTAAAGTTATTAGTATTAGTGATTTTTGGAAGTGTTATGCAAGGCTAAAACAATAGAATTAAGTCACTTGGTGTGGTCGTCTTTGTTCTCTTACTTTTCGTAAACTACGCAACGGATTGTGATCCGGTTTTCACTATCATTTAGATTTTTTTTTTACGAGCAAAAGGTAGTCGTTCATAAAGATGAGATCAATTAAATTGTCGAAGCCGAGTTACACTACACAATACAATCCTATGATTTCGTCAATCGTTGTGTATATAATTGGAATTTCACGTGGAAATAGTTGCGGACAGATCTACTATAAATGTGTAGAGATACAGAGAAAATAAATATTAGCAAAAAGAAATTCTTATTTTGAGTATTTAGATGTAGATAGCATTCTAAATATTCGTATACTTAAGAACAAGTTCAGTGTGCCCAAACAAGTCATTGCACACGTTTTTAGTACGTCGCTATCGAAATACTGTAGGTGGTAGAGCCCCGTTGTAGCTATTTTTGGTTTCTGCATGAATGGGTCGGCTCCTCCGGGATACTACCACCCCTCTCACAGATAACCGACGTGAAATAACAGTGCTTGCATTGTTGTGTTTCGTTCGGTCAATGAGAGAGCCGGAGGCCCACGTCCCTTCCTCTTTCCTTCTTTCCCTTTCCTTCCCCTCCCCCTTCTCCCATATACAGGCTGGCAACGCACTTGCGACGTCCCTGATGTCGCTAGTGTCTATGGACGGTGGTGATCACTTAACATCACTTGACCCACCAGTTCGTTTGCCTCCTATGATATAATAAAAAAAAAAAAAACAAAAACTTCTATTTTATTTGTCCATACTCATTTCAATGCCTTTAGAGTTGTACGACTGAAAAATTTATTTTATATCATTTTGTATATATTGTAGCTGTGATTGTATTGTTGTTTGTATTGTATTGCTGTTCTGTATGGATATTACTGATCCGATTTTGAAATCTCTTTCATAAGGCACTTAGGCGCTAATAAAGCGTGTTTGAACGTCAAATTATAAACGCTTTCATCGCAATCATCGAGAAGAACCAAGAAGCAACTCGATCGGGTTTATGTTTATAATAATTCTTAGTGGAAGCACAAAGAGGAGTCAGTTCCAAACATCATTATCGTTCACATAATGAACCACTCTATAATAGTCTTTTGACACTAAAAGCAGCTTAACATGGTCTTTCGGACTTGTTGTAAAACCTAAAATACTATTACTCGTTTCACTCAGTCTGAAAGATGGCACGACTAGTTTGTCACAGCTTCTAGTATTTTGACATGGTCTTTGGGACTTGTTGTAAAACCTAACAATATTACCTACATTACTATTACTAGTTTTACTGAGTCTAAAGCATGGCACGACCAGTTTATCACAGTTTTAAGTATTTAGATTATGTCGCTCTTTTATAAATCCAGGTTTTCAAAATTTTTCTGCGTAAATACATTAAATTATCAGGAATGTTTTGAGAGGATAAAGTCCAGGTACCGAGTTCCTGATACTTAGTCGTTCTTAAGGTCCTATACTATATATTGCTCGAACTGCAAAAGTCGCCAGAATTATTAAACATATTGGTATAGTATTATGACTTTTTGATAAACAACTTTTCGTAAATAGTTCAAAACGACTTATTCTTTAGTTCGATTAATTCTTTCGTGTTGTTTTCGCTTTACGTACTATTGATAGTGAAAATAAACAGGTATATACTTATCACAAAAAATTACCGCCAAATGACTTAGTTAAACAATGTAAAAAGGTTCAAAAATTGTTCACAATTTATTATTAATATTTACGTGAAACGTATATTTTTGTTATAACAATTCATATTCGCTTCTAAATTTCATAAAAAAACTTTCAGACTTACCATACGTTATAACACAATCGCACAGGAAGTCTATATACTTAGAGAGCTCTCATCAAAATGAATTACGGATTAAAGGTGTCGGAAAATTAAAAATCAATCGCAAAGTAAAACCGGTTCATCTTGAAATAATTTAAGTTTTCATCGACATGTAATTAACCTTTATTGTTCTATTATATTTATTCTCTTATAGTTAAATTATCTGTAATTACCTAATTTAAAGTAACTTATCTTATTGAAAACTATAATATATCTATAATAATAGTCATAATAAACAAATTACAATGACTTTATTACGTACCATATCAATTAATTTGATTTATTTATATATCGTTTCGGTAATTAATCAATTTTGAATAATTTAAATAGACCAAGTAAACATGAAAAATCTCTTCTTCTTCTTCTTCTATTTTTGGCAACCAGTCTTCTATTTAGTAGACTATTACTGCCATTGTCAAGTCAGCAACGATATTACAAGTTTATTGATATAACTTCAATGAACTAACAAGACGGTGGCCATCTTGTTAGACTTTACTTGGGAGTTTTTGTGGCAAATCAAAATCCATGCTCCGTGGTATTATTTCCGATCCACTACCCTTGTGCACAATAACCAAACTATATTACGTAAAGCATCACCAACCTTACATAATATAGAGTCAAATAACACAAGATTATGGATAAAATATAAAGACCACTACATGGCGTTCCAAGATCCCGCCAAAAACTCCGAAAAATCTCTTATAAATACTTTTTAAACTTCGAAAAAGGAAGAGGCTACTATGTATGGTTTTATGTATTTTTTAACTGACTTCGAAAAAGGAGGAGTTTACTATATTCGGTTGTATGTATTTTATTTCAAATGTATGTTAATCGATATCTCCGTCAAATGCAAACCGATTTTAATGATTCTTTTTTTATTTGAATTGATTATACTCAGAGGTAGTCCCATATAAATTTGAACAAAATATTCAACACCCAAGAGGATGAAATAACGTTTATTTTGATTTTCATCTACTTCGTGTCTACGTATTTTCTTCTATTTGAAACCGATACGTGAGAATGGTGCTCTTCAAATTAAAAAAAAATCCAACCATAAGGGGTGAAAATAAAGGGATGAACAAAAGAATTTCTCATAAGTCAACTTTAATATCATGTAATCAATCCTGATTTAATCATTTAAATGGAGAAATTTGTATGGAACTCATCATCGCCTTACAGCAGCTATCTTGTGTTTGGGTACATATGACTCGTTTTGACGAGGACTTGCATGTCGGGTTTTAACTGTTGAGGCATGAAGCGGACATTAGGAAAGATGAGGTTCTAAAATTTGTTCAGTTATGAACTGAAGAACAATTACTTCTGTATCAAATTTAATCAAAGTCGAAAGATATAGAAGTATGGTAAGCAATTTTATATTTTTCTTTATTTTTTTAGTTATTGTTCAGACCTCTCGGTATTATTATAAACATTACAGGACACTTACAGGTATACAGGCAGCTGCTTATATATGGGTAGTCTACTAACTAGCCTAGCTACTAGAAGTCTAATTACGATCACTATGAACGAATTTCAGATATTCACCTTTATTTGTTGTCCGCTTCACATAAAATACAACTATCATCAAAAAGGCCGCAACCATGATCAAAGTAAGTAAAACCATCAAACGTTAATCATCTTATAATCAATTGAAACCATATAAAATATGTTTATATACACTAAAAATGGGAAGATAAAAAATATTTACAAAAAAAAACCGACGTCAATATCAAAAACTTATAAAGCACTGAAAAGTGAAAAATAAATATATTATTAAATTAACCAAATTAAATAAAAATATGAATATTTGCGCTTTACCCAACTTGCAACACTAGGGGAGCCGCAAGTGCGTCGCCAGTCTGTGTTGGGGTGGGGGGAAGGGAAGAATAGAGGGTGGTGGTGAGGAGAGGTGGGCCTCCGATGCTCTCACTGACCGAACAAAAAGCAACAATGCAAGCACTCTTACTTTACGTCGGTTTCTTGTGAGAGGGTAGTACTACGTAGGCCGAGCCGACCCATTCATACTGAAGCCAGTAATAGCTTCAGCGTTGCTCTACCACCTATTTATTTAATGTATGGTATTAGGTAGACTAAACTGTCTTTTGTTACAATTAAATATTGAATTCTTTCAGCCGTTATAGAGTGGCGTCGGCAAGAATGATCAGGTCATCTCGAGAGCATAGCGTGGCAAGATAATCCATCCGCACCTTTATTTAGATTCTGCATATCGCCCATGTCTAGTAAGCAGTCTTTTATGTTTGCACCAGTTACTTCTAGGCAGTTCGGAAGCTTTCAATCTAACGCAGGGATCGACGGTGCATCCTGCATCACACAACTTTGACGCTTGTCAGGTTTTTTGCCATTCGCTGGATTCCATGCTACCTAGTTCCGCAACAATTTTTTAAGCCGCCCGCCTAGTTTTTAGTCTATTGTTTGGGAATTAAAAGATAATAATGCTAGTAGTAGTAATTATCTATATTACTTTCCTAAGTAGTAAACTCTGTATTCAGAATTGTGAGAAGTGTTATTTTCAAAAGTTTAATATTTACTTATAGGAACAGAATCGACATCAGGGACATAAGAGAGAAGCTGTAACATACATGCAGATTGTTAACAGTTATTATGTCACTAATTATCGTCGATTTCAACATTTATTAAAAGAAGGCAGTAATAAGATACAATCAAGAAAATAAAATAGAACTAACATAATATTGTTTAATAATTTAAAAATTAGGGAAAAAAATTATAAAGTTAATAATTTCCTAATTTTAGATTTCATATGCACATTTTATCTACACTAATATATAAAGCTGCAGAGTTTGTTTATATGGTTGAACGCGCTAAGCTCAAGAACTACCGGTCCAATTTTAAAAATTCTTTCGTTGTTAGATACCTCATTTATCGAACAAGGCTTTAGGAAACATATCTTCAAGTTAAAACCAATAGGAGCGGAGTACCAATGAAGAATGTTTCAAAATCGGGCTATTTTTTCCTTATGATAGCTTCCGCCGCGCTGCGTGTTAACGTTAGTATTACGTTGCCATGATAACGTGATAACTTTCTATCGGAAATATTTTCAAACCTTATTTTGTGTTCCTATTCAAAAAGTTTATTCTACGTTAGTTTTGTTTCAGATTCTTAATTATACGTGATACGTTTATATCGCAAACATTTCCAAAGTTTATTTTCTGTTGCTATTCAAAAAGTTTAGTAGTAATAATATTCGTCCAAGAAGACAGGCAAAGGAATTAATCCATACTGCCAATTCTTAAGTTATCAATATAGGTAGTTCTTATGTATTCTTTAGCCAGTTTTCTTTTATGTTAAAGTTAATGTAAATGCATAAGCGCCAAATCTTCTATATATTATTTCGTAAAATTTTACCTTCCTAATTTTCAAAATCCCGTAATTCATACTCCGTGGTATTATTTTTCATTCATTTCGCTTATGCACAATAAATTAACCATATTACACAAAACACCACTAATTTTACACAATATAGAGTCAATTAACGTACAAGATTATGAATAAAATATAAAATCTACTACATGACAAACTGAAATCCCGCCAAAAACTCCTCAAAATGTTTATTCTAGATTAGTTTTGTTCCCGATTTTTGATTTGTGATATATTACGTATTATGAAAATATTGTGTGTTCACTTTTTGGTGAATACATATAGCTTCAAATGACAACAATTATTTTTTTAATTCTGTCGATATGCCTGTTTGTTTATTCGTTCCGGGAAATCTCCGAAACGGCTGAACCTATTTGAACGAAAATTTTACGGGCAAATAATTAACTAATTAGCTGTTTTATTTTAAGCTAGCGGGTTCAACAGACGTGGCCCGTGCTGATAATAAGACAAACTATACCTAAACCTTGCCCAAGAATAATTTTATTTATTGGTGAATTCGGCATGACGATGCGTTCTGTAGTTTTTGATCTTATCGCGAACAGACATATAGAGAAACGTGGCCGAGGACTTTGTTTTACACTATGTAGTGATGAACTGTTACCCGTGCATTCATCCATGTGAAGTTGATCAAAAATATGTTATTCGCTGTAAACATGCGCTGCACTGGACTCCAAGAATAAATATAATTGAAAGTCATATGTTTATATGTAATTTAAATTATAGCAACGTATATTAATAACTTAACTATATCTACAATATGGACATATTATATCTATATAATAAAAGATTTAACACATATTGTTGGATAATATATAGCTTTATATTTTCATTACTTTCTTATATAGTGTAAGTAAGCACTGAGGGTGGTATATTATTATATAGGTAGTTTAAAGTTCCATGTATGTGGCTGATGATAAATCCCAACAAATTCGAGACACTGTTAGTATTCACATATATAATGTACATGTTACCTGTTACAGTAGATGATGTGAGTGTCATAGTTACAAATATTTTTAAAAGAGTATTTCTGTAATTTACACATCTAATCACAATTTTACATTTATTCAATATGTTAAAAAAACGCGTGCGAAGCCGCGGGTAACAGCTAGTATAGGTATATTTGTAGTCATGATATGATTCGAAAGCTGAATATTAAACAATTAAACAATTTTAAATAAAATGTGACGTCAAGATATAAGGACGTGGATCATCATTACATCAGCCTGCAAGAGACTCACTGTAGGCACGTAGCTTCGACCATTTCAAATCAAGTGGAATAAAAACAGTTCTACATTTTTCCCAAACACGTTGGTATTAGAAATACATTTCTCAGGTCCAGGTTACCTCACGACATCTTCCTTCATTACCAAACCGTATTATGTATACTGAATTTGGTAAAAGACCGGCATAATGTAAATACTAGAAACTGTAATAAACTGGTCGTCCCATGTTTCAAACTTACCAAAACCAGTAATAGTTTCTTAGGTAATAGTGTTGGGTTTTACAATAAAGTCACAAAACATATTACCGATTTGCCGGACTATAAATTTAAGCGCCACGTCAAGCGAGTTTAGTGTCAAAAGGATATTATAGAATGGATCAGTATGGGAACGATAATGATGTCTGGAATTAACTCCTCTCTGTGCTTCCACTAAAAGCTATTGTATGACGTATTGGAAATATATGTAAAAAAATGTACCTGATCGAGTTTCTTGCCGGTTCTTCTCGATGGCTGGGTTGTTTTCCGAACTGATGGTAGTTTTTGATGTTCATAAGCGCCTTATTAGCCTTTAGGCCAAACTGAAGTATTTTTTATTTTGTCTTTATTCGCTTTTTTATCACCAGGTACGAAATTTTCAACAAGAACAAAAAGCTGGTTATAACTTTGTGCTTTATTTTCGATTGATGGTGACATGGTGGCATGGTGGGCCTTCACAGTCTCACCAGGGCGCTCAGCCTCTTGGCAACAAGCTCAAGAGTGACGGAGTAGCTGTACCTCGGCTTAGGCTGTTGGCTTGGATGCAACAACGCGAATCTTACTAAACTAAGCAGCATGTGTGCTTCACGAACTCAAACATGCATTTTGTATCTGTCAAGTCGGTTAAATTAAACTAAGCTCTCAAAAATAAGAGAAGAAGACTTAAAACCATTCCACCACTATTTTTACCAAGACGAGCAACTTATTCGTCTTTTATATCTGAATTAATGGCCTCTATATTTTAAATTAGAAATTAAATTATTCTCAGTGTTGATTATTGTTATTAATTGTAGGTTTCATCAA
The DNA here is from genome assembly GCA_014332785.1 of Antheraea mylitta. Classification (NCBI taxonomy): domain Eukaryota; kingdom Metazoa; phylum Arthropoda; class Insecta; order Lepidoptera; family Saturniidae; genus Antheraea; species Antheraea mylitta. The sequence continues at coordinate 19,075 of JACEII010000121.1, read as the reverse complement.
CCTTAAACAGATGGCGCTTTAAATTAATTGTTTGGGCCGATTCACCGATGTTTTCTCAAACACCAATCACGGGTAATGGGCTTCTCACAATCCAAACAGTGCGCTTAAATTATTAGCGCTACTCTGGCACCAAAATTATACGCGGCAGTTAGTTATTATTTGCTCGACATCGGTACTACTAAGTCACGTGAAAGTTCGCTCCTCGCTGTTGATTGTTGTTTTCATACAACATATGTTCCAAAATTGTTGTAGAAATAACTGTACATTGTTCATGCCGCGCGACTCGTGTTATTGAACGTTTATGCATGGATATACGGAGTGTATAGTGACGTGCTGAACAATATTAAACGGCTGATTTTTTTTTTTTATTGAAGCACGACAATGTGACCGCACTATGCCTGATGGTAAACATACTACAATCCAAAAACAGTGGCGACCACCAAGAGATAAGTCATCCATCGTCGGTCGCCGCTGTCATGCCGGCCATAATGACGAAAGTCACCCGGTACTGGATATGCACAGGCTGATCCCGAAACGCGACGCGCAGAAGCGAGTCACTATGACGGGCTTTATCACCATGTACATGGTGATTGCGACCCAGTTGGGCTGTAAAACCCTACCACCCCGCTATCGCCATTGCCTCATTCGTTGATCAGCAGGGTGCACCACGTGCACGTGAGGTTGGCTTGGATGTCTCAAGTCTTAAGATGTTACTTGACACTCCTTACACCCCAATTACTTGACACCCCTTACACCCCGATACATTCATATGTGTCTCGTGGATGGCGCTGCGATGGATACGTGCTCGAGCTTCACGGTCTGGGCCTTACACCATCATCAGGTTAGTGAGTTTGTTCTTTGCCCTGTTATTGGTGAGAGAGTATCAACGGTGTAAGACTCGTTGCCACCGGCAGTATGTGCCTACCCTTCTAGATCATTAGAAATTGTATACAATGGATTGTTATGTACAGACTCGTATAAAATAAGCCGAAAATATCGCCATATGGAATAAATACACGCACGCTAATTTCCAAAATTGTTACACGACTCGAGTACATCTAATCTCACGAAGTATAATTAATTTTCAATATATAATTATAAACCTCTAAATCAAGAATCGTAGTCCGGTGAAGCTGTTAAGACCTTGCTAGGTCAATAGCGTAGTCAGTTCGAGAAAAAAAAAAAAAAAAAATCTAAATCAAGAAAATATGATCCTATTTCAGAACAATAAACGGGAATTAAGGTACAATATCACTTCATATTATAAACCAAAGTCCTCAGCCACGTCTGTCTATCTGTTCGAAACTCAAAAATTACTGAACGGATTTTCATGCAGTTTTCAACAGCAGATAAAGTCATTCACGAGGAAGGTTTAGGTATATGATTTGTCAAGGGTTTTCTTATTATCGGAGCAGGACAATATCCGCTGGGTCCGCTAGTTGGCATTAGTCGTTTCAGCTTTACAACACATTTTTACAGCTCATTGAATTATAGAAGCTACGTCAAATCTTCACACAAACGACGTTCTTGTTGCGCAAAATGTTAAATTTGAAACATATGTTAAGGCATTTACTTAAATGATAAGCTGGAAGAGCATTATATTCATAGAGTAAGTAAAAAGCGTTTAAATTAGAGTTAATACCACATATATCAAGATACCGTCGCGTATAATTAATTACATTAAATATATAAAACATAACAATGGTTACATTATGTTAAATAGGTAGATATACGAAATAATGGATTTGTAAGCATTTCTAAAATGTAGAATTTTGTTACGCATCATTTTGATATATATATATATATATATTTTTTATGTCATAGGTGCCAAACGAACAGACGGGTCACCTGATGTTAAGTGATCACCGTCGTCCATAGACTCTTGCAACACCAGGGGGTTTTAGTTTTGATAGAAAACTTTCCAACTTTCATACTGCACATCATACTATAACAACAAAATGTATATAGCAGAACAGCTCTGATTAAACTGATCTATTGATTCAAAATAATTGATCATTAACAACTGAAGTGCAAAAAAGAATATCTTTAAAATTAAATCAATTAATTCAAGGTGTAGCGGCGATTTCGAAAATAATAAATATTTCGACGACGATACTATGGTCAAAAAGTGTAGGCACATACTACCGGTGGCAACGAGTCTTACACCGCTGATCCTCTCTCACCAATAACAGGGCAAAGAACAAACTCACTAACCTGATGATGGTCTAAGGCCCAGACCGTGAAGCTTGAGCACGTATCCGTCGCAGCGCCATCCACGAGACACATATGAATGTATCGGGGTGTAAGGGGTGTCAAGTAATTGGAGTGTAAGGAGTGTCAAGTAACATCTTAAGACTTGAGACATCCAAGCCAACCTCACCTGCACGTGGTGCACCCTGCTGATCAACGAATGAGGCAATGGCGATAGCGGGGTGGTAGGTTTTTACAGCCCGACTGGGTCGAAACCACCATGTACATGGCGAAAAAGCCCGTCATAGTGACTCGCTTCTGCGCGTCGCGTTTCGGGATCAGCCTGTGCATATCCAGTACCGGGTGACTTTCGTCATTATGGCCGGCATGACAGCGGCGACCGACGATGGATGACTTATCTCTTGGTGGTCGCCACTGTTTTTGGATTGTACTATGTTTACCATCAGGCATAGTGCAGTCACTTTGTCGTGCTTCAATAAAAGAAAAAATCAGCCGTTTAATATTGTTCAGCACGTCACTATACACTCCGTATATCCATGCATAAACGTTCAATAACACGAGCCGCGCGGCAACGCAAGCGCGGTACAGTTATTTGTATAACAATTTTGGAACATATGTTGTATGAAAACAACAATTAACACAGCGAGGAGCGAACTTTAACGTGACTTAGTAGTTCCGATATCGAGCGAACAGCAACTAACTGCCGCGTATAATTTCGTTATGTTGGCAGCAGTATAGCGCTTATTTTTTAAGCGCCTTGATTGGAAGTGAGAAGCCCATTACCCGTGATTGGTGTTTGAGAATACATCGGGAATCGGCCCAAACACAAGGTCTAAATCCGTAACCTAATAGACCCCTTATGAATAGTTTATTCACACCAAAATTTACATGTATTTTTTTCTATTTTAAAGTATTAGAGCTAATCTCTCATTTTAATTAATGTGAAATTAGTACTCCAGCGATATCCGGATTATGCGTATTATCATTTATTTTATTCTTTCCTAATTCTTTTTTTATAACTAGCCTCTGCGCGGGACCTCGTCTGCGTAGAATAGTTACTTTAGGCTAACACTAACATGCAGCGGGAACTCTGAAAAGAAAATACCCGATTCTGAAACATTATTCATTAGTGCTCCGCTCCTATTAGTCTTGGCGTGATGACGTACAGCTATTATTCCTCGATAAATGAACTATATAATACTGAAAGAATTATTCAGATCGGATCAGTAGTTCTTGAGATTATCTCTACAACGTCACAAACTCACAAACTTTACCTCTTTATTATATTTAGTATAAATATGCTAGAAAGTCTTTGTCTCACTACAAGACTCAACAACTTTATTTACTAAAAAAAATGCTATGGAATCTCCACAAACACTTTTAAAAATTCTGAGATAATTTCTGACATAAGCATGAAAACGTTCACTGATAGTTAGTTATCTCCTATGATACAGATTGTTCAGTTTCTTACTTTTTCAATTCCTACAGTTTCCCATTCACTAAAATTATTTAGATTTTTCTACATTAGTAAGTTTTTTTGGGTAGTGTTTATTAAGTTCAGTCCTTATGATACTAAAGAAGTTGTTACAATCCCCATTTGGGAATTACTAAAGATATTGGTAGATAGTCTTTGTGCTATATTGTGATTTAAACTATACAATATAATTTTATAAGTCTAGCCGTTTGCGTACAGTCAGCGCCAGGTTTATTGCAGTTTATTTTAACAAGTAGTCCTTTATGATCAGAACGTATCCAAGTAATAACTCTACCGCCAATGGTTTCAAATTCAGTAAAGATGTAAATAAAAAAGACAGAAAGCAATGCATTCTAATGAAGTAGTAAGAAGTAATTTCCTGGTGTTTTCATTGATACCGGTGATTAATCTTTATAAAAAACATAAAAGGGTATGTATTACATATATAAGTATACATCTATAATATTCAAACCAAAAAATCCTACGTTGTATATGTATATCTGCTAAATAGAATCCTCCAAAATAATAATTATTATTTTTTACATCTTCAACCATATCTATATATTAATACGTGAAGCTAAAATTTTGTACCTCTTTTTAAGCGAACTGCGTAAACGGGTGAACTTAAATTTTGGCATAGTTAAAGTTTATATGTCGGAGAAGTGCAGAAAGCTATTTATGTTATATAAAATGCATTAGAAGTACATTAAATTAATTAAAATATGCATTATTCACACCAATACTTGAATTTTACACAACGTATAAACACATGTAAGTAAAAAAGACATTTTAGCAGCCGTCAATAACGGAGTTCAAATATGTTTATTATTTTTTATGGTGAACTCACTTCAAATGATGATTTAATAAAAAAATGAGCCAAATAATACTTTGTATAATCAAAATAAGGGTATTGTTCATAAAAGTAATCAATGACTTAGACCTCCGCGGTTACAATAATGCAGTTCAGTTCCTGATGTAGCAACAAAAATGAATTTATTTTCAAAAGCTACTGGTAGTGTTAAAAACATCTTTGTTTTGGATTCATCATTTGATTCTACTAATGGATACACTCAATTACTTTTCCAAAAGATGATACTAGGCATATCACTATTTCTCATAATGAACAGACTACATTTAATCAAATATCATTCAGAAATAGCATCCACTCATGGTGTCGTGTAAAATTAAATAAAAATTGTGTCATGGGTTGCGATAATTTTTTTTGTTTTTGTTTACTTAGAATATGAGAGCTTTACCACCTGGTTTTTGTTTCAAATTTATAATTAATTTCAATTTTCATTTACACATGGATTTTTTTGTATATATAATTAAAGATCATGGCAAATAACTGAGTAGCCATGGTGAAATACTTTGATTATAGAAATATTATACCCTTTCACAAAAGAACCCTAATAAAGTTCAAACTATAAAAAATCAATGAACTATGGTCGAATGTCGACCACTGGGCGCCCACTAGTTTTAATAAATACATTATAAACCAATTTATCGGAGACACATTCTGTAAAATGAATAAAAATATTCAAGTGTTACAGAAGCCAATTCTTCAATCCAGATCCCATGACATATTTTTCTTACAACGTTATTATCATCGGCTCGTCCGGGTTTATACCACCCTCTTACAGAACATTGACGTGAAGTAACAGTGCTTGCATTGTTGCCTTTCCTTCGGTCAGTGAGAATGCCGTAGGCCCACCTCTCCTCTTCCCTTCAATCTTTTCTCCCCGAACACAAGCTGGCAACGCACTTGCGACTTCCCTGGTATTGCTAGTGTTTATGGACGGTGATTGTCACTTCAGGTCACCCACTTGTCCTTTACCTTCGGTAACCTAATAACGCCATCTCACGGGAACAATAAAACGTTTCAACAATCTCTATTCAAGTAATTATTGTAGTTACGATGGGCATTAAAAAAAACGAAAAAAAAAAGAATGCCTTTTATAGGATGTAATTTCAAATTAAGGATATCACAGATTTCAAATTATGGGTAATTAAAAACACTCGAGGCAGTCATAAGAATTGCTGACAGAAGTGAAAACTGGATACAATAGAATAATTGTGTTCTGTTTTGAAGTTTTGAATTGTGAATTATTTAAATTTCATAACTTATAAATTGAATTATCAACATTAGTCTAGTTTTCATATTTGTTGGCATTCCGAACAATAAACAGTTCATTAATTAATCAAATAGGAATCTCAATACAAGACATCAACATAAGATGTACTCAAGCCCTTATACTACGCAACGCTAGTCTGGCGCATGCTGCGCAAACGCAACACATTGCAATCGTCTTTAGCGGATGCACAGACACTTTGGACCATGTTTTAAAACCTAATACTATTACCAAAATAAATATTATTGGTTTTACTGAGTCTGACACATAAGGCAACCAGTTGGTCACAGTTTTTATTATTTAGATTATGTCGATCTTTCATAAAATCCAGCATTTCAAAGTTTTTACGGACACATTCATTTATAAAGTCTGTATTAAGAGAGCAGTGTTAAGATACCGAATTCTTAAAGTTTAGTATTTAAAGATTCTTGTGGTCAAAGTTTATGAATTCCAAAATTAGTCAGACTTAGTAAATATAAAAACTAAATTTCTCATACTTGGTTTAATGATGCTTACGTATAGAAAGAGACATTAATTAGATTAGTTCTTTAACGTTTTTTCAATGCCTAAAAACTATTAGTGAAACGAAAGATATATTTATCACACACAATTATCGCCCAATGACTTAATCAAAAAATTATTATTAATATTTAGAATAGATGTAGAATTTTTAAATAAAACTTCATACATTATTTCTCTTCCAAAATTTCATAAAAATACTTTAAAACTTACCATACGTTATGACACAATCACTCAGGAAGTCTTATTTAACTGAATTACGGATTAAAGGCGTCGGAAAATTAAAAATTGATCGCAAAGAAAAACCGGTTGATATTGAATTAATTTAATGTTTTTATCAACATATTATACGCGTTTATTATCCTTCCATTAAATTTATTTTCTCTAATGATATTATCTATTTACCTACATTAAGCTAACTTATCTTGTTGAAAATATAGTAACTTTTTTTTTTTTTTTTTTTCGAAATGTCTACGCTATTGATCCAGTAAGGTCTTAACAGCTTCACCGGACTACTAAGGCGAGCGCTTGAGGCACTCAGCCGATTTTATTTTGGCAACCAGCTCAAGGGTGCACGGCACACCTCGGCTTGGCTGTTGCCTGTTGCATGCAAAATCGCGACCTATCTTAGCTAACCTAGCTAACTATTCATATATGTATGAGTTGTTGAAACGTATATGTGTACCAAGCATACACGCCTCAACAACTCCTCCATATATTTATTATCGGAAAATTGAGAGTTTTTCAGTTCGATAAGGGAAAAAAGTAAACCCTTCCACTTTTATGTGTAAGCGTGTAGCGTGCACGTGTGTGGGGGTGATCGTGTAGTGTTGTAGCAGTAATGTATATTTGTGTGTCACCGTATCGCGCAAGCAACGCACTCAAGGGCTCCCGAGGGATCGAACCTAGGCTTGAGCCGCTGCCGTGGGAGGCCTAATCGGGTGTGCGGGAGCGAAATTAACCCCCAGACCACGGCGGCGTGATCTGTGGTTACGCGGGCGTGGACGTGAGCACGCTCTGTTTCGAGGGACAGGCTGGTACTGATCGTTCGCTGACGTGATTAAATCAGGAGGGTCGGTAAAAATGCATCGCGGACGTCTTTTATAACGCGCAGCGTTAGGTACGGGTTCATAGTTTGCGGCGGATACCACTAACGGATTGGGATGATTCGCAGCTTTTTCAAAATAACTAATCGTAAGTGATTTTACGTATTTAGGAAAACATTTAATAATTATACACTTACAATAATATATTAGCAATGACAGATTCCTAGCTCATGACAATGCAAAAACAAGACCGTCCATTTGACATTTCGTAATATAAATTTTATAACACGAAGTGAGAGAGTCGCAGTAAAAAGGTTACTAGCATGTAAACATGCAAATAGAGTTCCTACATCACTCCCCCCCAAGTGCAGGACAAAGATGGTGTGAATCTGCGAATCGATTTGATTGAAAAATTGAGTTTGATTTTTGTCACCCTGCACTGATGATGTTTTAGTTAATGATGGTGTATAGTTATCTAACTCTGTTTCTTGTGTCAGTATGTAAGCCGGCTTTAACCTGTCAATAGATACTGATACCATTTTATTTTTGATATTAATTTTGTATACCTTCGGTCCTCTCTCTAGCACCCTGTAAGGGCCTGTGTAAGCTGGCTGAAGGGAGCCACGTACTGTATCATCCCGGATAAAAACGTGGTCGCATGTTTTTAAATCTTTGAATATAAATACTTTTTCTTTACTATGACGTGACGCAGGAATGGGTCTCAAATTTTTTGCAAAATGACGCATACGGGCGGAAAAGTCAGCCATATCAGTAGTTCCGCTTGACGAACGTTCAAAAAATTCTCCAGGTAGTCTTAGAGGTTCGCCATATACAATTTCGGCGGGTGATGTTTGTAGGTCAACTTTATAGGCGCTTCTTATGCCTAGCAGTACGAAAGGTAAGCATTCTGTCCAGTGATTCGATGCGTGGCACATAATTGAAGCTTTTAATTGACGATGAAATCTTTCCACCATACCATTGCACTTTGGGTGATATGCAGTTGTTCGTTTGTGATTAAATGCGCATATTTTTGATAATTGCTGAAACAAGGCAGATTCAAATTGTCGGCCTCTGTCCGTGATTATATCAACTGGACTACCAAATCTGGCAATCCAACCTGAAAAAAGCGCTTTTGCCACTGTCTCGGCTGTAACATCCATAATGGGTATGACTTCTGGCCATCGAGAAAAGCGATCGATGGCTGTTAAACAGTAACGATAACCTTGCGATACTGGTAAAGGTCCGATCATATCAATATGAATTTGTTGAAATCTAGCACGAGGCAAATCAAATGTGTCCAATGGTGCCGATACGTGTCGACTTACTTTAGTGCGTTGACATTGAAGACATGTCCTGGCCCATTCCCTACAATCTCTTCGTATACCTGGCCAAACGAACCGTTGTGAAATTAATTTCACTGTTGCGTTGACACCTGGGTGACTAAGTGAATGTAAAACATTAAATACTTTTTTTCGCCATTCCTTTGTTATAAAGGGTCTGGATGTAGGTGTACTGATATCGCAGTACAAAAATCGATGACATCCTGGTAGCTCGAATTTATGTAAACGAAGTGACGAACCTTCTTTAAGTATATTTTGTAATTCTTGGTCGGAATACTGAGATTCAGCTAAGTCTTCCATTTTAATTGGTACTTCAAGTTCATCTATTCGTGATAAGGTGTCAGCAACTATGTTATTTTTTCCAGATATATGCCTGATATCGGTCGTGAATTGGGAAATAAAATCCAGATGTCTGTATTGCCTGGGTGAACAATTCCGCTTTTTTTCATGAAAAGCGAAGCTAATTGGTTTATGATCTGTGTATATTACAAAGTGTCTGGCCTCAAGCATGTGTCGAAAGTATTTAATGGCTTCATAAATTGCAAGAAGTTCGCGATCATATGGCGAATATTTCTGTTGTGCTGGAGTTAATCTATGCGAAAAGAAGGCTAAAGGTTGCCACTTGTTATTTTTAAATTGCTGTAAAACGGCACCAATTGCTGAATCCGAGGCATCGGTTACTAATGCAAGGTTAGCTTCACAATCTGGGTGAGCTAGTAACGTTGCATTGCATAAGCTCTCTTTACTTTCATTGAACGCTTCAAGTGTGTCTCCATTCAGAGTGATTGATTGTGAATTTTTGACATTACCCGCTAATAAGGCATTTAGTGGTGCTTGTATTCGTGCGGCGTGTGGTATAAAACGTCGATAAAAGTTTAACATTCCCATAAATCTACGCAACTGTTTAATATTGGTAGGAAGAGGAAAATCTTTTATAGCTTTAACTTTAGCATCAAGAGGTTTCGTACCACTTGCTGATATCTGGTAACCTAAGAATGTTACCTCGTTGGCTCCGAATACACACTTTGAGACATTGATCACTAATCCATAACGTTGCAATCTGGAAAAAATTTCTCGTAGATGCTTTTTATGTAAGGCTTCATTTTTTGAAAAAATCAAAAAAATCGTCGAGATATGTATAACAGAAATCTAAACCCCTAGTAACTTCATCAACAAATCTTTGAAAAGTTTGCCCAGCATTCCGAAGACCGAAGGTCATATATGGAAATTCAAATAGCCCAAAAGGAGTTGTAATTGCCGTTTTAGGAATATCTGTTTCACAAACAGGTATTTGGTTGTAAGCCTTAACTAAATCTATAGTGCTGAATATCTTACAGCCCTTTATGTTATGTGTGCAATCATGAATGTGTTTAATAGGATACCTGTCTGGGATGGTTCTAGCGTTAAGCATCCGATAGTCACCGCATGGGCGCCACCCATTATCTTTTTTAGGGGCTAGGTGCAGTGGTGATGACCACGCACTTTCGGATGGTCGCGCTGTTCCGCTTGTTAACATCTCTTCAAACTCTTGTTTAGCTATTTTTAACTTATCTGGAGCAAGACGACGTGGTGCACTACATATTGGAGGGCCAGGTGTTGTACGTATGTGATGTACTGTAGAGTGTGTGGTCGTACGATTTACACCGGGTGGTCGAGTGATTTCAGGAAACTCTAATAAAATTTTGTGATAAATCGTGTTGTCTAAAGGTATTTTAATAGAATGTATGTTTGCAGAGTCATAAACTAATGAAGCAACAGATGATAATCTTGTAATGCTATCTAACAATCTCTTATTACGACAATCTACTACTAGTTGATAGTATGCTAAAAAATCAACACCAATAATAGCTTTGGTAACGTCTGCCACAATAAAACGCCAGGTAAAACTTCTACGAAGTCCAAAGTCTAATTTAAGATTAATGTGACCGTAAGTGTTGATTATAGAACCGTTAGCTGCTCGAAGTTGGTAGTCTGTTTTGTTAAGTTTCTCTTTTACTAAAAACCGAGGATAAACACAAAGATCGCTACCAGTGTCCACTAAAAAATGAATTTTTGATGTGCGATCGGTGATGAATAGGCGACCTGTAGTACTTGGGCAATCATTGGCCGCCATTATTGATTGCCCTTGTAGTTTTCCATCTGATAATCACAAGGCTTTGAACAACGTGTGGCTTTTTTACCAAATTTCATATGGTACCAGCAAACTGGATATCTTCGGTAACTAGAGTTCAGTCGAGTTGATGGAGACCGGGATCGAGATACATTTCTTGTACGAGAACGCGCACTTCGGGACTGCTGCAATGTTAGTTGTTGTACTTGGTCACGCAATGCAGCTACTTCTTTTAAAATATCATCCAATCTGTTTTCTTGACCAGTTGAGGCTACATGGTGCTCCGCTGAAGTAATATCTAGGATACGATCTGCAAGGTCTGCTAAAGTTTCTAACGAAGCAGTGGGTTGAGCTGCGAGTACTACCTGTACATTGTGAGGAAGTCTATCAATCCAGATAGTTCTCAAAAAATTATGTGGTATTCCAGGCCTTGCTAGACCTTGCAAATGTCTCAGAAATTGAGATGGCTTACGGTTTCCAACTTCTTCGTGAACAAGCAATTGCCTAGTTTTCCTTTCCTGAGAATCATTTACTCTGCGGATTAGTTCCGTTTTCAATTTTTCGTACTGATTGGACTTGGGTGGGTTTGTAATTACGTCTTTAATTTCTCGAGCGTACAGATGATCCAATTGACCAATCACGTAGTTAAATTTAGTAGTATCGCTAGATATGCCAGAAACGGAGAACTGTGCTTCGACTTGAGCGAACCATATTTCGGGTTCTTCTGGCCAAAACGGAGGAAGTTTTATACCTACTTTGAATAATTCAGGTGCAGTTTCTTCCGAGTTTTGCGAAGTATATTTTAATAAATCATTTTTTTCGTTGGTCGACATCTTTTCGTGTCCCAGTTCGGGGTCACCAGTTTAGGAAAACATTTAATAATTATACACTTACAATAATATATTAGCAATGACAGATTCCTAGCTCATGACAATGCAAAAAACAGAAGACCGTCCATTTGACATTTCGTAATATAAATTTTATAACACGAAGTGAGAGAGTCGCAGTAAAAAGGTTACTAGCATGTAAACATGCAAATAGAGTTCCTACACGTACGCCCAGATAGAAGGAATCTCAAGGTCTCTATGGAGATCGACTCTCCGAATGTACCACGGAGCACCGGT